>VZRV01002587.1:11727-22370 GCA_013398115.1 Falcunculus frontatus
GGAGAGGAGAGGAGAGGAGAGGAGAGGAGAGGAGGTGCTGCTGGTGCCTGCTGGGTTGCCCAGGATCTGGTGTAGGAACTGCCCAAAAATGAACAGCAAAACACCTGAACAGTTTTCTGCTGTAAAAGTGTTGTAAAACATCTGCTGGGCAAAGCACCCCAGGCCCTCTCCCCTTTGCACCTCACTACTTCCAAATCCTGCTGCAGCTGAGCTTCTCCAGGGTTACTCTCTGGGCAGGATCTGTCTCTCCCAGGAGAAAATTCCTTGATGGCTCACACAGCTCCATCCCTCCTGCCTCCCACTCTGAAACTGCAGTGCTGGGATTGGGCTGAGCTGTCCTGGGGTCCCAGGGGCTGATCTGTTCTGGGGTCCCAGGGGCTGAGCTGTCCTGGAGTCCCAGGGACTGAGCTGTCCTGGGGTCCCAGGGGCTGAGCTGTCCTGGGGTCCCAGGGATTGATCTGTTCTGGGATCCCTGGGGCTGAGCTGTCCTGGAGTCCCTGGGGCTGAGCTGTTCTGGGGTCCCTGGGGCTGAGCTGTCCTGGAGTTCCAGGAGCTGATCTGTTCTGGGGTTCCAGGAGCTGAGCTGTTCTGGGGTCCCAGGAGCTGAGCTGTTCTGGGGTCCCAGGAGCTGTCAGCTGGGTCACTTTTATCCTTGTGATGCCCATTGCTGATGGGAATGGATCACAGGAGGCTGCTGGAAGGACTCCACTGCTCCAGAGGTGGCTTCATTAACACCAGTGCTAATGATCTGTGTGATTGGCAGTTCAGGCAGTGGAGTTTATCTCGGTTCAGCTGCATGGGTTCAGGACAGGACAGGGCCCCAGTGACCAGGAAGGTGCCACCAGTGCCACCTCCCAAAGCCCAGGAGGATGACATGGTCGTGCTCCATGCTCCTTTCCATGAGGAAAGAAAACTCAGTCGAAAAAGCTGGAGAATGTCACTGGCTGCATTCTACATCTGTTACATCTCAGGATAATTTATTTTAACCTCTGAAGATACAAGGGAAAATATGTGAAGGAGATGGAGATGTGCCAGTATTTCCAGTTCATTACAAGCAAAGAACTGTTGCTTATAGCACTTTTTTGGAGCAGAGAGCAGTCTGGTTTTAAATCCCTCAAGCAATGAGCAATCACGTCCCCACCAATGGAAATGGTTCTTCAGCGAAGAGTTTACTAATTAAAAGAGTTTCAGTTTTAAATCCAGTCTAAATTTCCTCCCTTTACATAATGTCCTGTCTGCTTTCTGCGGGCATTGCTGGATCCCTGCAGGGTCACCCAAATGTCTTTCCTGCTCTCAGGGAGTGAAGCCCTGGGCTGGAGGGATTCGGGATGCAGGGCAGGGACAGTGGGAATTGGGATTGTCATGCAGGATGCTCAGTGGGATTTATTCTCCTTTTGAAAAGCAATGCTGCAGCTGAGAGGCAGAAGTGAGGCCAAGCAGAAGTGATGGATCTGCATTTTGGCCACGCTGGGCACCAGCACGGCACGTGCCACCCACCCCTGGTGGCACTGGGGACGGTGGCACCTGTGGGTGCTGCTGGGTGGGGTGTGACACATGCCTGTGCCCCGGGAGAGGTGACAGCTGTGTCCCCTCTGTGCCCACACAGCCCCTGCTCCAGCACCAAAACACAACCAAACCAAACCCGGCCCTTTTCCAGCCGCAGGTTTTGCCCCTTGAGCAGCGCTTTGTGCAGGACCACGGCACAGCCCCGGGGCCAGCTGCACAAAACAGCCCTTTCTCCACGTTCTGTTGGTGTGGGACAAGGGACTCAAGGATTTGGGGACAGAGGGATTTGTCCAGCTGGGCAGGTTTGCCCACGAGCCTGCAGTGAACTGAGTCGAGACGACCCCGAGACACAAAGAGCGAAGCAGCTGCTCCTGCAGACGACACTGGGGAAGCAGATATGTATGAGTGTTACCAAGATTAGGGCTTAATTAAATTCCTGCAAGATTTTTTGGGTCTTCATAACTTTCCTTTGAGCTCTCTGCCAACTAGGATATGCTCGCTGGCTTTGGAATATGAAAGCAAGTGTTGTTGTGTTTTGCAAATATATTTTATAATGCATGCAAGTGCTGACTATGCAAAAGTCTCCCTGGTTTCCACGATTAACAAAATTACAAAAGCACAAAGGGTAGCAGTTCTTCTTGTTTTCGACTATCCCTTAAAAACAAGAGATGGATCAAAGTATCCTGTGATTAAGTTCATTAATCACACCCACATCATGAAAAACCATCGACTCTTCTGAACCCACTTCTCACAGAGGGAGGGAGTGAGGAGCTGGCCAGGGTGGATTCTGCCGTGGGTTGGGTGTTTATTTACTTGTTTTTCCCAAACAAGGACCTGGCTGGGGTGCCATGGCCAGGGGCCAGGGATGTCTCTGGCCGGGAGCAGCCGGGTGGGCGAGGAGAGGCCGATCCCTGCCCGGCCCTCCAGGGTTGGGATGCACAGAAATCTCTGCTGCTTTCATCCCACTTGGAAGCAAATCCCTAGAAATAGGGATTGAGCTGCACGGGCAAGGGATGGGCAGGGGGATATCTGTCCTGAGCACGGCAGGAGAGGATGGATGGGCAGCAGTGCACTGCAAACCCCCTGCAGGGAGCTGGATTCCCTCTTGTGTGCTCCTGGAGGCTTTGGATCTTCCTTGCTTTTAATCCCGTGCTTGTCCTTGTCAACACAGCCCCGGCTTATCCAACACACAGAGCTTTCATCTGCGTGTCTGATAAGTGAGAGCCTCAGAGAGGGACACGCCGAGCTCAGCCCCCCTCACATCCCCCACATTGCTCTCGTCTGAAAGGCTGCTGCAAATGTGCTCCCTGGGACCTCGGAGCAATCTGGATAGACACGTGTTAAAGCACTCGGAAAATTCAACAGCAAACTGACAATCACGTCCCCGAGCTGGCAGAGCAGAGAGGGATTCAGGTCACAGATCCATCCCTGCAAGCAGCACCTGGCTGCAGGAGCTCTGCTCGTGCTTCTCCGAGGGATGGAGCTGGAGGAGCTCCCAACCAGCAGGGAACCACCTCAACCCTCGTAGGACACAAGTGTCACCTGCTGTAGTTGGCAAAAAACAGCTTTATTTCAGTGCCTGACACTGAGAGGGATTTGTCCCTGGGAGGGTCCTGTGCTGCAGATGCAGAGTGACTGCCCTGGGCTCTCCCTGGGGACATCCCAGTGTGTCCTGCACATCCCAGAATGTCTTCCCCATCCCAGAATGTCCTGTCCATCCCAGAATGTCCTGCCCATCCCAGAATGTCCTGCACACCCCAGAATGTCCTGTCCATCCCAGAATGTCCTGCCCATCCCAGAATGTCCTGTCCATCCCAGAATGTCCTGCCCATCCCAGAATGTCCTGCCCATCCCAGAATGTCCTGCCCATCCCAGAATGTCCTGTCCATCCCAGAATGTCCTGCCCATCCCAGAATGTCCTGTCCATCCCAGAATGTCCTGTCCATCCCAGAATGTCCTGTCCATCCCAGAATATCCTGCCCATCCCAGAATATCCTGCCCATCCCAGAATGTCCTGTCCATCTCAGCGTCTCCTGCCCATCCCAGAATGTCCTGTCCATCCCAGAGTGTCCTGCCCATCCCAGAATGTCCTGTCCATCCCAGAATGTCCTGTCCATCCCAGAATGTCCTGTCCATCCCAGAATATCCTGCCCATCCCAGAATGTCCTGTCCATCCCATAGTGTCCTGCCCATCCCAGCATCTCCTGTCCATCCCAGAATGTCCTGCACATCCCAGAATGTCTTCCCCATCCCAGAATGTCCTGCCCATCCCAGAATGTCCTGTCCATCCCAGCATGGACCAGGCTCTCACCACCTGTGCCACCTCCTGCTCTTTCCACAACCAGCCACAGGTGCTGTTTGCTGGAGGGGACCAGGCCCAGTCCTTGTGAAGACTGTGAAGATGATAATTTTGTCCACGCTGAAAGGATTTCTCCAGCTCATCCCTGCAGGTTTACCCACAACCAGAGACAAAACCACCCCAAAATTCCGGGTGGATTTGCACCAAACTGCGAATACCCTGCACAGGGAGGATGTGCTGTGGCACTGCACCCGTCACCCCACTGGATCTGCCTTTTCCAGGTGCAAATGAAGCCTTGACAGGAATTTTTAGGAATCTGACAGAATGTCAGGGCAGTTTAAAGCCGGGTGCAGCAGGGAAGGGGTTAGAGCGATAAGCCAGCAGCTCCACGTGGAACAAAGCTGGCATTTCAGGGGGGGAAGACAATGGATTGTATTTTCTGTGCTCATTTTAGTCATCCACTTGGCACTGAGGCTGAGGTCACCCACCCAGTCGTGCACTGCAGCATCTCTGTTCTGGGCAGCAAGGAGAGGCCAAACAAAGAGGAGCTGAGTCGGCAGGAAGGGGCCAGCAATCAGGGATGGCCAAGGGCTCCCTTAAATGGCTCTCTGCAGTCCATCCCAGGACACTGCTGCAAATCCCTCTGAATAAGCGTTTTCTCTGACACACATCTTAGCACTTTGCATGGCCACTGGTCACACTCAATTCCTGCCTCACATCCCAAACAATAATTACTGGCTTGGCCTGGTTTTGTGGCTGGATGATACGATTTGCAATGCAAGCATGCAGGCTCCAGCCAAGGGATGCAGCAGCCACTGCTCTCCGTGTGGAAATGTTTGCTCTAGCAACAGCTCCGTTTCCTTTGAAGCATTTAAAAAGGTGGCAAGGCCCAAGGTGGAGGCACCTGTGGGCACGTGGCTTAAACACACAGCAGGCACACACAGAGCACGTCTGGGCTTAGGCTGGGCTTTGTGCCGTGCAGAGAACAGGCTCAATTTGTCACCCTGTCCTGTTTTCTGGGAAATGAGCTTTAATTATGTTACCAATGACTGGGAAACCTGAGCTCCTTGTTGCACAGTGGCGCTGCGAGTTCCTCTGCTTGTGAGTCCAAGGTAAAGACACAGAATCCCAGAGTGGTTTGGGTTGGGAGGGGTCTTAAATCCCATCCCAATCCACCCCCTGCCATGGCAGGGACCCCTCTCACTATCCCAGGCTGCTCCAAGTCCCATCCAACCTGGCCTTGGACCCTTCCAGGGATCCAGGGGCAGCCACAGCTGCTCTGGGAATTCCAGCCCAGCCAGGAATTCCTTCCCAATATCCCATCCATCCCTGCCCTCTGGCCCTGGGAAGCCATTCCCTGGCTCCTGTCCCTCCATCCCTTGTCCCCAGTCCCTCTCCAGCTCTCCTGGAGCCCCTTTAGGCCCTGCAAGGGGCTCTGGGCTCTCCCTGGCTGAACACCCCCAGCTCTCCAGCCTGCTCCATCATCACTGATCCATCCCCACTGCTTCATCCCCACTGATCCATCCCCACTGATCCATCCCCACTGATCCATCCCCATTGCACCACCAGCCCTGCTCCATCACCACTGATTCATCTCCAGTGCTCTGTCACCTCTGCTGAGTGCAGCTGCCCACACAGAAGTGCCCTAAGGCTGGGGGTGCCCTGCAGCTGCCCACAAACCCCCTCCAACCAACACCCACCAGCATTTTGGAGGGTTTGGGGTGTGCCTTTCCCAGGCCACGCTGGTGCCCGAGCGGTGCCACCACACCACAGCCATCCCTGGAGCTGTGCTGTGGGCCAGAAGGTGACAGGGGCTTTGGAAGTTTTATCCCTGGTAGCTCCAACCCCCCCCCAGCTGGATGTTAAAGGAGTTATTAAAGATGCAGAAAGTCTGCTTCATGCTCCCGAGCGCTTCCCTCTTGTCTGGGTTCAGCCAAAGGGAGCCAGGCAGCCATCAGCCCCCGCGCCACGAGGCAGTAAATAATTCAGGGTGAACTTCTGTTCTCCTTGTCTGGAACAGGAGTGGAGATGTTCACCGTTGGTTGGGAAGGGGAAATGTTTGTTTTCTGGGAAAACCTGCATCGTTGGCCGTGTGTTTAATTTAGCATCGGAACAAAACCTTGCAGATCCCTGGAGAAGAGAGGCTCTGGGGTGACCTAATTGTGGCCTTCCAGTGCCTGAAGGGAGCCTGCAGGAACGATGGAGAGAGACTTTGGAGAAGGGCCTGGAGCAACAGGACACAGGGAATGGCTTCCCACTGCCTTGCCCCTGTGTCCACGGAGCATCCCAGGGGCACGAGTTATATGGGAAGTGTGGGCTGAGGAGGGATCTCAGCTCTGCTGGGAGTTTTCACCGTGGTAAAACAGCACTGAAGGGAGCTGCTGACATTGGAAATGTGATTTAAAGGTCTGCAAAAGGTGTTCCCAGTGACTGCACAACTCCTGCTCTGGCAAATCCTCCCCCTCCCTCTGCCTCGCTGGGAGACAAATGTTATTAATCAGCCCTGTAAATTGAGATCCATATTTTTCTCGTGAGTTCTGAAACCCATTTAAGGCCTCTGAACAGCTTCTATCAGCTGGAAAAATCAGATTCATTTTATTCCTCCTGCCTAAGCATCCCTGGGAGTTCTTTGTCGAGAGCCTTTGGTGGGAAAACAATGGAAACTTGTGGGGCGTTGGTGTGCAAAGCCCACGTGGAATCACCCAGCGCTGTCCTCCTGCCACGGGGACAAGGGCTGGCATTGTCCCCTCTGTCCTTTGGAGCCTCGGGCCAGCTGAGGGCTGAGCTGCAGCCCCTCCATTCCTCAGGGAACACAGGGAGAAGGATCTTTTGGCAGTTCTTGCAGCCAGCATCTCCTGCAGCCTCTATCTCAGCGCTGCTGCACTCTCACATCGCAGCGTTATTAAATATTGACTCCTTCCCTAGCCCTGTTTTCTGCTCCATTATCTCACTTTCCTCAGCATTTGCAGTTCCTCGCCTTGCTGGGAATTCCGAGGCTGTGTTTTGTCTGCCAGGCTTCGTGCTGAGAAATCACGGAGGAGCTCCCGGCCGGGCTGAATCCAGCTGGGAAACAACGCTCGTGCTGGGATGGCAGCAACGTGGGGATCCCACCTCAGACCCGGGCTGTCACCACCCCAGTCTGGGAGAGCAGGAGCCAGGGGCTCCTCCTCCAGACGTCCTTCAACTCCAGGTGCTCACCTTCACATCCCGGTGATCCTTGGGGATTGTCCATCCCGGCGTTGCACCTTGTTTAAACTCAATTTACACCTGGAGGGATGTTCACATGGAGAAGGGAAGGATCCAGGGAGAGCTCAGAGCCCCTTGCAGGGCCTAAAGGGGCTCCAGGAGAGCTGGAGAGGGACTGGGGACAAGGGATGGAGGGACAGGAGCCAGGGAATGGCTTCCCACTGCCAGAGGGCAGGGATGGATGGGATATTGGTAACACCACACTTGGCTTTGGTGGAGCTGCATCTCATCCACACCCAAGGACGTCAGCAGGGCATCCAAAGTTAATCATTTAATAAATCAGATCCAAAGTTAATAATTTAATTTCCAGCACACAGAGGAAAAGGAGAGGGCTGGTTAGATGTGAACCTGAGAACTCTGACTGAGCATTCCCACCCTGCAGCTTCTGCAGGAGCTCCTTTTTCCTTGAGAGGACTGTCCTCAGAAAGCAGCCCGTGATTTTTATACCTTTCTTTCCTTTCTTACAGAAAACCCCCTCTCCTGGGCAAGCTCAGCATTCACGAGCTGCCATCAATAACCTCTCCTTCAGTGAGCACTGCTCAGCTCAGGGATGGACTTTGTGGGTGCTCTGCATCTTTATTATGAATGAAACATCCTTGGCCACTGCTGAGCCTGGACCTGGCTCATTAAAACAGCTTTTATCAGATCACCTGGAACTTCACTGAGATGGCAGCTCAGGATCCATCTGGAAGTGCTGAGCATCAGGGAAAAGGAGGGTTCATAAACCAATCTTTTCCCTTCAGAGGTTCTTCTGTAGATAAATAAGTCCACACTGGTTCAGGGGATTTTAGGAATGACTCAGCCTCCAGCTTTTTGGTGACAAACAGACCAGTTGGGTCAGGGGAATTTAGGAATGACTCGGCCCCAAACCTCCAGCTTTTTGTGAGGAGATTTTGGTGACAAACAGACCTCGAGGAAAGGCCGTGGAGTCTCATTCTCCAGTGAAATTCCACACACACTCATGGCACGCAGCCCTTGCAAAGCTGGTATGGCCATTAATCCCGAGGCAGACAAAGAATTCCCTGGTGGCATCACCCGGTGTGAATCGCCCAGGTGCCTGGGATGAGCTCTGGGAACTGCACATTGTGTAGCTGCTGATTTTATTTGAATAAATAAAGGTGAAAACAAAGGTCTTGTTTATTAGTTTTTACCCCAGAATACTTTCTTTACACTGCACGAGCCAACTAAGTCCCTTCTTTACTTAGCCACACTAATTTTGGCATTTGCAAATGTTTACATCCCAGTTAAAGACAACAACAAATTGCTTAAAAATCACCTTATCCTTTAAAAGAATCCTTTTCTTTGCTCTGCTGCATTGATGTTAAACGTTTGCTGTGTGTAAGGATGCCTAATTTCATTAAAAATTTTGCAAGGCTGGTTTTGACCTGAATATGCCTCATAGCAGGATTTAGAGCTGCCTTTGACTTCTTGCTGAAAGCCAGGAATCCAGTTTATCCTGCAATTTTCCCAACCTGTCCCAGGTATTTGTGGCCAGCAGCATCTCCCCGTCCCCCCAAGGCCTCGCGGTGTCCAGAGGGACGTAAAAATACTGAGGTGATGCACAGAATCACAGAATATGCTGAGCTGGAAGGGACCCACAAGGATCATCAGAAAACTGTTGAGTGCCTCCACGGTGGGAATTATAGACTGGGAAAATTCTGGGATTCCTCACACTGGAGTGAGTTTGTCATCGTAGGTAATTGAAAGCCCCGCTGGCAATTTGCTGCTGGGAGAGAGGAGGATCCTCTGCTGGGGACCGTCTTCAGTCACTGTTCCCTGACCCTCCTCTGTTATCAGCGATACTCTAACGCTCCCTTATCTCACAGCGCTGTTGTGAAGCTTAATTAACTAATTAATCTTTCAAAGAATTGTGATGGTCTTAGATAAAAGGCACGGGGCAAAGTATCTATTACTGTTTCTTTCACTATCGACAATAACGTTGTTATGAACTCCCCAGAGCCCTCCGGGGTTTCAACCTTTGTTTATTAAGGATATTGAAAGATTTTTAGGCTTTTAACAAAGCAGTTTATGAAATTCTGAGCTGTTCCTGGGGCCTGCAGAGCAGGAAAGCCACACCTTTGGCATCACTCAGGATCCCGGGCCACATCCTGATGTTCCGTGGGCAAAGTGAGGAGTGAGCCAGGACAAGGTGTCACTCTCCATCCCGGTTGCGGATGTATTACATCTTATTTTTTTTAATTGGAATGAGCGCATTTAATTAGTAGTGGGTTTAGAGCTCACACAGAAAAGCTGCCTGTCTCTTCCACGGATTTCCACTGCAGGATTGCGTGTGCTGCCACAGAGGATTCCCAGCGCGTCGCTTCTGCGGCAGCTCCTGAGCCGTGCCTCCGGCACAACTCTTATCCCAGAGAATGTCAATTAAGGAATGGTCATTTTCCAAACAATGATGCTTATCCTCTTGCTTTCCCCCCCACCCCCAAATTAATCTCCATCAAGATCGTTTCCATGGCCAGGAGGAGAGGCAGCAGCACGAGTGTCGTTGTGAAGGTGAGAGCTGAGTGAAAATCGTTCTTCCCTGGAAGGATAATGGAATGCTAATGGGGACAGTGGGATATGGATTGGTGGAGGTGACAGGAGGGAATTAGATCTTGGACTTGGGGCTAAACCAGATGGAAGTGAGGACAGCACGGTCACCAGATGGGTTGATGGCACCTCCAGGCTTGTGTTTCCTACACGGCCCAACGCCGCAGTCCCAGGATGCTGAAACACCACCTTGGAGAGAACCTGCAGGGAATGATGAAGAAATGGGGGTAACACCTGAGGAATGGGCAGGTTGGATACACTTGGGAGGATGAACCTCCTGATTACACCCAGGCGGCTTCAGCTCGTTTACAGATCTGTTGGGGTGGTGAATCCACGGAGAACAATCACTGTGTTTGTCCTGATTTCAGTCACTCGGGATGTGGGCTGGGGGGGCAAGAGGGGCCACTGTCCTTGGGCACCTACAGCCCTTTTGGTGAGCAGCAGGACCATGGCTTTCCATAGCAAAGGTCTAGAGTTAATCCCAGGATCACAGAATCCCGGACTGGTTTGGGTTTAAAGGGACTTTAAATCCCATCCCAATCCATCCCTGCCATGGGCAGGGACACCTTCCACTGTCCCAGGATTCTCCAAGCCCCATCCAACCCGGCCTTGGACACTTCCAGGGATCCAGGGGCAGCCACAGCTTCTCTGGGCACCCTGTGCCAGGGCCTCCCCACCCTCCCAGAGGAGGATTTCTCCCGAATCTCCGCTCTCCCCAGCTCTTGATGTGAAGCCATTCCCTGTGTCCACTCACTCCCGGCCGGTGCCAGCGCGGCCGCCGAGGCAAAATGGAGGCAGCGGGGTCTCCCCCACCTCCTTCCCCCCCTTTTTCCACTCTTTTCCACCCTTTTCCAGGCATTCCCACCCCTCGCCCGCGTCCCTCCCCCGGCCGGCGGCGGGACTACGAGTCCCATGGCGCCGCGGGCCGGGGGCGGAGCGGGGCTTTGTGCGGGCGGCATGCGGGGGAGCCGCAGCCGGGGCTGGAGCCGGAGCCGGAGCGAGCCCGCCCCGGGGGGAGGAGGGCGAGGGCGGCGAGCCATGACGGGCG
>VZRV01002587.1:22498-71064 GCA_013398115.1 Falcunculus frontatus
GGGCGGGGCGGGGCGGTGCCGCCCGCGGGCCGGGGCCCGCGGCTCTTTGTCTCGGCTGCCCCCCGAGGGCCGCCGTGCCCCGGCCCGGGCGGATCCCGGGGCCGGTTCGCAGAGCGGAGCGCAGCCCGCGGGCGGCCCCGGGCAGCGGTGCGGGAGCTGCGCCTCGGCCGGGGACACCCGCTCCTTCTCCTGCCGGGGACACCCCGCTTCTGTGCGCCCCGGGACGCCTCGGGCTTTCTCCTCCGGGGGACGCCGCCGTCCTTTTGCCCCGGGACACCCCGGTCCTGCCCCCCCCAGCCGGGGGTACCCCGGTCCTTCTCCCCTCCCGGACATCCCGGTGCTGCCCCCCGGGTGTGTGCGGGGCAGCGGGGCCGGTGCTGGGCTGCCGGGTTTTCACTGCAGCAGGACGGGTCGGTGTGTGAGATCAGCTCTCCGGGAAAGGGCTGTGCTTTCCCTGGGCAAAACCTCCCGGTTCCTTGGGGTACCCGGGCGGCGCGGCTCGATGGTCGCGCCCCGTCTCTTCTGCCGTGCGTTTTTCACTCGGAGCCACGTTTGCGTGTGGAACAGAAGCTGGGGGGAGGAGGGCGAGCAGCTCCATGTGCGTGCCATGCCCTGCGCTCCCGGTAATGCCACGGGAGCCCGGCAAGGCGAGAGCTGCCGGGGTAATTCCCGTCTCGCATCCCAGAGCCGCCCCCCCGCTCCCTGAACCGGCGCCGGGCGAGGATTCACAAACTGGTGTGTGTTGGGGATTATTTCTGGTTAGACCCAATTAGATTATCATGTCTAAGAAAAGAATAAGCCTATTCAGTCAGGAACCCCCACTGACGAGCCAAATGGCGAGTGAGATGTTACGATTATTAGGCACAGTGGAAAAAGCCTGGTGTCGCGTTGCTCTTGTCGGGGAAAGCCGGGGTCGCGTTGGAGATGGGAGATGCTCCCACAGGCAGCACATGGCTCGGAATCGAGTCTGGATTCATCCTGAGCTACCAGAAGGGCTCCCGGCTCCGTCTGCGGGAGGAAATCGGTGGGTTTGGGTTGGGGCTGATGGATGGGATCAGTAAAAGGCAGAGACGTCATTTGGGGAAGCTTTAGAGACGTGTAGCGTAAATACGGGAGATAACAGCACCCAGCCCGTCATTTCCTGAGCTGCTCGAGAGGAGTGGATGGCCTCTGGTTTTAGAAGATGGACTTCAATTAAGGCTCAGAGTTGGAGTGCTGCAGCTTTGCTGGAGGGAGAGGCCGGCCATGCGGGTGGACAGTCTGGACAAACGCCCTGTGGGGGGATCTGCTCCCGTCGATTTCTTCTCCCACTGGGAGAAGCTGCAAGATGGGGCTCAAAACACCACCAAAAATCACCTTCGTGCTGTTCTTGCTGCCAGCTGGGGATGGCTGGTGTTGCTGCAGCTTCCAGGAAATATCTGACCAGTTTATGAAAGAATTAACTGCCAGGCTGTTATTATTTTGTTTTCTCTGTGGCTCTGAGGGAGAGATGACTGTGCCACTGGTCAAAGCCCGGAGTGGGCTGGGCAGGAGAAGTACAGGGATTAACGAGAAAGGAATGATTAGGGGAAAAACGGTGAGGAATGTATTCTGTGGGGAGAGAGGATTAGTCAGGAGATGGGAGTGTGAAGAAGGAGATGCTGAAGGTTATAAGACTAAATCTCACCTTCTTTATGTGCTGTCTTAAGAAATTAGCCTGGCACAAGCGTTGCTGGCACACTCAGAGCCCTGCTGAGGTCCCGGAGGGCTGTGCTGACAATATCAATTTTCATATCTCTAATGAAATTCCCGAGGCTGATTTGGACGTTGATGAACGCTTTGGGTTGCTGTGTGCAGGTCTGAAGTCCTCAGCTGGGAGGGCTGTGCCCAGTTCTGTGTGGGGAAGGTCCCTGCTGTGTGTTTTGAAGTTTTATTCTCTCCCCTCGTGCAGGGCAGGGAGCGAAGAGAACACAGGTTGGCTGTGAGTGCCCTGACACCAACTGGTTTATTTTTTCCACTTCAAACACGCTGTCCTGAGCTTCTCCAGGATCTCTGGAGTCCCTTCAGCCAGGGGATGATGTGCCTGGAGGTGATGGATGCGTGCCAGCTTGTGTTTGTTGGGTTGTTGGAGGACTTTGTGTTGAGGAAGGGCTCTGGTGAGGTGGTTTGTGCCCCTGGGACACACACGGTCACCTCCTGATCCTCCTTGAGGTGCATAAATTGCAGGAGATGATGGGCACTGCTCCAGGTCACCTTTTTTGGGTGGAGTTCTCAAATCTGATGCTCCTTGTGCCCTCGGTGTTCCCGAGGATGTCCCGAGCCCACGTTTGGGACAGCGATGCTGGATCTGGCTGTGTCACTCCTCCTGGTCTGCTGGGCAATAACATCAGGGTTTTCCCTGTGGATTTGCATCTCCTGGTGCTGTTTTTGGCACTGCTGCAGTAAATGTGCTGCCGTGGTTCATAGGTTGAGTCTGTGCTGGCGAGGACCAGGCTCTGTGTGTGTGTTCCAGGAAGGATGTGTTTGATGGGGTGTACTTCAAGGAGGAAAATGTGGAGGATAACCCAAGAGAGATCCAGCTTTCAGTCTGTAAGCTGTGTTGTTTCTTCCATCCTCCCAAACTGATGGCAATTCTCCCCTTTTCCTGTGAAATAATCCCCTTACTCTCAGGATTACACAGGAATGCGAAGTCCAGGGAAGCAGTGGTGTGGTTTTACCACCAAGTTCCCCAATTTGCCTGAGTTGGATCCCATCTCTGGCTCTGACTCTGACCTCCCAACACTGACACATCCCCTTGGGAACATCCCAACCTTATCCCCTTCCCTGATGCTCTCTCCTCTTTGGCCGTGTTGGACATTTCCCTGCCTTTACCCTACGGACACGTGGGCATAAATCCCAAATTCTGGTCACCCCCTCGTGCCTGCTCAGAGGAACCAAAGCTCAGCAACCCGAGGGTGCCAGAAGTAGACACGGTGGCAGCGCTGCTGGGATCCGTGGGAGCCAATCCCAGATTTCCAGCTCCTGCAGCAGGGTGGTCTCCCTGGACCCGGCACGGGGCTGTGCTTCTGCAGATGCCACGTGGTTTGGAGGAAGCAGCCAGGCCAGCCTTGGCAGGGCAAATCGCTGCCTAATGAGCTGTGATTGACATAATTTGACTGCTGGATTACAAATCTGCGGCGAGGTGAACAGGAAATATCCTCTTACCCCTGTGAGTGGGAGCTGGGTGTACAAAGGACTCCTCTGTGCCCGCTGCTGTGGGGTGAAGGCTGTGGCCAGGGGGTGAGGGAGGTGTCCCTGCCATCCCCAGGGAAGGCACCTCTGCTTTGCCCACAGGAACATCTTCCTTCCCCTGGAATTCCCTTCCTCGCCCTGGATTTTGTCCCGAGTGTCGTTTTCCATCCCAGGGAAGGCAGTTTGAGTGTCTCCCGCTGAAGAATTTGGAAGCTCAGTGTGAAAACTCTTAATGTTTCCCAGCTGTTTTCTCTGTTGCCCTTTCCTCGTTGTCTATCAGATAAATTAGGCATTGTTTTATGAAATGTATAGATGGTTTAGGGTCTGTAAATCATTATGGAGCACGACGTGGCTGCAGGAGATATCTGGGATAGGATGAGCTTCCCTGCTTTGGTGGGGCTCTGGGTTCCTTGTTGTGAGTCCTCAATTCATCAGAATTCTCTTGGGATGGATTTCAGCTGAGATCCTGAAATACCTGGTACAGGTGGAAAGTGAGAGACACTAAAATAGGTTTAGGAATCTTCAGAAAAATGAAGTTTTTAAAGTTCAGCTCTCAAAAAGACCTGTGGGGTTTTTCCTTGTTCAAGCCTCAGCTCTGACAGGCTCCTGCCACTGGGGTTTTTGCTCAAGGTCTCGTTGAAATGCTTGGGGCATTGAACGCTTTTGCTTGAAGAAACAACCTAATAAATCCCAGTGTTAAATATATATATTCCAGAGGGGTTAAACGTACAGCAGTGCTGGGTGGTGACACTTCTGCCCAGCTGCTTTGTCAGTCAGGGGGTGCCATTTGTAAGTTTTTCCACCCGGACATCACAGGAGAACATTTCTGTAAAAGGGATTTTTTCCTTTGAGTGTCTGGAATCCGAGGGTACTGTGGTGGGTATTTAGCTGCTGGTAAAAATTAATTTCGGCTCCTGGAGACCTGGAAGACTTAAAAAATAGCTGGGCTGATGTAGATGCTTATATTTTTCTGTGTACCATTTTTCCATGCCAAATAATCCCATTAATTTGGAGGATGGTGGAGGGATGAACCCTCTAAATGACACTTTGAATTTTGTATAAGATGAGCAACAACAGCTCAAGCAAAACCTCTGCCTTTACCTTTAACTGCACCATCCTCTTTCCTCAGAGCGTTGAAGCTTTATCAAACATCTCTATCAACTTCCTTAACCTTGTGTGCAAGATAAAGGGCTTTTTATTATTTTTATTTTGTCTCCACGAGCAAGGTCGTGCACAAGCTGGCCCTGAGGTGTGAGATGGTCTCTTGTGCACTACTCCATGCCATGGGCGATGCTAAACGAAGAATTGGAGAGGTGCAAGATGAAATTCAGAGTTTACAAGGTGATCTTAAATAAAACAGTAGCTCTTGAGGAGTTTTCCATGGGTGGTTGAAGGACTCGAAGCCACGGGTGGCTGCCTTCAGTCTTTCATTTTAAAAACAAAATCTCTTTAGCTTTTCCTGCTGCGTGGAGAGGTTTTAAAGTGCACAGAAACTTCTCCCCCCAAACAGCAGAACACAAACCCAACCCAGAATGTTTGATTTCCTCGTGTGTTTTCCAAAGTACATTGGCGTTTTTACTTTATTTTTGGATTGTTGGACGAAGATTGTGAATTATTCAGGCAGCTTCTTAAAGGCTCCAACCCCTTTTGGAATAAAACATCCATGTGAAGGTGTGCATGGCAATTATCACCCTCTGTCCTGTGCTCGTGTGGCTGCTTTGGAGAAGGGAAATGTTTTCCCTGCTGGAATTTTGGGTGCTGCTTCCAGCTGCACAAGGGATTGGGCTGGTGCTCCATGTGGGATCAGCACCACCCCTGCTTTAACAGGGTCCAGGCAGGCTCCTGCTCTCATTTTGAGTCCAGCACCTGCTGAATAAATGAGTTTTCCTTCCCAGTCTGTCAGAAGAAGTGGTTGAAATCTGTCCCCTTGCTCTGGAGCTCATCACTGAGGGGGTGAATGCCCCTGCAGGAGTAGCTGGTTTTGTTTTCCTCCTTATCTCTCACTCAGGATCCATCCTGAAATGAAACCAACCTTTGACATTCACTTTCTGGTTTTCGTTTGGTCCCTGGGAGGTTACTGAGAGGCAAACCTTGTGCCATCCCTGCCTTTTCCCCCAAATACACTTTTAGTTTGGAGCTTTCTCTTTGTTTTCCAGGCTGTTGCTGTTCTTCCAACTCAGTAGCTGGGAAGGGGAGATGGATACAGCCCTCTGGGGGTGGAAAATCCCTGGGACGTCCCGAAGTTTTGCTTTTGCTTTGCTTTGCTCACCCTCCTGTGGTTTGTGACGCTCACTTTGGGCTTCTGCAGTGGCAGTGGGGAGGTGCCTGGGAAGGCTCCTGGGGCAGGTTTGTGCTCCAGGGGCTCCAGCACTGCTGTGCCCAGGTGAAAGGGCTGGCACTGGTGCCCTCTGTGGATTTATGGCACAGGGAATGCCAAACCTCTTGGGTTTTGCTGCAATTTCTGCTGCACAAGTTGTTGTTGGAGTTGGTGATGTCCATCAGGAGAGTTTGGTGCCACTTTCACATCTTCCACTGTCCCAGGCTGCTCCAAGTCCCATCCAGCCTGGCCTTGGGCACTGCCAGGGATCCAGGGGCAGCCACAGCTTCTCTGGGAATCCCATCCCAGCCCCTCCCCACCCTCCCAGCCAGGAATTCCTTCCCAATATCCCACCTAACTTCGGAGACACATCAAGGGCAGCCCTGTGGGCTCCTGCTGCCATCACCAACCCCTTCTGCCCCTGGGTCAGCAGGACACAGCCTGTGAAGAGGCAGGAGGCCCCAGTTACAGAATCCCTGGATGGCCTGGCTTGGGAGGGACTTTAAAGCCCACCCCTGCCATGGCAGGGCCACCTTCCACTGTCCCAGGCTGCTCCAAGCTCCATCCAACCTGGCCTTGGGCACTGCCAGGGATCCAGGGGCAGCCACAGCTTCTCTGGGAATAAAAAAAAAAAAACAAAAAAACCCCAGCTTTCTGGGATTCTGTGATCCTGTGTCTCTCCTGGGCTGGCCTGGGTCTGGCAGGGCAGGCTGGCACCCGGCTGTGCCCAGAGGAATCCGTGTTGGAGCTGTGGCACCGTGACCTCTCACGGAGCAGAGCTGGAGAGCTCTCCCCAGCACGAGGACATGAATTATGCAAAACATGCTAATGAGGCAGCACTTCAGCACCGGTTTATTTTTAAGCATCTGGGCTGCCTCTTGGGTTGGAATGAAGCACTTTGTGATCAGGATCAAAACACTTCCCCGTGCAGGAAGCCAGGCACCAGAAGGGCTTGGTGTTCCTGGTCCCTTTCCGTGTCCTCGGGAGCTGTGGGGACAGCAGGAGGCTGGAGCTGTGCCTCTGGAGGGGTTTTTTTCTTCCTGCTGGCAGGTGTCAATGAGATTTTTCTTTGGTAAGCATAAGGTTAGGCTTTAAACCCAGCAGAGCAGTTTGCAGTGTGCTTGCAGCAGGGGTGGTGATCCGGCCGGAGGGTTTCCTTGGTGAGCAGTGTGCAGCCACATTTTAGAAAAACTCATCTGAATTATTGTTTTCTTTGCTTGGAAGAGTCCCTTTGGGAATTCTGCATGGGAAATAAGTGACAGCAGCTTGTTCCATTTGATTTGTGTTGGGGTTGGAGAAAATCTCTAGCCCGAGCCTCCAGCAGTGCAGCATCCCTGGGGCCAAAGGGCTCAGGCTGCTCAGGTAACAGCACTTGGAGCTGCTGCTGCTGCTTAAAACGTGGGAATTTCCCATTTATCACATCCTGATTTCAGTTCTGGAGGGTCAGTGTAGCGAAATGAGCAGGTTTTCATCATTTCTTACCCAGTTGGCCCCAAGGGCTGTGCTCTTGCCACGTTGTTGCTGAGAAACTCTGTGTTCCCAGTTAGTTCTGCTCCAGGTTCAGTTGGATTTCAGGGAAAGGTTCTTCCCCCAGAGGGTGCTGGGCACTGCCCAGGCTCCCCAGGGAGTGGGCACGGCCCCAAGAGCTCCAGGAACATTTGGACAGCGCTCCCAGGGATGCTCAGGGTGGGATTTAGGGGTGTCTGTGCAGGGTTGGACTGGATGGTCCCTGTGGATCCCTTCCAGCTCAGGATATTCCCTAATTCTGTGATTTGTGGGTGGTGAAGGGTCTGTGATGTGCACCCCTGTTCTAACAGAGCGTTGTTGCACTCATTGCTCTGACCCTGCTCTGCTCTGCCATTCCAACAACCCAAAATGCACGGAATTCTGTATGGATATCCTGGAAAACGCAGGCATTAATTTGTCCCATGCTTTGCCTCTTCCCAAAATAACGCCTTTCACGAGCGTTTCACTGCAGGGAGACTCAGCTAATGTATAACTCGTATATGCTGTGCTCTCAGGAACATATTGCACAGATCCAGCATGTGTTGGTTTTCAATTTACCCCGGGATCTCTTTCACAAAACAAGTGTTTGTGTGCGGGGACTGCGCAGCGTTAAACATACATTTGGGGAGGATATTCATAAAGCACCAGAATGGGGGCATTGTCCTGGAGATGAATGGTCCTCACATGAGAGCTGGGCCACGCTGGACCTCCAGGACTGTGCAGTGCAGCTCTTGAGAGCAGCTCTGGGTCCTGGATCATGAGCTGGAGCCGTGCCCGGCGCTTCCCGACGTCGGAGAGGAGAGCGGGGACACCTCGGCACAGGCAGCTCTGGGAATGTTCCTGCTCCTGGGACAGCACTCCCAGAGCCTGGGCTGGGCCCCAGGGAGGGATCCCGTGGCAGGAAGATCCACAGGAAAACTCCCAGAGGTTCCCACTTCCCTCGTCACGTTGCCTGAGCAGCACGGAGCGGTGTTAACCATGGAGGGACAGGACACAGGGAATGGTTCCCAGTGCCACAGGGCAGGGATGGATGGGATATTGGGAAGGAATTCCTGGCTGGGATGGAATTCCCAGAGAAGCTGGGGCTGCCCCTGGATCCCTGGAAGTGTCCAAGGACAGCTCAGATGGGATTTGGAGCAGCCTGGGACAGTGGAAGGTGTCTCAGCCATGGCACTGGGTGATCCTGAATGTCCCTTCCAACCCAAACCACTCTGGAATTCTGTAGCTCTGCCCTTTCAGAAGCTGTGTCCTGGTGGTCCAGGGGCAGAAGGGGTTGGTGATGGCAGCAGGAGCCCCCAGGGCTGCCCTTGGTGTCCCCAGAGTTTGTGGGCAGCTCCAGCTGCTCTCCCCATGTGGGTGTTGGCCAAGGGCAGGAGTTGCTCCAGGACAGAACATTCTTGAGCTTTCCAGAATCATACCAAGGAACTTCAGGTGTTTTAGTGTGTGTTTGGGTGTTGTGAGAGATACCTTAAAAAATAGAAAAAAAAAAATTTTTTTTCTCTTTTTTTCTTTTAAATATATATTGTTTGGCCACAAGTCCTTTACTATAAAAGGACTTGGGGCAGCTCTAGGTTGTACATCTGTTCCTTGTTTGTCTGTGAAATGACTGCGCAGCGGAGGCCAAGAGCAGAGAATAGAGGGTTCTACAAATTGGCAAAGTTGCTCAAGTCTTTCAGAAGCCAGTAATTACAATGAAGAAGCAAATTGTTCAATCCAGAAATGCTGCCTGTTCATCCATCCCACATCCTGGCGTGTCCCCCTGTGATTCCCCTTGTCCTGCTTTCCGAAGGACAGGGAAATATCCCGGGTCCATTTGGGGCAGGTTTGGAGCTGGGTGAGTGGCACCGTTATCCAGAGGGTCTGGGAAGGGATGGAAATGGCTTGGCTGAGTTTGTACAGCACTTTCCTGACACAGGTTCCCAATAATTTAGTGTGTTTGGGAGTGCTTCAAAGGCCTCTCTGCCCAGCTCTGAGCCTTGCGAGCGCAGATGATCAAATAAATTAACTCTCACAAATATTTAACTTAAAGCCTGCTCAAACAGGAGCTTTGATGTTGAGAGCGTGTGGGGGAGCCTCTGTGTGTCTGTGCTCTCACAGGGACACTGGGTGAGCGCTGAATTTGGCTCTTCTCTCAGACAGAAGAAGCCTAAAGCTGGAAATGTAAATAATTAGGAATTACATTGATTATTCCCCCTCCGTGGGCAGCAGGGACACGGCGCTGGTTGGCATCGGGGTGAATTATGGCACAGGGAGTTTTATTGGGAAGCTGGTGGAAAACAGATTGGACAGTGCAATCCCACTTTTAGGGGCTGTAGGATTGGCCATGCCATCCCTACAAAAACCTTTGGCTCAGGAGTGATTCCCCATGGCTTTGGTGCCAGGTGTTGCTTGGTGGCCACAACTCTCTCCAGGTAACCAGGATCCATCTGACATTGGGGTAATTATTAAAGCTCCATGGATTGAGCCAGGAAGTGTTTGGTAATGAATTTAATCCTTGTGTGGTAGCAGCTGCTTACAGGTGGCTCGGGTGAATGGCTGGGAGTTGTTGGCTAAAAATTGCAGCTTCCTGAAATAGTGTGGGAGTTGTCCTGGCTTCCCGAGGATCCTCTCGCAGGGAGTTGTGTCTGAGAGCTCAGCTCTGTGTCAGAGCTTCAGCTGCAAATCCCTTCTCTCTTGATCATCTAAATGAGTATCTGAGCGTGGCAAATGCACGCTGTTCCTTTTGCTAAATGAAACAAGAACTTCTCTGCTTGATGGGCGTTTTTTCTCCATGAATTTTTCAGGAGCCTCTGGCGGTGCTGTGGAGGAAGGTGAGGAGGAGTAAGAGGGGCTTGGAGCACCCTGGGATAATGGAAATGTCCCTGGGATGGGCTTTAAGGTCCCTTCCCAACCCAAACCATTCGGTATTCCATGGTTCTGTGCCTGAGCAGATGGATGAAGTGCACAAAACCCTGTGGGGAAAACGCTTTGCTTTTTAAATTTTGGGTTTTAATTCCTTTAATACCTGTGATACCTGGGATGGTCAATGGTTGTTCTCCTTGTTATGGTGCTGGACACCCTCAGGAGAAGGGAGAGGTTCAGCTGACCCAGATCAAATGGCAGGAGAATGGGGGAAGAGGAATTTAGGGAGCTGAGTCTCAGACTTTGTACGGATTAGAGGGAAATGACCTTTCAGCTCAGCCCACACAGAGGTTGAAGGATCAGGTGTGTGACTGGTGACTTTTTCTCCCGTCTGAGGCATCTCTTGCTCACTCTGAGTCTGCAAAAGCTTTGGGACCATTCCCATCCCTTGGAATGGGAGCAAGAGGTGTTTTCCAGAAATGAATCTGTGTGTATTCCTGGAAATCCAGCCTGTTCTGAGCAGAAGGCAGGTGGGCTTTCTCCATGCTAGGGAATGATTCTGTCACATTTCAGTGCCTCAATTAGATCATAAAAGAAGTCGTGCAAGAGTTCCATGAGCTGAGTCCTTCCCTGTTGAGCACCAGGATCCCTGTTCCAGATCCTTCAGCAGAGAGGGGAATGCAGATGAATTCCTCGTTCCAGAGGGCAGGAAAAGCAGCTCTCAGTCTTCTCCTGCATCCTTGGATGTGGCAGATCCAAGGTATCCTGAGCTGGGTTTGCAGGGAAGAGGAGGAGCTGGGACACCTACAAACACCAGCCAGGCAAAAATCGATTAAGCATGAAATTCTCCTGCGGCAGTGAATTCTCTGCTGGCTCGGGGACAAAAGGTTGCACAACCGAAAGGGAAAAGGAATTTTATTTGGAAAGCTCAGAGCTATTGTTTGTTTGGTTTTGCTCGTGTTTATTTTCTGTCTGATGGCAGATCTTTGTTAAAGGTGAATTATCCCTTCTGTTTAGCAAGTGGAGTGAAAACAGCCCCGATGCACTTGTGAGGCATTCAGGGAATTGTTGGGATTGTTGGAATTGTTTGAGGTGCTCCGAGGAAGTGCTTGGGGACACTTGAGGTGCAGGAACCCGTGGGGAGCAGAGTTTCACTCGTGTTCCTCGTTCTGGTATTGGAACAGCCCAGACAGTACAGAAATAAATGTACAGAGGCACCAAAACATTACAAATCATACCTGTTGTAATATTTTAAGTTTAACCTCCAAGTTTATTTGGGTGCCGTGTCCCAGCTGCTGCTGCTGTGCCAAAATATTTCCCAGAAAAGATGCGGAAGGGGAAAAGCTCCCTCCCTCTTTAACACCGGGAAAATTCAGATTTGGATTTATTCCATCTCAGAAGCGGTAGGTTTGGGAATTCCTTGTGAAGAAGATGTTCTGCTGTGACAGCTCAGGCTCT
Source organism: Falcunculus frontatus (assembly GCA_013398115.1). Lineage (NCBI taxonomy): Eukaryota > Metazoa > Chordata > Aves > Passeriformes > Falcunculus > Falcunculus frontatus. Next base: position 33,831 of record VZRV01002587.1, read on the forward strand.
GCCCCAGTGCCACCCATCCCTGGGCTCCCAGCACAGCCACGTTTGAGCTCGTGGCAGCACCACGATTCCCTGGAGCAGGGCCTTTGCCACAGAGACACCAGGGAAAACAGGGAGTCCTTCACTGGGCTGAGGAGCCGAGGAGCCAAAACACTGATCAAGGGCTGCAATGGGGCTGCCTTATCCTGCTGGGCTTCAGCAGGGCTGACCTCGTGCTGGGGGATGGCACAGCCATGGGCACGGCACAGCCATGGGAATGGCACATCCATGGGAATGGCACAGCCATGGGAATGGCACAGCCATGGGCATGGCACATCCATGGGAATGGCACAGCCATGGGCACGGGACATCCATGGGCATGGCACATCCAGGGGCACAGCACAGCCATGGGAATGGCACATCCCTGGGCACAGCACATCCATGGGCACGGCACATCCATGGGCACGGCACATCCATGGGAATGGCACATCCATGGGCACAGCACATCCACGGGCACGGCTCATCCATGAGCATGGCACAGCCATGGGAATGGCACAGCCATGGGCACGGCACATCCATGGGCACAGCACATCCATGGGAATGGCACATCCATGGGAATGGCACATCCATGGGCACAGGACATCCATGGGCACACCACATCCATGGGCACAGCACAGCCATGGGAATGGCACATCCATGGGCATGGCACATCCATGGGCACACCACATCCATGGGCACGGCACATCCATGGGCACACCACATCCATGGGAATGGCACAGCCACGGGCACGGCACATCCCTGGGCACAGCACATCCATGGGAATGGCACATCCATGGGAATGGCACATCCATGGGCACACCACATCCATGGGCACACCACATCCATGGGCACGGGCACTGCTCCTCTGGAAGCTCCTCCCACTGACCCTCCGATGCCCAGGAGTGACCTAATTTTTTTTTTCCAAATTGCCAGATTCTGGTTGTTTCCTCCTCTTTTCAGTTAGCAGAGATTTTTTGGTTTTTCTTTATTCCCTCGCTCAGCAAATTTTGGCTCCAAACTTTCCCTTTCCTCCTTGGAGCTGGAAGCAGCAGCTCCTGCAGTGTCTCAGTGCACCACGATAACAACAACAACAACAACAACAACAACAATAATAATAATAATAATAATAATGATGATGATGATGATGATGATGATGCAATTAAAAGAGCAGATTTATGGATTTTTCTGGCCAGGCTCCATCCTTGGAGTTGCCTGTGTGGGTCCTTCCCTCAGGGATCGTGCCCAGCCGAGGGTGGGGGGTTGATCCTTGGCAGAGGTGGTGGTGGTGGTGCCATCCCTGCCCCATTCCCTGCTCCGTGGCTGGCAGGGATGGCACATTCCAGGACATTCCCAGTGCAGCTGTGGGAGCTCAGCCCGCTCCATCTGCCCGTGGGTCTCTTGGAGTGTTTGGAACTTGGTGGGAGGGAACGTGGCTGGAGAAATATCAACACTCCACGAGCAAATCCTCTTCATTTGGGAGCGGGGTTTAGGTTTTTTTGCGTGGGTGGGAGGCTGAGCTGTGGTGTTTGTGTGCTGGGGTGGAGGAGGGAGTGATCTGGGAGCAGCTGGGTGATGTGGGATGGAAATCCATCAAAATGGGGAAAAGAAAACCACCCCAAAGGCTGGGTTTGCTGTCCCACAGGCAGCCCTGAGCTGCTGGGGTAAATCCTGGCTGGAATGCTGGGCTGAGATGCACGGGAGTGTTCATGGGAAGTGATGCCAGTGGCAAGGGTGGCTTTAAGTGGGATATTGGGCAGGAATTCCAGGCTGGGAGCATGGTGGAATTCCCAGAGGAGCTGTGGCTGCCCCTGGATCCCTGGAAGTGCCCAAGGCCAGGTTGGATGGGGCTTGGAGCACCCTGGGATAGTGGAAGGTGTCCCTGCCATGGCAGGGGTGGCACTGGATGAGCTTTAAGGTCCCTTCCAACCCAAACCACTCTGGGATTCTGGGATTCCTCTTCAGGGTGTGCTGTGATTTAAGGAGGGGGCATTTCCCTGCTCCATCACTGCCACAGTTCCTTTGTCTGGCAGCTGAGGATGCCCAGCCTGTGATGAGCCGAGTGATCTCTTCTACCACGTTTTTATCACGTTAGGATTATTTATTAGGAATATTTTTCCACTCTGCATCTCCTGGTTTCGGACTGGAGCAGCTTTTCCCAGCAGCTGAGATCTCTGAGCAGTGTCTCCTGTTCCTGCCAGGAGAACCCAGTGGTGCCTTCATGTTGTTCCCTGGTGTGTTTGTGCAAATCTTGTGGGCCTCTGATGCCATTTTTCCCACTTTTATGTCACGTTCCGATCTCTGGAAAATGCCACCGAATGTTTCAGCTGAATAAGAAATCAGAATCCAAAGCTTTGTTTTTGGGGGAGCTGCCTGCCTTGGGTTCAGGATCCCTCAGGGATGGCTCTGGGCTCTTCCCAGTGCAGGATTGTATCCCACAGCCTTATCCAGGTGTTAATGCAGCCCCTCAGTTCCCATGCAACACAGGAACTCCTGTAAAATAAAAAAAGCCTTTATTTTACTCTAAATAAAACAATAGCTGCACTTACAAACCTTTATGAACAGACTTTTTAGGTGGTTTTTTAACTGGATTCTTTCCCTTCCTTCCCTCTGCTCAGTGCTCAAACCCTCAGCTCACGTGAAAATATAAAACTTTCAATTTTTTTTGTTCATTTTAATAGGCAACATCTTTTTCCCAGAGTCCCTGGGTTGTGGTAGCACCACATTGTGCAGGGTTTATGTTACAGGAACAACCATTTCACTTGGTCATACCCAATTTAAGTCCTAGGCAGTTTTTTACTGCTCTTTCACTTAATAGTTAAATCATCTGGAAAACAGATTGGAGTTTTTTACGTTGTGTGGGGTTTTTTTTCCCGAGGTAAAACCGGTCTGAAAATCACCATAAATGCTCCTCAGTGTGCAGGGCTGGAATGATGTCCCCCCTCAGCATCAGGAACAGTTTAATAGTTGCTAAAATTCAGTGTAATCAGGGCAGTGACTTGGGTTTGGCCGTCAGTGGTTGATTAAATGCCACAGATTGGTGCTTTTTACCTCCATGTGAGAGCTTCCCTTTCCCTAGAACAACATCCCAACCTAAAATAGGATATTATCAAATCCCATGCATCGAATCCTCAAAAACCCCTTTTAAACATCAAGGAATTCCCGTTAACTTCTGCATCAGGAAGCCAGAAAAACCTCAAATGGGATTGAATAAACTCTATTATCCCAGTATTTGTGCAGAAGATGAATGGAATGATGGGAAAAGCAGAGCTTTGTGCACGGATCCCGTTTCTTCCTGGGGAAATGAGCTGGGAGAGTCGAGTGGGATGGAGACAGTGCTTCCAGCAGAAGAACTGATGCTCATTGACAGCTGATGGAGCAGCAATTTTCCACACAAAAATGGGGAGGGGGCAGCCCCACACTCTGCAGGCTGGAATTGGATCATCTGGAGTAGAAAATGCAGGGAGAAACAAAGCACGAGCCCATTCCAGCATAGCACTGGAGTGCTAAAAAATGCAGGAATTGTGTGGGATTTGGTGATTTGACAGATCCACGTGGGATGGTCAGAAATGCTGCTGCCCCAAGCCAGTCACGTTTCTCGCCCAACCAAAGAGATTTTTGTCTCTGAAAACGCTTCATTTTCGGAGTGACTTCCAGTAAAGTCCTTTAGTTCTCCAAATAAAGCGTTATTTTTGTCTTTACGTAGGAATATTAGAGCTGGAATTCCAGCAGAGGTGTTGGGATTCATGAGGGATGGGTGTTAAGTGGAGATGCTTCCTCTTAAATGTTGGTATTTAGGGGAGAGTTCTGTGATCTGGTTTTTGGGAGGTGATGCAGGAAAAGGGATTTGGTCCTGGGGAAGGAGCTGGGAATGAAACCAGGATTCCTCGATCCAGGGAGTTATTTGAGAGCTAGGGAAGAGCAGATTTCCTTGTTGGATGCTGTGTGCCAGGTTTTGTGTGCCTGCAGAGTGCAGGTGAGGGACTGAAATTCCTGCTGAACACAGAAAAGGTCAGAGAGTTTTAATTTTGGCTTTTCTGACCCTGGTGCTCTTGGTAGAAGATGGAGCTTGGAGCAACCTCTGCTGCCAGCACAGGGGACAGCCCTGAGGTGCCAACCCTTCCTCAGTGCAGCCCAGAGAGCTGCTGGTCCCCAAAATCCCTGGAGAAATGGATTTATTCATCCCCCAGCCTGCCCAAGGATCACCCAGGAGCACATGGGGATGTGTGAGGGAGAAGCTGTGATTGTCCTCACCAGGGTGGCTGTGCAGCAGCACGATGGCTTTTCCCCCTAACTGCTTCTGAGGATGTTCTAAAGCTGTTAAAAACAGGGGAAAAAAGGGAATTTAGCTGTTCCCGAGCAGTGAAAAACCTGGGAGTGAGCGGGCTCATTCTGTGATATTTAATACCCACGTTGTTCATCACTTGCAGCACAACTTGGGCAGTTTATTTTAAGGTTTGAGATAGAATAGATCTGCTGTTGTCTCATCCCTTGTGTTGAATTTCTCAGATTTATTGGTCTTAGACACCCTCTTTTCATTCTATTCCTTTGGTGCTTGGGAAAGGATATTTTTCTTTCCCTTTTTTTCCCCCTGTTTGGAGCCTGGTGTGTGGCAGTGCATCCCTGACTCCCCACACACTTTCTTCACCTTTTTAAGTGCTCAAGACTCTTGAATTGTAAATATTTTGATGCCTGTTTGGATCTAGTTTTGTGAAATCCTTCCCGATGCTGGAATAATTCATGTTTGATGTCGTTTGTGGCACTTCTCATCTCTTATTTTGTACATCCCAGCAGTTTATAGATTTTTATTCTCTTCTTATGCTTTACTCAAAGCTGGGTCTGAAGATTGAGGAGTTTAACTCATCTGGTCTCAGTGTATTTTGAGCCAAGGTGGTTGGTGAGCCCAGCGTGGCTCCTGAAAATGCTCCTTTATTTTGTGTATTCCCTTGCCTTGGCCACCTCCCTTCCAGTGGTTGTCTCCTTCTTCTCCTTCTCCTTCTCCTTCTCCTTCTCCTTCTCCTTCTCCTTCTCCTTCTCCTTCTCCTTCTCCTTCTCCTTCTCCTTCTCCTTCTCCTTCTCCTTCTTCTCCTTCTCCTTCCTCACATGATTCCATCTGCAGCTTTTTATCTCGTAGCTGCCTCCTGTGGTCTGGCCTGAGCTAGGGGAGCTTCTTTTCCATATTTTAATCCCCCTCTGCCTAAATCAATCCAGTTTTTTTTTTTTTTTTTGCTTGCAGACAATATTATCCCTGCTTGTCTGCATTCAATATTCCACAGGTTTGCCTGCGTGCTCCTTAAGTAGCTTAGGGATAAGAGTGAGGATCATTTTCCAGTAATTTCCTGGGTGACTCAATTAAGTTTTAGTTGTTGCAGTAATTCAGTGCTGGGGTTATTTATGGCTCGATCAGCCAGGGAGTCTCAGAGGAGCCTGGAGCATTCCTGGAGCTGCCCTGGATGGGAAGGAGCCCCCAGAGCTCCTGGCAGGAATGTGCTGCCCAGGAAGGGACAGCTGTGACTTGGAATCATGGAATGCTTTGGCTTGGGAGGGACATGAAGGATTTTCCAGTGCTACCCTCAGGCTCCTTCCACTATCCCAGGGTGCTCCATCCCGGCCTTGGACACTCCCAGGGATCCAGGGGCAGCCACAGCTTCTCTGGGAATTCCATCCCACCCTCCCAGCCAGGAATTCCTTCCCAATATCCCATCCATCCCTGCCCTCTGGCAGTGGGAATCCATTCCCTGTGTCCTCTCTGTCCTGTTACTCTCTCCCTTATCCAAAATCCCTCTCCAAGGGATTTGCCTCTTGCAAGTGCATCTGAAAATCCAGGATATTTTCCCATTTCTAGGCAGGCCTCAGGCTGTGTTTTCCCAGTGGGCTGGCAGTGAGTTGGGAGGCAGCAGGGAGCAGAGGCTGCTCTCCCTGCACCATTCCCGTTGGATACAGCTCCGGCTGTCATTCCCTTTTTTTTGCTGAAAACCAACTTAAACCCAGCCTCACGGAAGGACGAGTGGCTCTGGCCCCCAGATGTTTGACATGAATCGTGCTGCTTGTCTTTATTCCTCAGCTGGGGTTAACTCCTGGGCTCTGGGAAATAAAAATGGGCTTTTTATTGCTCCGGAGGCCGCGTTGTTGAGCTGGAGCCGTGGATGGATGCAGTGGGATGAGGGCTGGAGCTGCCTGGGGAGCAGCAGGAGCTTGGATCCCAAGGAGATAAACACAGCTTTGTGTTTTCCCTGGTGCTTCTCCTCCCCAGCATTCCCAAGAGGTGGAATTTTCCACCAGTGAGGGATATCTTGGCCAAGCACTCCCAGCACTGCTCTTCCCTGCTTGGTTTGTGAGGAGAAAGCTCCAGGAATTTCTTTGGAGGCAGGAGAACTGATGGCTCATGGCAACTGCAGAGCAGCAATAATCATCTTTGTGGGCATTCGTTTAGGGAATGGATTGGGAAAGCTTAGGCCTGAAATCCAGGGTGTTTCCAGCCTCATCCTTCCCATTTTCCTGGTGCTTTTGGGGCTCACCTGGATTTAAAGTAGGGCTTTGCCAGGCCTAGGCTGATGCAGGAATAGATGCTTAAATATAAGCACGTGTAATTAACAATTGATTGTTTCATAGTTTTATTATGGCAGTATTTGGAATACTAATAGATGAAGATAATGAATCCAATGGAATGGGTGTCCTTACAAAAATCATCCCAGCAATTGGTTTTTTTTTTAAATGTGGCCTAAACCACAGCGAAACACACGAAATTAATTTCAGTTTTTCAATTCCTTAAACTTCCATGACAGCAGCCCCAAATTTAAGCTTATCAGGGCAAAATGCTCCATGCTGAGAGCTGTTTATTGATTCTGCACTGGAATAAATCCTAATAAACTGTAATAAATCATAGCTTTTGGCATTGTTGTTTAGGCTCAGCTGTACAGCAGGGAATTGGCACCACAGCCTTGGTTTTGGAAGCAGTTTTTGGGGAAGATGGGACACAAGTGGTTAAGGGCGAAATAAGAGAAATTCGGGGGGAAAGAAGGCATTATTTGGAGATGTATTTTATTAATTGAGGCTTTGTGTGGTTTGGCCTGTTTGTAGAAGTGGAGCTGCTGGAGAGACCCTTCCCTGAAGGCTGCTTTTGGAGCCTGTGGAAGGTGTTCATTGTGAAAATGGAACTTGGGAAGTAAATTAATTTAATTGCCGTTCAGATTTTCGGCACGGAGAGGGAATAACCACAATAAGTCCACTCAGCTGGAGCCCGTGGATGGCATCTCTTGGCAGGGAATAGGCTGGGGCACCCCGAGAGCACCTGAATTCAGAGAGTTCCTGCACTCTGGGGCAGGTTTTGCTGGGCTTCAGCCACTTTGGGACAGAAATTCCCCCGTAATTGGGCTTTATTCCTCCTCTGGCCATCTGTTCCTGGAGCCCTCCCTGAGCTCCAGACCCTGCTCTGGCTCCATGGAGATCCTGGCTGGCTCTCAGCCCTTCTGGGAGCTCAAACAGAGCTGATTGGGGGGGTTTTAGTGCCCTGAACCTGGGAGCAGCTCCCACGAGGACTTTGGGGTGGATTTAATTCCATGTGGGCAAGAAAAGACACCCTGAGAGGGAGTTAAAAACAGCTCAGGGAGACAAAGGCACTTTCCCAGCCTCAGACTGCCTGGCTCTGGCTCCTTGGCCAAAAAGGGGAATGCCAGGGCTCTTTTCTCTCCCTGTGCCACCTTTTAAGCTCTGGGTTTTCTGTCCAAACCCAGCTCCCAGACGAGGAGTGCTTCTGGGATGTGTGGGGCACTATTTTTCCCAAAAAAACCCCCGTTGTCCTAAGCTTGGGGGGAAATTCTCTGTGCTGGTATTGCTTAAAAACAGGGAACCAGGAATCTGGGAGGGTTTTTCACCTTGCTGATCTCCTGTGCCAGCCCCTAAGCCCTGCTCAGTTTGGGTTGGGGTTATATTCCAAGGGACAGGAATACCCTCTGCACATTCCCTGCCTGGCCAGGTCGTGGAAAACTTCCTGTGTGGGTTTATTTTCCTGTCAAATATTAGATCTGAACGTGCCTGGAAGACTCCTGTCCCTGGGAGGCTGGAGATGGGTTTAAAAATGATATTTTTAAAGAATTTCTATAGTTCTCTTCGCCATTGTTACAGAGTCATTTTATTCTCAGCTTCAAACTGGAACCGAGCAGGGTTAAATGGGATATTGGGAAGGAATTCCTGGCTCTGAGGGAGCTGAGGGCCTGGCACAGGGTGCCCAGAGCAGCTGTGGCTGCCCCTGGATCCCTGGAAGTGTCCAAGGCCAGGTTGGATGGGGCTGGGAGCAGCCTGGGATAAGGAAAGGTGTCCCTGCCATGGCAGGGGTGGGATGAGATAATCCTTAATGTCCTTTCCAAGCCAAACCTTTCTGGAATTCCATAATTGAATGTTTCACAGTGCTGTTGTTAATTCATGGTGAGGAACAAATCCTTCAGGAGCTGCTTTGGGGGTGGATTTTTCTGGGAGCCGTGTTCCTGTTTTTAAGGGAATTCTCACAACTTGAACTTTTTTTTTTTTTAAACTAGAAACTTTTCAGTTTCTCTCATAATCCCTGCAGATAAAAAAGAAGGGAAAGAACAAAATCAGCAGTTGAGTACCCAAAGATTTGTGGGTGATGAGACACAGGGATACAATCATGGAATGGTTTTGCTTGGAAGGGATCTTAAATCCCATGGGCAGGGACACATCCCACTATCCCAGGCTGCTCCAAGCCCTGTCCAACCTGGCCTGGAGCATTCCCAGGGATCCAGGGGCAGCCAGAACCATTGTGGTGGTACCTTTTCTCATAAACAGGACATTGAGCCAAGCCCTGGGGCTTCCAAATCCCCATTATATGGAAATGTGGTGGGGTCAGTGGTGGGGCTGCCTTCCTGCTGCCTCAGGGATGGCACCAGCTGGAGCAGCCACCTGCTCTGAGCCTGGGGCCAGCTCTGGAATTATCAGCTATCCCTGGAATTATCATCCCTGGAATTAGCAGCCATCCCTGGAATTATCATCCCTGAAATTATCAGCCATCCCTGCAGTTATCAGCCATCCCTGGAGTTATCATCCCTGGAATTATCATCCCTGGAATTAGCAGCCATCCCTGGAATTAGCAGCCATCCCTGGAATTATCATCCCTGGAATTATCATCCCTGGAATTAGCAGCCATCCCTGGAATTATCATCCCTGGAATTATCAGCCATCCCTGGAGCCCCATTCCTGGGTGTCCTCATTCCATGCCCCAGGGTCCTGTCACCCCTGTGAGCAGCCAAAATGGTGCTGCCAGCCCAGAGCACTGTAAAAATTCTGTATTTCCAGTGTTCAGCAGTGGCAGCAGGGCTTGGCATTGATAGGGGATGAAGGCACTTACCCTAAATGAGTTCTCTCAGAAAAATACGTGAGTTTAGGGTATTTTGGGGGTTTTTCTTCTTGCTCCCACTCAATAAGAGAGTGAAAAGCTTCTGTTTAAGTAAATGTGAGTCTGGCTTTAGTGATCCTTGATCCAGGGATGGTTTTACCATGGGATGAGCTGTGCTTTGGCCACCTTTTGTGTGTGACCATCAGGGAGTAAATTAACACTGCCCAGGGGGTCCAAACACATTTTATTTTTCTTGTTGCTGTTGGTATTACTTCATTTTTATTATTACTATTCTAATTGTTAGAATGATCTATTAATGTTATTAATAATTATTAATGATTATCAATAAACGTTAACGAATATTAATATTAATATTAATTATTTATTAATTATTAATTCATTGTTAATTATATGAATGAATATTAATAATCATTATTAATGATTATTATTAATTTTTTGGGGTCTCTCTCAGCAATGATTTGAGGTGAGCCTCTCTCTTCTGCCAGGCTCTTGCCACACACTCTCCTGTTTTTTAGGACATGACAGATGATGGTAGAGCACAATCCTTTTTTAATTCTATCACCGTGTGTCTTACAACTCCAGACCTCTATAATAAATATTTTAGGCCTGCATATGAAAGCTTTCCATATTCTAGCCTCAGAGTCAGATTTGTGCACATGCAATTCCTGATTTATTTTCAGGAAGGATGGAAATTCGGTCCCTGTGGTAGCTCCTCTTGAGCAATCAGCCCCATCCTGCATATTTCCTGTGTTTTCTGTTTTAGCTCTCTTTAGGAGAGCTCGATTTCCATGTGATTTGTGTTCAGCTCTGTGTGTATCCCTGGTCAGGTGCTGGTTTGAGTTGGGTTGGCGTGGCTGAGGTCAGGAGGAGCAGGATCCATGGGGCAGGGCTGCTCTCCCCTGTTGGGTGTTGGTTTTGCTCACAGGGGGCAGATCTCTGGTGCTTGCTGTTACAAAAAACAGATTTCCCTCGTTTCAGCCCCAAATTTCTTCCTGCTTTATGTCCTGTTTGTGTTTGTGGTGGGAGGTTGGGAGTCGAGGGCAGGGGCAGCGTTGTGTGTTTCAGGTTTGCACTCCCTTAATATTAACAGTTTCTTACTTTGCTCTTTCTGTGGTTTTCATTTGGGGTTTGGGAGAGACCTCGGTTCAGGTTTGTGTGTCTGGATTTGTCCTGTGTTTGGGCAAGGACGAGGGGGAATGGATTGAAACTGCCTGAGGGCAGGGGTGGGTGGGATATTGGGAAGGAATTCCGGGCTGGGAGGGGCTGGGATGGGATTCCCAGAGAAGCTGTGGCTGCCCCTGGATCCCTGGAAGTGTCCAAGGCCAGGTTGGAGCAGCCTGGGACAGTGGGAGCTGTCCCTGCCCATGGCAGGGGGTGGATGGGATGAACTTTGAGGTCCCAAACCATTCCATGATTCCATTTGGTGATGTATTTTTGTGTGTTGGGACACACTTTTTTGTCCCTTTGCCCTGAGGTGGCTTTGCAGCATGGACTGAAGGCTGTTCCCTGGCTGGGAACAGATTGCAGGGATGTAAATCTGGAATTCCACCTTCCAGCTTTGACACTGTCCCGCTTTGATCCCTGAATTCCAACGTGGGGTGAGCTGTGGGTGCCACCTGTGTGGGGATTGAGGGGATTGGAGTGCACTGGGCAGGGCCAGGAGCACTGGGACCAGGAGCACTGGGATCAGGAGCAGTGGGACCAGGAGCACTGGGATCAGGAGCACTGGGATCAGGAGCAGTGGGATCAGGAGCACTGGGATCAGGAACAGTGGGACCAGGAGCAGTGGGACCAGGAGCACTGGGATCAGGAGCAGTGGGATCAGGAGCAGTGGGATCAGGAGCACTGGGATCAGGAGCCCTGTGATCAGGAGCAATGGGATCAGGAGCACTGGGACCAGGAGCACTGGGATCAGGAACAGTGGGATCAGGAGCAGTGGGATCAGGAGCACTGGGATCCCTCTCTTCTGCTCTTGGGGATGTCCCTGGGGCTGAAATCCAGGTCGTTTTCCTGGTGGGATGCTGTGACCTGTGAAGGGGAAGCCCAGAAGGAATAACTTCATTTGGGAGGGTGCCACCTCCCACAGCAGGGATGGCTGAGCCAATCATCCAAAAAACCCAAAAAAGACCTTTTTAACTCTTAAAAATAATGAAGTGCTGCTTTGAATCCGAGTTCCTGTAGGAGAGCAGGAGGGGATTTGTGACCTTGTTCCTCTGTGGGAGCTGCTGGGCTCTGTCCTGACTCGACCTTTCCCTGCTGGATGCAGTGGCCCTTTGGGTTCCTGGCACGAGTGGGATCTGCTGGCAGGGCTGGTGCTGGTGCCGTCTGTCAGGAACATTCCTGACACGAATGTTCCCGGCCCAGGGGTGGCATCCTGCTGGCTGTGCCCTCGGAGCTGGCACAGGGACCTCAGCAGCCACGCCAGCACTGCCCTCTGAGCACCTCCCAGCCTTGGGATGAGGAAAACAGGGATTCTGGAGGAAGCAGCAGCCATCCTGTGCTGGGGGATGTGTTACACTCATGGAATCACCATGGAATGGTTTGGGTTGGAAAAGCCCTCCAAGATTGAGTCCATCCTTCCCCAGCACTGCCAAAGCCACCCACGTCCCCGAGTGCCACATCCACGTGGCTTTGAAATCCCTCCAGGGATGGGAATTCCACCACTTCCCTGGGCCCCAGTGTCAGGATGGGTGTAGCATCTTTGATGCCTCCTGCAGCCACCCAGAAACAGAGACTAGACAAGAGTAAGGGAATAAAGACAGGTATTTATTTGAAGGGCCTTCAAGGTACACCCTGGGGGAGCCAGAGGCTGCTTCCAAAAAATTGGACCCCAAGATGGACCCCAGGTCACGAGTTCTTCACACTTTTATAGGTTTGGATCGTTTGCATATCAGGGTTAATTCTCCAATTAAAGCCCCAAGTTTTAGCGATGTAACTCCCCTCAGCTTGCCCCCCTTAGAATCTTTAGTTTACACATTTTGGGCCTAAAAACAGCCTGGCTGTCCTTGAAGGCAAAGCCTGGAGAGGCTTTGTTCTGTCTGCCCAGTACGAGAGAGCAGGAATTACAGGCTCCAAGGAACTTCAGAGTTACACTCTGAGCAGTACAGAATTTGAAAATAGAAAAGTTAAAACCTAAGGCATCATCTTCATCCCTGAGGTGGGATGGAGGTGAACCTTTGGCACTGCAGGGTGGTGGTGGTGGGGTGGCCCTGGGACAGCCCAAAGCTCCCATTCCACTCCTTCCCCTTGGAAAGGGATCCCGGGAATGCCATGGGGGGATGTCCCCTTCTCATCATTACTGGAGGTGATTTATGGATTCCAATACAAAAGCTCCCTGTTGAAGCCTTGTTGAGTTTAATGAAGTGACTTTGCCGAGGCTGGAAATGAAATAAAAACCCTCCCAAGTCAGTAACTTGCACATGAGCAAGAGGGTGATTAAAATGCTTCATTCCAAACTGCCTGGGATTCTGAGCCATTTCCCAGATAGACTTCCTGATTAAAGGAAGTCGTTGTGAAAAATTAAGGATCGAGGAGGGGGGAAAAAGAAGTATTAAAATAAATAATCAAAGAAGATAATGATACCAGCGGGATAATGTTTCTCCTGAACCACTTTTCCAGGCTTGCAGCGTAACCCTGCTGGTACTTCCAAGTCAGACCACATGTCTGAACAGATAATTTTTGCATGTTTTGTGCTGGGGTAACCATAAATACCTGCCTGCATTCAAGGCAGGCGTTTCACAGGCGCTTCTTCCTTCTGTGAAATTACACCTTCAGCTCTGGGCTTGCCTCGACAGATTCTCGTCCCCAGAGCTGAGGGTGCTGCTGGGGCAGGCTGGAAATCCAGGCTCTGGGTGTCTGATTTGGGAAATTCATGTTGTGGTGCCCTGACCTCAGTTACACCTGAGAGCCTTTAAGAAGTCTGGGGTGTTGAAATGTTGATAAATGATGGGATTACAGAATGGTTTGTTGGAAGGGACATTGAGGATTATCCTGTTCCAACCCCATTCCATGGGCTGAGACACCTTCTACTATCCCAGGGTGCTCCAAGCCCTGTCCAACCTGGCCTTGGACACTGCCAGGCAACAAATCTCAGCTGTAAAGATAAAACCAGCTGAAGCTTCCCTGGTTCTCCTCGAAATTAGAAAATACTGCAATGTACAGATCCATCTTCATAAAAGATGTAGGAATTTGGGGCTGAAAAGTAAATTGAGTGCAAAATTACTGCACTAAGGGTAGGTGTAGCCCTTCCAGAAAATAATGGATTTTGTGGAGCCCTTAATAGCCAGGAATGTTAATTTCTGTATGTTTGTCATGGACAAGGGATATTATCTGTGATAATTATGTGGATTGCACATCCAAACACGCCAGCAAAGAGCAGGATTAACGTGAGCCCAAAGTGAGCCAGGCAGGCTCTGGTTTAACTCCCTGAGCAGGACTCAGGCAGCTTTAAACTCTGCAAAATGGGCAGCTGGGCTCGGGTTCAGGCTCCTCCTGCATCCCAGCATCCGCAGAGATCCCTCGTTCTGGGGTTGTTCGGGCAGTGGAAAATGCATCAAAGCTGGGGGTGGTGTTGTGAGGAGGCTCTGAATCCTGGCTGAGGCACGAGCTGCTCCAAAGAAGCATCGTAAAGAAAGAGCATCTCTGAGCGACTCGAAGAAATTGAAACCACTTGGAGTTTCGGGGACTTGAAAGGAGTTTTGCGAATCCCTCTGCTTCTCCCGAGGGCTTTGCCTGGCTGGATTTGTGGGTGTCCTTTGGGATGCTGAGAGGATGAGGCTCAGAGGGGCTTTGATGTGGTTGCAGGGACACGAGAGGGGTCGGTTGTGCTTTTGGAGTGAGAGGAGGAAGGGGAGCCTGGGATTCCTCAGGCTCGGGGCGGACGCGTGGGCAGCTCGGTTGGGTTTCCCATTGGACATCTGGAAAATCCCTTTTTCAATGGGTTTCTCCTGGGGCTGGCCCAGCACTGGGGGCTCCAGGGGATGTGAGTTTGGCTCCTGGCCCGGCGTGGTTGATGATAAACTCCTGATCCAAAACCAGTCAGGAGATTTGCAGCAGCAGGCTGGGAAAATAAAAGTGAAAGAAAATGACAAACGCTTCTGATCTGGAGGAAAAATTCCCCTCTGTGGGATCAGGGAAGAGAGGAATTGGATCTCCTTGGCTCTGTGATCCTTGTGGGCACTTTGGAAGACCTTGGGATGAGCAGCAGATGCTCACCTTGGGAAGAAGGTGTGCACCAGCCTCAGCTTTTCCTCCTTTCCTTTGCTTGGTTATCAGAGGAGTTTGAGGAAGGATTTTTAGGGTTCCTCATCCTCTGTCCCCTGTGAGAGCTCCAAGGTGGGAGCACCTCCAGTGCCAGCCTCCCACCACCTCTCCAGGGCTCAGTGGGTGACAGATGCAGTGGCCAAGATCAGCAGCATCATCCCTGTCACTTTTGGGATCCTCTCTCTCCCAGTTATCTGTGGACAGGAGGAATTTTGGTGCCAGGAGCCCCCTGACAGCTGATGGATGAGGCCCTTGGTGGGGAGCTGTGCTGTGGGAGGGATTTCAGCTGATGAACAAAGTCAGGTTTTGGTGGAAATCTGTTGATGTTTAAAGGTTGCTGCAGTGAAAAGTCCCCCTTGTTGCCTGGAATGATGATTAGTGAGTGACTTAATTACCTCGCTCACAGGACTCATTAAAGTGCCCCGTGCTCCCAGCTCCAGGTAAACTGGGCTCACAGGGGGTGCTCCAGGGAATGTGGAGCGGCTTGGCCACATCCTCCAATAACTGTGGGACAAATTTAATTATCCCTTCATGAGCTGTGTGATCAGGGAACGTTCAGCAGTGACGTGGTGCCTGTGTCCAGCCTTTCCTCCTCCACCTCGGAGTCCCAGAGCAATGGGACTGCAGAGTTTGGCTTCCCCTTGTCCGAGGGCAGGGCAGAGGGACAGCCAAAGGTTTTCCCATGGGATGGGCCAAATCCTGCTTCAGCTGTGGTCCTGCACCCCTCAGGAGCTGGCAGGAGCAGGAGGCACAGCCCTGGCCTCTGGAGCTGCCGTGGGGAAGAAGCCACTGGAGAAAACGCGGCCAAGGGAAAAGACCCAACATGAATTTTTCCCCCTGGATTTTCCTTCAAGTTTCCTTAAGGTCAGCCCAGAGCTGCAGCAGCTCCGGTGGCTTGGGAAGAGCTTCCCATGGAGAGCAGGAAGGATGTTCTGAGGGGGTACCTGAGGGCTGCAGGTTTTGTGCACGCGAGGCGCCGCGGCGGCAGGAGCGCGCCCGGATTTTCTTGTTGTTTTAGAGCTTATGTTAAGTGCTGCTTAAATGAAAAGGCTTTATTTTCTTACACCCACGAGCGTGTTTACTTCCTTGTACCTTCTGGAGTTGAAAGGGCTCTTTCATTAAAAAAAAAATTCCCCTTGAGACGGGCACTTCTGTTGTGGTTGTGTGCGCTGAGGGCCGGTGAGCGTCCGTCTGTGCTTCCGAGGAGAGCTCGTTCCTTCCACCCAAGGGTTTCCAGTAAATCTTGGTGCTTCCCGGTGTCCGTGGGCTCCTTTCTGTCCCTGTGCCATCGTGTGCTGGTGCCTGGCTGCTGGTTCCTATGGGAACAGGCTCTGAATCCTCCCAGCGAGGGGAGGAGGAGTGGGCAGAGGGACGAGGGCTCCTGCTGAAACGTGGCCAGGATTTCAAGGATTTTGAGGGCACCAGGCATGTGTTGGTGCTTGTTTGTGCTGGTGCTGCTCCCTTTTTTAGCCAGGTTTGGGAGGAGATGCCAGCTCTGGCTATAATGTGAGTCGAAACTCACCTTCCACTGGGTTTCCAGGAGGGATTTGTGTCATGGGAACAGTGTTTTGTGTCTGTCAAACCCTTCCTGGTGGGAATCTGTGCTGGCTTTGGCCAGGTGAAAGTGCCTCGTTAAAACCTTGCTGTCAGATGTCACCAGCACGCTCTGCACCCATCACACCACTCCTGCTGAGGTGTCTGCATTGTGTTTTTATCCATCCCTTCCTAAATAAATGCCTGAGGAAACCCAGGGATGCCCTTGGCCGCAGGGTCGGAGCTGGGCCGTGCTTGGCTCCCTCTGCCACATCAGCACCGGGGTTTCTTGGAGCTCCTCAAGTCTCCCTCCTCTCCTGGAGGATCTCCTCTGTGTCCTCACAGGCACTGGAACAGGCTGCCAGGGCCATGGTGGAGTCCCCATCCCTGGAAGTGTTCCAGAGGTGTGTGGATGTGTCCCCTGGGGCCATGGGTTGGTGGTGACCACAGTTAATGCTTGGGCTCGGTGATCTCCAAGGTGCTTTCCAACCTCAGTGATTCTCCACCTCGTCTTGGCAAGGGCTTTGCTCCATTTCCATCCGGTTGATCTTTGGCAAATGAGGAAATTTTGATTTTAATGATACAGATGTGACCCCTCAGAAGTACAAGCCCCATTCCCTTGAATGTTTGCTTTTGTATTGTTTCAGAGAAACTAAAATAAACCCCGGAGGGTTGGCAGTGAAAAACCTCTGTCTGTAAGTTTTGTTCCTGGAATTTTTCATCCTAAAATGCAAGGAAAAAAAAAAAAACAAAGGCACAAAGCATTTATCTGTGCTTGTGTTGCAAATAAACTCTGTAAGAAAACAGGGGAGAGAGCAGGTTGGTGTTGATATTACTGCAGAGACAGTTTTGTCATTGTGGGTGTGGGTGTGTCTGGTTTTGTTATGAACAAGTTTCCTATTTTAGGGATTATGTCAGCAAATAAAGGGAAGTGGCATTGTCTGAGATTGAGAAAGGCCGAGGAGCTGGCTGCCATCCTGCCCAGGATGCTCGGGAGTGCTGGGGAGGGATGGCCATGGAGTAATCCAGGCTTAATCCAGGGTGGGATGGGGGTCAGGCCCCGTGCCCAACATCCCTGGCAGATCACACACAGGGAATCTGAGCTCCAGCCCTCTGTGTCCTTGTGCTGCTCGTTCTGGGGATGTGGGGAAGGATTTGAATCCCAGCCCAGGGCATTTGCTGTTTGTTGGGAGATTGGAGGCTCAGGGCCTCGCAGTGGCATTGGGAATGGGGATGTCCCTGATCTCCCAGCTCCAAGGCTGAAATCAGACCCTGAGCTGTCACTGAACAGGAGAAGAGCACTGCCCTGTGTTTGCTGGCTTTGATGGTATTTCACAAAGAATGCAAACAGGGAGGGCTTTTTTAATACCTTATTTGTATTATTTAAAACCTTATTTTTTCCCCTTTGGCCCAGCTCCAGGTGCAGCTTTTGGGGCTTGGTGATGCTGCTTCTCCTGAGCTGTGGCTGGGGCTTTCCTCTGCTGCCGAGGATGAAAAGCTTTATTGCAAATGAGCCAGCAAACACATTTCCTTTTGAATATTAAAAATAGATGCGATATGGCTCCGGCGGACAGAAACATTTTTCCCCTGCTTTCTTTACGTTCCTGTCTCCCTTTTCCTTTTCGCTGTTGGATTCCCTTTCCCAGAGTGCAGGAGCATCTGCCAGCACAGCTTCTCTTGGTTCCTGATTTGGTTTCACCTGCAGGAGCCCGTGGCCCAGCCTGGCAGTGTCCCGGTGTCCCTGGTGCCAGCCGTGCCCGCAGTCACTGTGTCACTGGGTCAGTGGCACATCCATATCCTCTCCTGGCACCGGCGCCAGGCTGCGGAGTTTTAAGATTGTTTTGGACGAGCTGCCTGGCGCTGTGCCATGTTTTTTTCCAGGCTCGGCTCGGGAAGCTCGCTCCGAGCACTGAGAGCTTCCTGCAGCGCGTGTGGAAGGGCCGGGCGGGCACTGGTGGCACTGGTGGCACTGGGACTGTCACAGGGACACCTGTGCTCCTGAGGGGCAGCACGGGGGCAGCGCCGACCTCTGCTCCCTGGGACAGGGCCAGAACCCAGGGAACGGCTGGAGCTGGGCCAGGGCAGATTTAGGTGGGATTTCAGGGAAAGTTCTTCCCCCAGAGGGTGCTGGGCACTGCCCAGGCTCCCCAGGGAATGGGCACATTCCCAAGAGCTCCAGGGGCATTTGGACAGCGCTGCCAGGGATGCCCAGGGTGGGATTGTTGGGGTGTCTGTGCAGGGCCAGGAGCTGGATCCGTGATCCTGTGGGTCCCTTCCCACTCTGGATATTCCACGGTTCCACCGCAGCGGCCGATGCAGGACGGGCACAGGCGGGAATCCTGCGGCAGCCGAGCGCGCTGGGGGTGACAGCGAGGGCACAGCCAAGGGCTGCTCGGCTCTGCACATCCAAGGAGGTCGAGCCAACGTGCTGGAAGAATGGACTAGACATTAATGCTCCTGCCCCTGAATGCAGCTCAGAGTACCTGGGGAGAAAATTCCAGCCGAGCATTTCCACAGAGTGCTCCCGCCTTTGTTCGGCTCCGGCTGCGCCCTCCCCTCCTGCCCCGCTCGGGTTTTAGGGATTTGGAGATGGGAAATGGTGCTCGGGAAATGCTGGAACCTCGAGGGTATAACACACATCAAGGTTTTCCATGCGAGCTGCACATCTCTCTCTTCCTCGCTCTCAAATCGCTGGCGATGCACTTTCTTATGGCTTTTAAGCCTTTGGGATAAAACGGGAAACAATCGGAGGTCAAGTGAAAAAAGGAAGAGTTTTGCTGGAGGAGCGAGGAATGAGGGATGTAGGTCACACAGCACAGGACTTTAAAGGCTCTTTCCTCCAGCTGACTTGGACTCGGAGGCTTTTTGAAGTGCACATCTGGTGAGCAGATTGAAGGTGCAAACCCCAGCGTTTGCCTTCGCTCGCTTCCCAAACATCTGACCCGGAGACCTCCCCTTTGGGGAAAAGGTTCGGGATCAGGCTCCTCTCCCTTGCACTGCACAAGGGGCTCTGCAGGCTCCAGAAAAGCAGGAGGCAGATAAAGGCCTTCTTTTTTGAGATTCCCAACCACCTGCTGCTTGGATTTTGCACATCCAGCCCCGGATGAGGGACCAGGGAGCGTCCAGGAGCATCCTCAGGGATGTGGGATGGTGTGGAGTTACCTCCCCATGACCCAGCCCAACGGGAGGGCTGTGGGACAGACACAGCCACGGGGATTTGGGTGAAGTTTTTGGGAGGAGAGGAGTTCTGGGGCATCACAAATGTGGGTTGTGCCCAGTTCTTCCCTGGCTCTGGTGTTCGACGTCGCTGGAGCTGCTCCAGGCCTGCGTCAGAGGCAGCCCCAGCGCTCCTCTGCTCCGACAGAAATCTGGAAGAGCTCTGCCGAGGGAGCAGAGCAGCAGAAAAATATTTATAGACAGGAAGGGGATCTGGTCTCCCCCCACCCTTTGGCAGGATAACTCTTGAGTTTCCTGAAGATACACGCTCGGCAGCGGCGGGCCCTAATTCATCCCAGAGAGCGCCCTTCTCCTCGGCGTTCCTCAGATGGAAAATGTCATGGATTTGTCATGTAACTGAGCTTCTTCCATTCGGATATATGTTAGGAATGAAGTCAGCTGAGGAGATCACAAAAGCAGCATTGATGCTGCGGTCCCTGTGCGTGTTTCCATGGCAGGGATGAAATGCCAGGGAGTTGGCAGCACAGGCCACTTCTCTGGCCACATCTGCCTGGCCCCAGCTCCTGGGATGAGCCAGAGACACCCCATGGCCATCCCAAGGAGTGGGAGGTGCAGCTGGTTGTGCTCCCGGGAAGGGAGAGCTGTGTGGAAGCCCCATCCCAGCATCCCCACTGTGGGAGATGTTAGGAAGGATCGATAAAAGCACCTTGCTGATTTGTTGGGTTTTGGAAACTGTCACGTTCCTCCTGTAAACTGGAGCTGTAGGTTCATGTTTTACCCTGCCTTGGCCAAGACAGGACAGGCTGGGACTTGATGGTGGCTCTGTCACCACTTGTGAGGTCTGAGGAGGAACCCCATGTCATTTCCTCACTTTTAATAGGAATATTATTCACCCGGGAGCAGTGGCAGTAATCGTTCCTTTCAAAGCAGGTGAGAACTGAAGTGACTTTATGGGAAATTAGAGCAGTGGAAATGCTGCTTTCTGTGTGACAGGATCTGGTTTGCAAAGGGAGATGCTGGTGCATCCCTCATGCATGGGAATTCCTGGCTGGATGGAGCCCCGGGAGCTGGGTGTGGTGTCCTCCATCAGCTGAGATCTGTGTGGTGCCAGAGGGAATTTTATCTCCAGGTCTCCTCCTCCAGCTTGTCTCCACCCTGTGAGTGTGTGGAGTGCCAGCCCTGCTCCATGGGGTGGCAGGAATGTTTCCAAACCCTTGAGTGGGTGATGCTTTGGAGGTGGGATTTGAGGCACCCCAAGGGACGAGGTGGGACACAGAGTTGGGATTTGGGGGGAGCCCCATCCTGCACCTTCCACCTGCTGGGAATGAAAAACCAGACCCTGGTGTTCCTGTGGGCTTCCCAATCCCATGGAGCTAATCCCAGGCAGGGGGATTAAGGGGATGAGTGATAGGAACAAGCTGCAGGTCAGGGAGGGATCCATGGAAAACTCGAAGGGATTTGCTTTCCTGACTCAAAGGAGAGGCAACAAAAGTTGTGAAATCCTGGGCAGCCTGGGATGAGGCAGGGATATCAATCCATTTATTTATGTTTGTGGTGCTTGGTTTAAAGTTGTGTTTTTGCATAAATAATGGGATTCACATGGATCAGAACCCACTCAATCCCCACAGGCTCCTCTGTGCCCACTTGCCGCTCAGCTGGATTATTTTCTGGAGTCACTGGAATTTGGGCTGGGCTGGGGGAATTTGAAGATGGGAGTGATCTGTGGAGGTGCAAATAGATCCCCACTGTATTTGCTGAGGCAAAATCTGGCTTCTCCTTCTGGGATGGATCGTGATTTGATGGGAATTCGTGCAGCTGCCTTCATCCCAGTGCATCATTCCCTGATAAATCTGGGAGCGATGCTCTCACCCTCTGGATATTTGATTGATGTGGTGCTGTAACAGTTAATTGATGGCTGGTTCAGTCACTCCAGCTCCTGCATTGATCCACATCCTTATTCCCAGTGCTGGGAACCACCTGGGTGTGAGGGAGAAGCAGGAGAAGCTCCCATTCCCGAGGATGGGCACCCAGAGGGATGGGATGGCACTCCAAGTGGGAAAAGGGTGATGGGAAAGGCTGTGCTGTAGGAGAACACCCAGCTGGGAGCGTTGCAAGAGCAGCCTTATGGAGAGGGAAAGTGATCCCAGCTCTGGGCTGCGGCCAGGGGATGTGGTCAGTGCTGGACACTGGGGCTGCAGCTCCCCCAGAGCTTCCCTGAGGTCATCCCCTTGCTCCAGGAGGCTCCTGGGCTGTGTGCTCCTGGTGGGATGTTGTTTCTCCTGTTGGGAGTTCAGTTGGAGAGGGATTTTCATGCCTGGGAAGGGGAAGGGCTCCAGTCCCCCCCAGTCCCTCCCCCAGCCCTGCTTTTCCCTGCACAGCTCTTCTTGGGAAAGCCATTTCCATCTGTGCCACAACGTGCAGGGATTTTGTGCCTGGGATGCGATTCCCCCTGGGATTAATTGAAAGCTTGTTTTATTAGTGCCCTAATCCATATCTGCATCCAGTGCCCTGGCTGGGAGGTGCCCTCCCACCTCAGCCAGGATTTCTGGCTCTGCTCTGGGAGTCAGGACATCCAGTGGGACTGGCTGTGCTTTCCACACCTCCTCCTGCTCCCTGTCTGTCAGCCACGGTGCAGAATTCAGGGAATACTGCGGGAACAGGCATGAGGAGACTCTTACCCTGCTGCCTGCAGTACCCATGACCGTGAAAGAAGAAAATCCCTTAGATACAAGATCTGTTTTCCATTGGGGATGTCCCTCTTGGCTTTTCTGGGGGGATCCTGCAATTTTCGAGCGATTCCTTTGTGTCTGTCACTGAGGGAAAACTTGCACAATCCTTCCCGGGATGGGAAAACCGATGGAGTTTACTTGACAGAGTCTCAGTAGAGGAGGTTTATATATTAAATACCTTTTAATTAAAGGTGAGGAAACCGAGATGTGGCGAGATTAAGGACCAGTTTTGTGCAGCAGCTCAGTGGCTAGTCAGGACTAGATTTTCAAACGAGCTCAGCTCCTCTTGAAGCACTAAATGAACAACCGGATTTTCCAAGCATCCGATCACGTTCAGAGCTGAGCCCTTCCAGCTGGGCTCTAATTGCCAGTGGGAGCTGCCCACCCCGGGCACAGGGAGGTGTTCCTGTCCCTCTGGAGATGATGGAGTTGTTTACAGCACGACTGGCTCCCTGTGGCATGAGGAGAAACGGGAGCTGAGGGCTGTGGGAGCTGTGACCGTGGCAGTTCTGCAGGGGGGTGCTGGATGGGCTCATTCCCCTGGTGTCCTGGGCCAGGAGAAGAGCCCCAGATCCATAGGGAAAGGAAATCCACACCTTTCTTGTTGTGATCAGTGTCAGCGTTGTTTATGTCAAGGTTCAGCATCGTCCGTGTTGCACCTGGGCAGGAAAATGAAGGGTTTGGAGAGTGAATGATATGGAGAGAGGATGAGGGAGCTGGGAAGGGGCTGGAGAATTCCTGAGGGAGCTGGGAAAGGGGCTCAGCCTGGAGAAAAGGAGCTCAGGGGGGACCTTGTGGCTCTGCACAACTCCCTGACAGGAGGGGGCAGTCGGGGGGGGATTTGGGATCTTATCCCAGGGAACAGGGACAGGAGGAGAGGGAACGGCCTCAGGCTGGGCCAGGGGAGGCTCAGGTTGGACAGCAGCAGGAATTTCCCCATGGAAAGGGAGCTCAGGCCTTGGCACTGCCCAGGGAGGTTTGGAGTGCCCATCCCTGGAGGTGTCCAAGGAATTGCTGGAGGTGGCACTCAGAGCTCTGGGCTGGGGACAAGGTGGGGATGGGCACAGCTGGGACTCCATGGTTTGGTCTTTTTCCAACCTCTGTAATTCCATGAAATTCTCCATCATCTAAGTTGGAGCTCCTGAGTGCTCCCCGAGTGACAGGGCTGTGTGGGTTTAAGCAGATGGTTAAACCAAGGATGTGCCAAAGAAGACATTAAAATTATCAAAGACACTGCGATCTATTTTGGGGCTTTTATTGAATTAATGCTGGAAATGTTTTCTGTTTTCCCTGAAAGCTGTGGGATTCAAAGGGCATGGAATAGTCTGTAGGTGAGGTGTTGGGTTACCGCGGGTAAAAATCCTCAGTCTGAGGGACACAAAGTGACTGAGACATCACCAAAGTTTTTCTACCCCAGGAATCGCCCAGTTTGGGGTGGAGGCTCCAGTGCTGGAGAACTCCCCGAGGAAGGATGGAGGAAGGTGTTTGTTATCCCTTTATATTCCAGAAAACAAGCTGTAGGAAATGTAACAAAAAATATTTTCCTGTGGAGATGCTTCAGTTCCCTCCGTGTGTGTGTGAGAGGCGGCTGCAGGAAGCTCTGTGTCACAGCGAGTGACAAATTGGGAACATTTTGCCCTAATGCTGAGAGCTTGTATCCAAATCCTGCGTTCCAGCACCCTGGGATGGTGGAAGGTGTCCCTGTCCATTAAAATCCCATCCAACCTGAACAATTCTGGGATTCTATAACGTGATTCCATGAAAATTGGTTGCTTGGAGTGGAAGTGGGCAGGGCTGGCTCCAGTGGGAGCCCATCCTTTGGAAAGAGAGACACGTGGTGCAGCATTCCCTGCTCCCAGGATTCAGGAGGGAGCTGAAATCTGGAGCTGCCTCCTTTCATCCACGTGGCTCCTGGTGCCTCTTGGCCCAGAGGGGTGTTGGGAAGGAAAAGGACCAGGAGATGACCCCTCTGGAGGGATGGTTTGGGGTGGGACAGGAGCACAGCAGGGAGGTGTCCAGAGGGGCTGAGCTCCTCTGGTGGGAAGCGTGTCCATGGAGCGCTGCCGGGGCTGGGGGAGCTGAGGTAACTCTGCATCGTTTGCCAGATGTTTCCCATCAATATTCCTTTGGCTGCTTCCAAGAATTATCTGCTGTGACCTCACCACGAGAAAGAACAACGGCGGCTTCACCCCGGCGCCGCGTCCAGCCGGGAATCGCGGCATCGCAGATCCCAGATCCCTGCCCTGGGGAGGCACCAGGAATCTCCCTCAGGGAATCAGGAGTTTTTACGGATTCCTCTTCTGAGGGTGTTGCTGTTTTGGGGGGCACATGCCATGGATGGCTGCTCCCAGAGATCCCAAACAGCCAGGACTCACTTCCCTGGACATGAGCTGGATGCAGATCCCAGCAAATCCTCCCAAGAGTGCAGGGGGCAAGGGAAAGAGGGATTTCTCCAAGGAATTAGAGGTCAACTCCAAGTTATTGCAGATTTGTCAGAAGCAAGGTCTGCTTTTAAAGCCCTTTTCATGCATTTTCCCCCCTCTTAGAGCCAGAGGTGCCAATATTTTATTTTAAGCAGGTGCACAACCAGCAGGAGCCTGGCACAAAGGGATAGGAGGGATTTGAACCTCTCCAACCTGGCCTTGGACAGTGCCAGGGATCCAGGGGCAGCCACAGCTTCTCTGGGCACCCTGTGCTGGGACCTCACCACCCTCACAGGGATTTCTTCCCAATATTCCATCTCTCCCTGCCCTCCTCATACCTTATCCTGCATAAGTTTGTTGTCAGATCTGTTGGATTCATGGATACAATAATAGTTTTTCCCACTTGGGATGGCACTGTATTTTTTTATTATTGTTATTGTTATTATTGTTATTATTGTTATTATTATTATTATTATTATTATTATTATTATTAGTGCATGACAGCTTTTAGATGTCACGGCAATCAGATTTTAACCATAATTCATACACAAAGCCAATCCCCAGGAATCATTTTCCCGGTGTGGATGAGGGAGTTGGGTCTGTGCACATCCCACATCCCTCCCTCCGTGCTGGGAAGGGCTCTTGGCTTGAACTGCTGCCCCAAAGGAGTGGGTGTAGGATGGGTTGGTGTGAGCTGGAGTGTGCAGGAGCCTCCAGCCTCCTGCTCTCTGGCCTTTATTTGTCTTTTCTTTGGCCCTGCCTGGATGCTCTTCCCCAGCTTCTCCTTCCAAGTGGGATTTGTGAAGGTGGGGAGGGGGTGTCAGAGGCATCCAGGGGTTAAATGCTGCCTGGAGTATCAAAGCACTGGGACTTTTCCATAGGCAGTAAAGGAGAATTAATCACCGAAATATCTGTTATTAAAAACAAACTGCCGGGGGGATTTGTTGGTATCTGATAAGGGAAGTTAGGAGATAAAGTGTCAGATAAAAGTGAAACGATTTAGGCTGCGAGGGTTTGTTGCTGTTTTCTTCTCCCTGAGCAGGATTTCAGTTCTCTACTCAAGAGTTTTTTAGACATTTCCAGGCTTGGTTGTGCTTCCCACGTTGTGTAGGG
This sequence comes from Falcunculus frontatus, assembly GCA_013398115.1. Lineage (NCBI taxonomy): Eukaryota > Metazoa > Chordata > Aves > Passeriformes > Falcunculus > Falcunculus frontatus. The sequence goes on from VZRV01002587.1 coordinate 59,450, forward strand.
CCAGGGATGACCCCAGGGAGCAGCTCCTGTGTCTGGGGGAGCTGCGTGTCACAGGAAGAGTCCTGGACTTGTGATCCCACACAGAGAAAACTCCCAGTGCCATCAAAAGGAGGTGGATGGGGAGCAGGGAACACGGGATCAAACCCCAGGGATTATAATTTATGTAAATCTGAGCCACTGAAACACCTAAGAGCAGCAAGCTGCCTAAAGAACCTCTTTTGCACATGGCATTTATTTCTCCCGTAAGTGGCTCAGCAGTGGGCAAGGAGGGCTGTGCTTCAAATGAATTCCTGTTAATTGAGGTTGCTCCCTCACCTTTTGTCATCCTGGATGGCAATTTAATTGGGTCAGGAACACTATTTTTGGCTCAGCTGGGGGACACAACGAGCTCAGGAAGCAACAGCACCTGTAATAAAAAGCCAAATTAATTCCTGATGAATTTGGGTCAGCTGAGGTCTGGCTCTTACCCGTCGTGGATGGGTGGGTGAGGCAGGGATGTGACCAGCAGAGCCTGGTTGGACATCTCCAGGTGCTCCTACAATCCCTCTCCACTGCAGAATCCGTGGACATCTGCGCTGGCCAGAGCTCATTATTCTTAATGCTGCAACAACTTGACTTAAAAAAGCTTTTATTACCTTTTCCTAGTCCTGCCCCATTCTCCACAGCCATTTTTAACCACAGATTTGTGGGTTTGCTGTGGGAGCTGCTGAAGGAGAGGGTGCCAAAAGCCTCACTTCAAGTTGTTATTCTAATTTTTGTCCAAAAATCCGTTGTTTACTTCCTTGCAAATATGTACACATGGCACCAGCAGCTGGATGGAAGGATTTGGGGCTGGATTCTGCTTTCATTGAGTGGTGTAATTCCGAAATAATCCCCATTCCTGGGTTCTCACTAAGGCTCTGAGGCCAGCGGGGTTGTAGGGTTGTTTATATACAGAATTTTGGGGTTAATATATGGTGAGCCAGCAACATGTTTTTGTTCTCAGTTTAAAGTGGGTTTGTCAGCGCTTTTCTGGTATTTTATTGAAAAATAGAACAAAACAAGAGACACAAAAAAATCTCTGTGTCTTCTCTTTGACCCCAAATGCCTGAATTGGCTTTTTGGGCTGCCAAGGAGGGTCAGAGAATTGACAGGAACGAGCTCAGGGAGCAGCTGGGACACAGAATTCCACGCACTCCACATGCAACACGTAGGAAGTAACTCCACAAAAACCTGGAATACTTTCCTTGTGCTTCCCTTTAACAGGGTTGAGATGAAATGATGGGGATCGGTGTTGATGGGAATGAGGGAATTTGTGCTGGGAGTGGGAGCTGCTGTTGGGCCTGGAGCACTCCAGAATAGTGGGGTTTTTGGGGTTTTTTGGGAATGTGTCTCTCCTGAGCCTGGGTGTATCCCAGAGTTACGTGGATGAATGGTGCTGCAGGGATCTGGCACCCCCCAAGAGCTCATCCAGCTGCTTCCAAGGGACACTGGATTTCCTGGAAGACCACCCAGGAACACAGAGTGTGTTTACAGAGCTCTTTTTTCCCCTTTTCCCCAAGCTCCCTGTGGTTTTCCTTCATCTCTGCACTGGTGGAAGGGTGGGATGCTCCACTCAGGTTTTCCAGTGCTGTTGGAGCTGCAGGAGTGGGAATTTTGGGCAGCAGCAGAGGCTGGCAGGGATCATCTCCTGTTCTGGAAGTGCTGTGATTCCCAACGCGCATCCCAGAGCATCCAGAAGGAAGCAGAGCCCTCCCCAAATTTCCTTCATATTTTTCTCCCCTCATTTTTTTGATTTCCCCCTCATGACAAGAAGGACACCTTCCACTATCCCAAGCTGCTCCAAACCCTGTCCCAGCCTGGCCTGGGACACTTCCAGGGATGAGGAGTTCCCAGAGACCTCTCACCTCTCTATCCTGGATATAACTAAATCACCTTCAAAGCAGCAGAGCGTGTCTGCTCTCAGCTGAGCCTGGAGAAATCCCAACAAAAGCCTGTGATTCACATGGGCTTTGTGAACCTTAATTGCTTCAGGTTCCCGAGGAACTTTGATCCAGGTGATGCCTCCTGCAGCCACCCAGAAACAGAGACTAGACAAGAGGAAGGGAATAAAGACAGGTATTTATTTGAAGGGCCTTCAAGGTACACCCTGGGGGAGCCAAAGGCTGCTTCCAAAAATTGGACCCCAAGATGGACCCCAGGTCACGAGTTCTTCACACTTTTATAGGTTTGGATCATTTGCATATCAGGGTTAATTCTCCAATTAAAGCCCCAGTTTAACGATGTAACTCCCCTCAGCTTGCCCCTCTTAGAATCTTTAGTTTACACATTTTGGGCCTAAAAACAGCCTGGCTGTCCTTGAAGGCAAAGCCTGGAGAGGCTTTGTTCTGTCTGCCCAGTACGAGAGAGCAGGAATTACAGGCTCCAAGGAACTTCAGAGTTACACTCTGAGCAGTACAGAATTTAAAAATATAAAAGTTAAAACCCAAGGCATCACAGGAATGAAAAGCATCCAGCAGGTGTGAACAATTCCCAGGGACCATTCCCCTTCATTTGGAGGTCCTGCTTTGTTTGGCTGTCATTAATTTGAATCCTTCAGACCCAAAGTGAGGATGGGGATGACTTTTCCTGCTTCCCATCGAGTGGAGGCTCTCGGGATGAGCGTCTGCCCTGGCTGCAGCTCTTCCCTCCTCCCACACCGTCGGCTTCTCCGGGCTCTCGGAGCGTGTCAAAGCTTGACATCACCCCCAGCCCCAGCCCTGTTGTGCAACAACAAAAAAAGCACAATTTGGAGAGCGCTTTAATAAGCACTGAAACACACCCAGCCAAGTTTACTTGATTGTTCTTGGGATACCAACGAAAAATAATAATATTGTTTGGACAAAAGCGTGTTTCAGAGGGTTTGTCTGACTCCAGCCTTTTCCTGCCTCCTCCTTTGTGTTCCGGATGCATCAGCAGATGTCCATGAAAGTGCTAAAGCTGCACCCTGCCTGACCTTTCCTGCTGAGGAAGGTAAATCACTTCTGGCAGGAGCTTCCCAGAATATCTCCACAACGATACTACTGCTGTTGTAAACAAATCTAATTAAAGAGGAACCTGGAGCAGGTTTGGGGTTTGGTGGGTTTGGGGTTTTTTTTCCCTGCTGATGTTTTCATTAGTGACCTCCTTCATCCCCTCCCTTGTGGGGTTTTGCACTTTGGGGCTTTCTCAGGAGGTGAAAAATTTGTTTGTGAGTTGGATTTTAGGGGCTTTTGGCTGTTGTTCCTTTTAAAGACATTATGGGGAGGGGGATAACTTGGAGATTAGAGATTCTTACTGAAATTAGGAATAGGATGAGAAATACTGAGCCTGAGTTGGATTTTAGGGGGTTTTGGCTGTTGTTCCTTTTAAAGACATTTTTTTTGAGGGGGGGAATAACTTTGAGATTAGAGATTCTTGCTGAAATTAGGAATAGGATGAGAAATATTGAGCCTGAGTTGGATTTTAGGGGGTTTTGGCTGTTGTTCCTTTTAAAGACATTTTTTGACGGGGGAATAACTTTGAGATTAGAGATTCTTGCTGAAATTAGGAATAGGATGAGAAATACTGAGCCTGAGTTGGATTTTAGGGGGTTTTGTCTGCTGTTCCTTTTAAAGACATTTTTTGGTGGGGGAATAACTTTGAGATTAGAGATTCTTACTGAAATTAGGAATAGGATGAGAAATACTGAGCCTGAGTTTGTGATTAGTGATAGTGGTGGACTCCTGAGCAATCCTGACCTGCTCCCCAGTGATTCAGGGCTGGAAGGAATGTTGGGAGGAAGGAGCAGAGGATGGGATCAGTTTTCCAAGCACTCACTCTTGGCACAGCTGTTGGACACATCTCATTGGATCTTCTCTTGCTCTATATCCATGGATTATTCTCTCAGTCCCACCACTCTTCCTCACAATTTGGCCACTCCTTCCCCAGCAATTAAGAAAACTTCCTGGGATCTAAAGATCAGTTCCTAAATCCCTTAAGTGATCCCCTAAACAGGCAAGTTCCTATCCCAAGGGTGTGTCCTCGTGTTCCTAAGGGCAGAGCTGGTCAGCAGCCGCCTCCAGAGCTGGGCTCAGCCCTCCTGTGAGGACATCCAGGTCCTGATCCGAGTCCTAATCCTGTCCCTGGAGCACGTTCAAGGGAGTTCTGCAAAGTTCCCCTGAGCAGGAGAGGGGGAAGAGCCTCCAGGTCCCTCCTGCTGCAGGTGTGACCCTGGGAGGGGCCGTGCTCATCTCCAGAAGGGTTTATCCTCAACATCTTCCAAGTCAAATTTTCCAGAGTATGTGTGGATGTGGGTTTCTAAAGGGAATTCCAGCAGGGAGCTGTTATGTAAGAGGAGGGGATGTTCTGAAGTGCAGGGTGGGAAAGGGAGCAGCATGGCAAAGAATTCCTGCTGCCTTCCAGGGGAATTTTTTGGCACCTGCTGTTTGCCAGGTAGCTGTGGACCCCAAGAAACGTAATCCAGTGATTCTGTTAGGTATTTTTAATAATAAAATAACCCCACTGTTTGTAAACTGCATCGTATTAGCCACATGATCCTCTGCTTGCTGCTGAGGCTTCATAATTTGGTTAAAAACAGCTCCTTCCTAAAAACAGGAAGCGAATCCCAGCGCCCATCCCAGCACACGCCGCGTGCCAGGGAATCCATGGGATGCATTTCCAAAGCAGAGCCACGTTCTGCAGGAGAACTGGCCAACAGAGCCAGGACTCAACACCCAGGTGGTGTCAGAGCCTTCCAAAAGGGGGTTATTTGCCATGGGGAGGAGCAGGAGCGTGGCTGGAAGGTGTTGGAGGTGATGGGCCTCACATTGGGTCCCACCTCCCCTCAGGGCTGTGCCACATCATTCCCACATCCTGCATGTCTCCCCATGGGATTTAGGGCCGAAGTTGGGTTTTTGGTGCAGGGAATGTTGTGGATGCTCCAATTCCCTAGGTGTGGATGGAGCAGGAAGGGTCTGTGGGCCCATGGGTGCCCTCCATGTCGCCTCCATGAAGGATTGAGGAAAACCAAGCAAAATCTTGGAAATCGAACCAAGGGTGATCCAGATGGGGGGTGATTGGAAATTTGGGGTGCTCTGGCTTTGCTTTGCAGGGTGGAGGGGAGCGAGGGGAGCCCTTCTGGGCACATCAAGGCGTGACTTTGGCTCGGGATCCCCTCATGGAGCACCGGGATGGGGCCGATACGATCGGGATGCTGCGGTTCCCTTTTCCTTGGTGGGACTGGCCAAGTCTGTTGGGATAAATCGACGTCTGATTTGCATAATTGGCAGAAGGAGCCTGTTTACTGAATGCTGAGAAAACTGCCTGCCTTTGATGAGCAGTGAAATAGCTGAGGGCACAGCCGGAGCTCCCTCGGGATAGTGCAGGATATCCTTGGGATGCCATCCTGAGACTGGACCCCTCAGGGCACCCTCCTGGCACTGTCCTGCTTCCAGAGGCCGAGCCTGGCTGCAAAACCGGGGGCATCAGAGAGCCCTGGAAATGCAGGGAGTGGCTGGATGCAGATGGAAGTCGTGGATGAGGGTTCTGGAGTTTGTTACTGCTGCGTTCCGTGTCCGGTGTGGGTTTTGGATGGAGATTCACCTGGGAGAGAGGTGCTGGAAGAGCTTGGATTGAGGAGATAGAAGGGGAATATGCTGAGGTGGATTCCCATATTTAAAATCTCTTGGATTTCAGGTGGGGTGGGGGCTGACTCAGCTGTTTTCACTGATAATGAGGCTGAAAGTTCTGTAAATTTATCAGGCTTCACTAAAAACAAAACCTCGATACTGATAAATAAATCTCCCCTAAGACAGGATGGAAAATGTTGAACAGCAGTCCCTGGAAATCCTGGGATGTGGAAGAAGGAGCATCCTGGCTGTGAGCATGGAGCTCGTTGTGTTTAATTGAACAGCACAGGGTGGGAAGGAGTTTTTGGGGTTAATAACAGGCAGAATGATCCCTGTTCTCTGTTAAACGAAACCCTAACAGGCCTTGATCAGTGCTGAGGTCCTGCATTATTCATCATTCCCTGGGATTCCTCCCTTTGCTGCCCTGCAGGTGTTGGATGCAGCCAGCTGTGTCCCTCCCTGGGCAGCTGGAGATCCCAGGGATTTTTTATCCCTCCTGGAGCAGAAAAGGGCCATGGCAGAGCTGGTGTGTGGAAAGCTGCGACAGGAGAAATCCTGGGACGAAATAATGACATTTAAACGTATCTAAACAGGGAAACAGCATGACTTGGATAATGACTCTAATTAATTAGAGCTCCTTAGGTGGCTTCCCGGGGTTCTGATGAGTGTTGGAGGCGGGAGAGGAAGGGACCCGGAGCGTGCAGTGTCCATAAAACCCCGCTCCCTGCGTCGACTTTATTAATGGCTTTGCTGGGTCGTGTTGGATGTTTTGATAGAGAGCACGAGGCCCTAATTGGTAAAACATGTTCAGTGAAAATAGCCCTCTGCCCTCGTGCTTGGCTTTCCGTGGAATCCGTGTTTGTCAGAGAAGAGGGGAAGCGCCGGAACGCCGAGATCCCGGCGGGGCCGCGCCCGGATTGCGCTGGCCTGAGGTTTGCTGGGTGGATCCGTGAGGAGCTCGGGGCCAGCTGGACTCGGGATGGGATCCCAGCTGGCCCTGCTTCCTCAGCAAAGCCACAGGTCTGGGAGCTGCTGGGCTGGGAGAGCCCCACCGGGATTTTCCCACACCTGCGCAGTCCTGAGTGGCACCAGCGGCATGGGCAGGGGTGCAGCCTTGGCACATCCCTCACATCCCTCCTCTCTGCCTGCTCCTGCTCCCCTGGCCTGCCCCAGGTTCCTCCAGGCTGGAGCTTTCCTGCTTTGGGTTTTTACAGCATTTCTGGTGGCCCTCAGGGGATGGGTCAGGTTGGACCCCAGTGGGGTGATCTGGTCCAATCTCCCTGCTCGAGCAGGGTCATCCCTGATCCCATCCTCATTCCCTGCCCTCTGGGATCCCATCCTCATTCCCTGCCCTCTGGGATCCCATCCTCATTCCCTGTCCTCTGGGATCCCATCCTCATTCCCTGCCCTCTGGGATCCCATCCTCATTCCCTGCCCTCTGGGATCCCATCCTCGTTCTCTTCCCTCTGGGATCCCATCCTCGTTCTCTTCCCTCTGGGATCCCATCCTGATTCCCTGCCCTCTGGGATCCCATCCTCATTCCCTGCCCTCTGGGATCCCATCCTCATTCCCTGCCCTTTGGGATCCCATCCTCATTCCCCGCCCTCTGGGATCCCATCCTCACTCTGTGAACTCCTCATCCCTGGCAGTGCCCAAGGCCAGGTTGGAAGGGACTTGGAGCACCCTGGGCTAGTGGAAGGTGTCCCTGCCCATGGCAGGGGTGGCACTGGATGAGCTCCAAGTTCCCTTCCAACCCAGCCCATTCTGGGATTCCCTGATCACTGGAAGTTCCCTTTGGGATCCCAGCACCACGGTGTCAGTGGTGATGCTGCTGCTGGTCTGTGCTGGAGAAGGGAAATCAAGGGCAACTCTGGAGATTCAAATCAATTCCAGTGTTTTTGTGATTCCTTGTAAAAGCATTTTTCTGGTGCTCCACTTGTCTTTATCCTTAGGGACACGAGTGCTCCCGATCCTGCTTTTGGAGTGGTTTGCAGCTGGTTTGTGTGGGGCCTTTTTAGCAGAAAGGTGTTTTTCCATGAAGGGATCAGGGATAACAGCTCCCAGTGCCCCCCTCAGCCCCTGCTGGGTGAGAAACAGCATCTCACTGATAGAAATCCTGCCACCCTGCACAAAACACTGCATCAATCCCTCTCCTGGCTCCTGCATTCCTTAATTTGTGGGTATCCTTGTGAGATGGTCCCTTCCAGCCCAAATCCCTGATGTCCAGCCCTGTCTGCTCCTTCCTTGCCCTTCCTCCTTTTTTAAGGAATTGAGTGCAGTTCAATTTTGGGTGGTTCTGTTTTTGTTCTGACAAATGCTTTTGGACAAAGGCCTGTGTTTCTCAGGGTGGTGTGCACTTGATTCCACGGAGTGATTCATCATCCCCACCACGTTGGGGTGCAGGGCTGTGGGTTTGGGGTGGATGCAGGGCCCAATTCCCGTTAAACTCAGGTGGGATCTGAAGCAGGGTCTCTTGTGATGGATTTCCAGAGGTGATCTGAGCACTTCTTTCCTGGTGGGAATAATAACCTGGATACTCAGAGCACTTGGGAAGGGTTTATGAATGAAGCACAGTGAGGGAGGTGTTTTCTCAGGCAGAGGCATGAAGGGAGATGGAAAAATGCAGTGTTCAAATCCAGCTTGGACGGGGCTTGGAGCAACCTGGGATAGTGGGAGGTGTCCCTGCCCACGGCAGGGGGTGGAACGAGATGATTTTAAGGTCCCTTCCCACACAAACCAGTCTGGAATTCCATGATTTTGTGATTGAAGAACAGTATTGTCTTGTCCTCCCCTTTCACAGGTGTCCAGCGTGACCTTTTGTGTGTCTTCCAGCATTTCTGTCTCATTTGAGGGAATGCAGAGGAATTAAGATGGATGTGGTGTTGGAAGGTTTCACACTGGTTTTGCAGTGCTCACTTTAGGTCTCATTTTGAGCCAAGAGCCCAGAATTTTAGCTGGTATTAATGGTGTGAGTGAGCAGTAAAACTGCTCCCTTTAATCCCATGGGTTGCCGTTAATGGGAAGCACTGGCTGTGGAATCCCAACGTTCTCCTCCAAGTGTTTGTGTTCTTTTTCCTGACAACCGGTCTGGTGGGAATTTTGGGCATTTGTGATAGCCAGGAATTCCTTCTTGCCTGACCTAAGGACATCCAGGATTAGCTGGAATGAGCAAAGGCCTTGAAACCAGTTCTGCTGCGGGTGTTTGCTGGTTTGGAGCTGTTCTTGTCCGGTGTCATGGAAGCACAGGATCCATTGGGTTGGAAAAGCTCTCCTAGACCATGGAGTCCAAGCATTCCCAGCACTGCCCCGTGTCCCCAAGTGCCACATCCACAGGGCTCTAAATCCCTCCAGGGATGGGGACACTGCCAGGGCAGCCCTTTCCATGAGGGAATTTTCTGTAATATCCAAACTAAACCTCCCCTGGCCCAGCCTGAGGCCATTCCCTCTCCTCCTGTCCCTGTTCCCTGGGATAAGATCCCAAATCCCCCCCCGGCTTCCCCCTCCTGTCAGGGAATTCCAGAGAGGGAAAAGATCCCTCTGGATCCTCCTTTTCTCCAGGCTGAGCCCCTTTCCCAGCTCCCTCAGGAATTCTCCAGCCCCTTCCCAGCTCCGTTCCCTTCCCTGGACTCCTCCAGCCCCTCAGGGTCTCCCTTGCTGTGAGGGTAAAATCAAAAAGTGGGAGAAAACCTGAGGGGAAAATCAAAAAATGGGAGAAAACGTGAGGGGAAAATCAAAGAGTGGGAGAAAACGTGAGGGGAAAAGCAAGGGAGGGAAGTTTGGGGAGGGCTGTGCTGCAGAGCTTTTCCCTTCTGGATCCTCCTTTTCTCCAGGCTGAGCCCCTGGAGATCCCTCAGGAATTCTCCAGCCCTTTTCCCAGCTCCCTCAGGAATTCTCCAGCCCTTTCCCAGCTCCCTCAGGAATTCTCCAGCCCCTTCCCAGCCCCATTCCCTTCCCTGGCCATGCTCCAGCCCTGCTGTCACATTGTCCTGGATTCCTGCTCCGTGGTGACCCTCTGGAGCCGTGTGTCCATGTGGGATGAGGCTGTTCCCATCTCTCTGGCCGTGGGTGCTGCCCACGCCGAGCGCTTCCACCACTCCTTGTTCTCTCTCTGGATTTTCCCTTTGATCCGTGCTTGTTTTCCTGGCTGTGTTTGGACACAGAAGCTGTTCCAGCACCCCATTTTTTTGCTTTTTAGCTTCTTTAAGGGAGGGTTTGCATTTCAGAGGGCTCTGCTTGGTTGGGTTTCGGCTCCTCCAAGGGAATCTGTAGCAGCAGGTTTCGATTGCTGCTTTCTGTGAGGGGGGAAAAGAAAGTGTTTGGAATATTTTTGTTGTAATTAAGCTTGGCAAATATTTATAAAAATAACATTTTGGCCACAGCGAAACCTCCTGGTCTGTTAGCCCAGAGCAAGGAGCGTTCCCCTGGCCCTTGTCCAGGAGGGATGCTTGTTTTCCTTCCTGAACTGGGAGCTGGCAAGGAAGCTGGGATGCAGGTGAAGAGGCAAAGTGGGATTTTAAAGTATCCAGTCTTTGCTCCCCAGCACCTTCTGGAAGGGCAGGGTTGGGAATTTAGGAGCAAAAAACCCACGTTTTGCTCTAAATGCTGGATTTATTTGAGTTATTTTGCCGCCTTAAATTAAAAAGGTGGGGTTATTTAGTCCCACACTCTCTGGATTATATCCTGAGTTATATCCTGAATTTCCAGCCTGGATGCTGGATGCTCTGGAGACCGGCAGCTCTTGTGTTCATCCCTGGGGATGTGTTTGGGGAGGCAGCTGAGGCTCCTCGGGGTTCAGGTGACTTTGAGCCCGATTTTTTGGGCTGAATTCCTGGAATTCTGTGTAGGTTGGAAAGGCAGAGTGTTCTGACCATCCCTGGGCAGGATGGGCCGTGCTGCTGGGCTTGGGCTGGGTTTGACTCGATGATATTAGAGGTCTCTTCCAACCTAAAGGGTTCCATGATTTTATGGGATTTTATGGGGATAGAGCTGCGTTTTGCCCCCTTTCCTTGGTACACCCACATCCTCATCAGCACATCCACCCATCCCACCAAACCCAGCTGGCAGTGCATCTTTTTCCTGGAACCTGTTGTGTGAATCAGTTCCCACCATTTGGCTCAAATTTAAGGATTTGTTTCACCTTGAACTCTGAGGAGTTGCTGGAATAAATCTTGTCCGGAGTTGCTGGAATAAATCCTATCAGGAGTTCCTGGAATAAATCCTCCTCCACCAAACCCACCTCGTACCTTACAAATATAAAATAAATGCTCTTTAAATACAGACTATCAGCTCAGATTCCCCAAATAACTGCTGGAAGTCTGGGAAAAGGCCGTGTCCAGGTCCTGCCCTAATTCCACGATTGTTATTTGTGCCAAGTCGATTTTGAGGCCGTTTAATTTCCAAGGGAAGTTCAAAGAAAGCCTGTGGAAAGCAGGCTTTTTGCTCTGCTGCTCCTGCTGTCACCTGTCCCTCCTGGGCTCTTCTGGAACATCTGTTGAGGTGACATTTGAAATAAAGGTGTTCCCTGGATTGGTCTGGATCACAGAGATGGAAGAGGGAATTGCAGGTGTGCCTTTACCTTGCATTATTTAAAAGGCTAAAACACAGCTGGAGAAACACAGCAATAAATGGGATTATGGGAAAGGATTGAGCCCTTGGACTTTGCAAGGTGGCACAGAGCTGAGTATCAAAGGAGATGGGAAGATGTGGGTGAGAAAATCAGTGCTTTGTGTGAGGTTGGGGTTGTGGGGTTTGGGTTGGTTTGGTTTGTGGGGTTTGGTTTGGTTTGTGGGATTTGGGTTGAGGGGTTTGGGTTGGTTTGTGGGGTTTGGGTTGGTTTGTGGGGTTTGAGCTGTGGTGTTTGGGTTGGTTTGTGGGGTTTGGGTGGTTTGGTTTGGTTTGTGGGGTTTGAGTTGGTTTGGTTTGGTTTGTGGGGTTTGGGTTGGTTTGTAGGGTTTGGGTTGTGGGGTTTGGGTTGGTTTGTAGGGTTTGGGTTGGTTTGTGGGGTTTGAG
>VZRV01002587.1:71187-96650 GCA_013398115.1 Falcunculus frontatus
GGGTTTGGGTTGGTTTGGTGGGTTTGAGTTGGTTTGTGGGGTTTGGGCTGTGGAGTTTGGTTTGGTTTGTGGGGTTTGGGTTGGTTTGTAGGGTTTGTGTTGATCTGGTTTCCTCACCCTGTGCCAGCTCAGTGGAGACATTTTTTTTTTGGTAGGAAAACCACCTGGATTTGGCATCCCAGAGGGAATGATGTCTGTAAATCAGGGTTTTTCCCTGCTGGGGATGGTGTGTGGATGTAAGAGCAGCGTGGCTGGGTGCTCCTGGCTGCTGCCAGCCTGGGAGGGAGGTTTGGTTCTCCCTCTCCTGCCCGTGGAGCTGCGAGTTCCTTCCTTCCTGCAGAGGGAATTTATCCCAGCCCCTCGGCTCCGGCTGCGAACACTTGTCAGCCATCCTGGAATACAGACATCACACGGCCAGTGCTCGTTTCCCACCCTCATTAGTGACAGCACAGGACACTAATTAGCTGTGCTGTTCCCAGGAGCAGAGCCAGGGAACAACCAGGATCTCCAGAGCTGCCAGGGCCGTGCTGCTGCTCCTCTTGGGTGTGTTCTCCCTGCTTTGGGAGTCCCACATTCCTCCTATCCTGATTTTTCCTGGAGTATTGGAAGTGCCTGGCTGCTGTAGGAATTTTCCTTTCCGCTTCCAAAACCACAGATCATGGAATCTCCTGGGTTGGAAGGACCCATGGGATCATCAATCCAACCCCTGGCCCTGCACAGACATCCCAAAATCCCACCCTGAGCATCCCTGGGAGCGCTGTCCAAACATTCCCTGAGCTCTGGCAGCCTCGGGGCTGTGACATTCCCTGGAATCAGGGCCATCCCCCTGCCTGGACACGGCGCAGGAGATAAATTTTAAGGAGCTGAGTTTTGCCAACTCCCAGCCCGAATCTTCCAATTTGGTCCTTCCCTGTGGAGCTGTGCGGGTGCCCCGGGGGTGCTGCTGTCACCCAGTGCCTGATCAAAGGCAGAATTCCACCCTGGAAGTGTGAAATGCTGTTTGTGGGGCTGTGCTGGGGCTGCTGTGCTCCCAAAGCCGCTCGGAGTGCGGTGACAGAAGGCCGAGCATATGTTCCAAAGGGGCATCGTTAGGGGCAATTGCAGCCTTGGAAATGCTGGGATTTACATTCTTCCCGTAATCTCTGGGGCCTGTGGAGCTGGAGAAGACATTCCCAAAGGCAGCTGAGGAGTTGGAACCTTCTGGAAGGCTGGGTCTGGCTGATTCCCACTGGCTCTGATCGGGAATGGGGGTGCTGGGGGCACCCTGGGATTGGAGCCTCCCCTCAGGGGCTCTGTGTGGTGCTGGAACACCATCCAAGAGCTCCATTGCCATGGGAGATAGTTGGATTTGTGCTGGAGCAGCTGCTCCACTGGCTGTGCCACCACTCCCCCTGTCCTGTGGGGTGCTGGTGTCACCGCTCCGTGTTGGTGGCAGCTGGTGGGTGCAGTCAGATCCACAGCTCTCCTTTGGTTTGGGGCTCTCTTTTTATCTTTGTGCCCCCAAATGGAACCCACAAGTCATGCTGGCCATCCCTCAGAGGTTCCCACACAGCTGGAAGGGCAGGTGAGGCTGGGAGGAGAGAATTCCCAAAGGTCTCCGGGTTCACACCACGTCACGTCGTGTGGGACCCAGAACTTGGGTTTCATGGGAATGCTTCCAACGAGGCTTCCAGACTTGGTTCTAGAGGTGCAGGAGTCACGGGCTGGGCTTGTGTGGAAGCCCTGGAGCTGAGGGATGATCCCAAGGAAGCACAGCAGCTCCAGGAGCTCACAGCTCCCAGGCAGGGATGGTCTCCACCGCGGGCCGGGAGCGGATGTTGGCAGTGGGAGCTGTGCCGAGGCTTGGAGGGGGAGCTGATCCCTCTGCTTCCCAATCCACCCCATCCAGGGAGCGTGGCTGAGCTCACACACACGTGAATTTGGCTGGGTTTTTGGCATTCCTTCCCCGAGGCTCCCTCAGCCAGGGAAGTAGGGACCTGCTGATAGCATCTTGGAGTTCTTGCAGATAAGGATAATGAAGTGTGAGGCTGATAAGGAAGGACCATTGCTGGGAAGGATGTTTTTCCTTTGCCAACTCCAGCTAAAGGTAAAAGCTGTTTGTGATCTGGAGCACAAAACCTCCTCAGCTCTGCCTGTCCTTTGCTGCCTTGTTGGTGCTGCTTCTCCCTGATGCCTCCTGCAGCCACCCAGAAACAGAGACTAGACAAGAGGAAGGGAATAAAGACAGGTATTTATTTGAAGGGCCTTCAAGGTACACCCTGGGGGAGCCAGAGGCTGCTTCCAAAAATTGGACCCCAAGATGGACGACAGGCCACAAGTTCTTCACACTTTTATAGGTTTGGATCATTTGCATATCAGGGTTAATTCTCCAATTAAAGCCCCAGTTTAATGATGTAACTCCCCTCAGCTTGCCCCCCTTAGAATCTTTAGTTTACACATTTTGGGCCTAAAAACAGCCTGGCTGTCCTTGAAGGCAAAGCCTGGAGAGGCTTTGTTCTGTCTGCCCAGTACGAGAGAGCAGGAATTACAGGCTACAAGGAACTTCAGAGTTACACTCTGAGCAGTACAGAATTTGAAAATAGAAAAGTTAAAACCTAAGGCATCATCCCACCACCAGCAGATCCCATGAGATTTCCTGGAATCCCTGCCAGGCTGAGATATTCCCAGCAGCTTGCTCGGGGTTAGATCCCATTTGCCCTCCGAGGATGGAGCTGCCTGTGCCAGACTTGGATCATACTTAGTGGATAAAAGGATTTTTTGGTTTGTTTTTGTACCGTTTCAAGTGGAATCTGAGGTATTCCAGCCTGGCCCTGGTGCTTGTCCCGATTCCAGGCCGGGGGCCAGTTGCTCCTGGTGGCAGTGTGGGATTAATCCCACTGCTCATCCCGGTCATGTGCCAGCCAAGGCTCCTTTTCATTCCATGCCACGCTCTGCTTGGGAGCCCAGGAGCTCTTTAACCTAATTCCCATTCCCAGCTCCTGTTGTGGGAATCTGAGGAGAGCCTGAGCTCCTTTTACAAAGCTCTCTTCATGTCTGCACTCCCAAAGCCAGACGTGAAAATCCCGGAGTTTGGCTCGTGCGTGACCCCCTGGCACACAGGTGCCACATGCCACAGGGCACCTGCCCCCAGGTGAAGGACTTGGGGACTAAAATATTCCCAGGAAAGCCTCCTTATAAATAATTTTTTGGCTGTTTCTGTCCTTAAGCCTGAATCTGTTCAGTTGCTGATTGTGCTGACAGCCAGCCCAGCTCCTTCCACCTGGGATCTGCAGCTCACACTCCTTGGATATTCACTCATGACTGAATCCATCTTCCTTCTCCAGAACCATCCTGACTGTCAAATTAATTTAATCAGGAATTAGGGACAGTTCTCTGCCTTAGAGAAGCTGAGGAAGAGCAGGAGTGTGGAATAATTTTCCTGGTTTTTTTGCCATTAGCACCGTAGCCAAAGTGCTCTGGGCTGGGTGAGAGGGTGGGGATCCATCAGAGGTTGGACTCAGGGGTCTTGGATTTCTTTTCCAACCTCGCTGATTCCATGATTCCATGATTTTGGCAGCTCCCTCGGTGTGCTCCAGGCAGGAGATGCCCGTGTGTGGTGTTACAGTGCAATTCTCCATCACAATTCCGGTTGTTTTATAGTTTATAAACATTCATCAAAGGGAATTTTGATGAAACACAAGTTTTGTCTGGGGAAAGTCACGAGGTGGATGTTTGGGAGGGGTGAGCAGGTGAAGCGTGTCTGACATGAAAAGATGAAATTAGGAAGGTGTTTGTGGATAAACAAAGGGAATTGTAAACGTGTGTTGCCATCAGGTGAGAAATCCTGAGGGATTCAGCTGTAAGGACGACTCTGGGATGGCAGGAACTGGAGAGAAACCTTCTTTTCCTCTTCCCTTTCCCTTCTTTTCCTGAGTTTAGGTGCCTGCGTACACAGTCCAGAAATTTGGGATTCATCTTCTTGCAGGGATTAAAAATAGCATCCAGAACTGCCTCGGGAATGGGAGCCCAGCCAGCACAGCCACAGATTTATTTGGAAAAAGTAACCGAGTCGGGGTTTTATGGGCGAGTTCAGACATTTATTGGTCTAGCACCTACCTTTGGGAGTGGTTTTGGGACGGCCACAGTAAAAGGGCTTAAGGAATAAGCAAAGTGATCCCTCAGGAGGAAGCTCCAGACTGGGATGAGTCTCCCCTCAGTCTCCTGCAGAAAATCAAGTGCCCTCAGCTGTTCCTTTTACAGCCCCTCCAGGGAAACGGAAGGAAAAAAGGGATAAACCCCCTGAGATGCGGGGAAACTCAAGGAAATAGGGAAGAAACCCCTCCCAGATCCAGGGAAATATGAGGGAAGAGGGATAAACCCATCCAGATCCACAGAAACTAAAAGAAATGAAGAAAAAAACCCCCCTCAGATCCAGGAAAATACAAGGGAAGGGGGATAAACCTCCTCAAATCCAGGAAAACTCAAGGAAAAAAGAGATCAACCGCCCCCTGATCCAGGAAACTCAAGGGAAGTGGGGATAAACCCCCCCTAGATCCTGAGGAAGTCAAGGAAATAAGGTTTAAACTCCCCTAGATCCAGAGAAACTCAAGGAAAAAGGGGACAAACCCCCTTAGATCCAGGGAAACTCAAGGAAAAAAGGGATAACCCCCCCTAGATCCAGGGAAATTTCAGGAAAAAAGGATAAACCCCCTTAGATCCAGGGAAACTGAAGGAAAAAAGGAGATAAACCCCCTTAGATCCAGGGAAACTGAAGGAAAAAAGGGATAAACCTGCCCAGATCTGGGGAAACTGAAGGAAAAATGGGACAAACCTGCCCAGATCCAGGGAAACAGAAGGAAAAAAGGGATAAACCCCCCCAGATCCATGGAAATTTCAGGAAAAAAGGATAAACCCCCCCAGATCCAGGGAAATTTCAGGAAAAAAGGGATAAACCCCCCCAGATCCACGGAAATTTCAGGAAAAATGGATAAACCCCCCCAGATCCATGGAAATTTCGGGAAAAAATGGATAAACCCCCCCAGATCCAGGAAAACTTAAGGAAACTTTTTGAGGAAGCGCTCCAGAAACGCTGATGCATCCCTGGATCTGACATCTGTAAAATATCCATGTCCAGGAGGAGGGACAAGGCAGGACACGTGGATGCACTGGGAATCAGGACACAGCAAAGGCTGGGATTTTTAGGGAAGGAGCAAAGGGAGGGCAGGCAGAGGTGTTCCCTCAGGGCCACGGTGTTCCCTGGAATCCCGATGCCTCCTTCCTGGCAAATCCGTGGGGCCTCCAACACTTCAGAAAAAAGTATTCATACTTTTTTTTTTCTGAAATACTCCGGTATTTCAGAAAGGTGCCGTGAAATTGGTGGTGAGGCAGCAAAAATCAGGGCTGGTGCCTGAAAACGCTGAATTTTAGTCCCTTGAAATGATGCACACAACGCCCCTGTGTGTGTGTGTGTGGCACGTTTTTGGTGATTTATTGCCAGCCCAGGGAGCCTTGGGGACAGTGACACCGGAGCTCAGCACACTGCAGGAATTACGGCTGGAAAATCACAGGATTTGGGTTTATTTTGGCTTCCCTGCACCTCCTCTGCCAGGCTGGAGTGGTGCCTGCAGTAGTGAGACCTGTAAATATTTCCAGTGTAAATCCAAGTTTGTAACTTGCTGTTAAAAATTCCCTTGGGATTGAGGCTTGGTGTGTGAGAGCCTTTGCTGCTGTTTACATTTTCAGGTGTAATCAACTTGCAAGTCAATTCCTTTCCCTGTCAGTCAAGTACTCGAGTGCAGCAAAGAGGGATGTGAATAATTTGCATTTTTTAAGGAGTTCTGTTGATGTACCTGCTCCCTCTGGGCAGCGTGAGGGGACTGCAGAGACCTGGATTGGCTGGAGGATGTTGGGAAGAGAAGGGAAATCAGGGAAAATTAAAAATAGCCTCCAAAGATTCCAACTCTGAGCATGAGTGAGTTCCTGGCTGCCTCCAAAGCAGGAGTTTTGTCTGGGACGTGGTTTTCCAAGGAGGGCTCGTGCTGACATTCACTGGAGACAGAAAACCTGGGCCAGGCCCCGGGCCAGGCTTTTTATCCCTGACTTCATTTATTTTTCTTGGTTTATCCAAGCCTTAATTTTGTTCCTAGAGCAGCATCCATCGGGGAGCTGCCAACCAGCCCCATTTCCTCTGTGCTGGGACCAAACCCCGTGGGTTGGGTTTCATTTGTGTCCCTCTAAACACATCCCTGGGTTTTATTCTGGCTCTGGGGAGGATTTTATCCATCTGCTGTGTGGGGATGGTGGCTGGATTTTGCCGTGTGGGGGTTTCTTGTGGGCGCTGGAGTTGAAATCTCAGCTGGTGTTGCGTAAGAAGCTCACTTGGAATGGATTCCATGGATTTTTATCCATGTGTGTGGAGAGTGTTTGTGGGCACAGGGTGCTCAGAGAAGCTGTGGCATCCCTGGAAGTGTCCAAGGCCAGGTTGGATGGGGTTTGGAGCACCCTGGGGCAGTGGAAGGTGTCCCTGCCATGGAATGGGTGGGATGGGATGGGATTTAAGGTCCTTTCCAACCCAAACCAGTGTGGAATTCCATGATTTCTGATGGGAAAATGCACGTTATTCCTCTCACAGAGGTACCTGTAGGATAATCTGGGATCATCAACTTGCCTTAAAAATTGCAGTTAGGTGAAATTTAAGTGTTTTGATGAGAATTTTATCCAGCTTTTCCTGAATGAGGTTGAGTTGGCCGATGTCCTTGACCAGCTCATCCCTTTGGAGGGGACGTGAGGGGAGGTTGAAAGGGTTTTGTTCCACCCACCCTCTGAAAATCCCTTCTGTCATCCTCAGGAATATCATATAAATCACAGAGTCCCAGATTGGTTTGGGTTGGAATATTAAATCCTATCCCATTCCATGGGCAGGGACACCTCCCACTATCCCAGGGTCATCCAACCTGGCCTTGGACACTTCCAGGGGTCCAGGGGCAGCCACAGCTTCTCTGGGAATTCCATCCCAGGGCTTTCCCACCCTCCCAGGGAGGAATTCCTTCCCCAAATCCCGTGTAACTGTGGTGCAGTGGCACAGGCACCTCTCGGAGCTGCTGCCCAGAATTTCCCTTTTCCTCCTGAGCAGCTGATGGATGAGTGCAGTTCCACAGGTGCCATGTGCTCCACTTCCAGAGGGTTTGTAGGGAACAGCGACACGAGGGGATGGGATCCTCTTGACTCACAGCAAAGCTGCTTTTTTAATGGGATCTGGGGGAAAATTCCAGAGAAAAAACCAAAATCCATTGGTATCTTTGGGATAATTGTAGGGATGCTTGGACCTCACTGCTCTGCCCGTGCTGCTGTGGGGCAGCACAGGAATGGACAAGATGTAAAATTGCTGGGATCCCATTTTTTGTGTGTTTTCCAGCGTTTTTGTGCCCTGCAGCTCCCAGCACTCCGGGCTGCCCCATGCATGGAACCGTGGGCACTGCCCACCATCTGTGCAATTCCCAGCACAGCCTTTGGAATACACTTTTTGGTTCTTTGGAAGTCACTTTCTCCAACATTTCACTGAAAGGGCTTTAATTTTGGATTTTGTGGTTCGCCTTAGCAGCAGTGAGTGATTTACTAAAGCCACGGAGAGAGCTTTGAAGCGTTCCTACCATGGAATTCTTTTCCAGTGGTGAATTAATGAGGTTTCAGCTGTTCCAAAACGTGAGGCCTTTAAGCCGAGTCTGGATTTGTGAGAGGAACAAGCAGCTCCGTGGTCACTGCAGTCCTTGGTCCCCAAAACCTTCCAGAGGTTTCCCAGATGAAGTTCCCTCAGCGGGGTCAGAGGTGTCGTGGCTCTCCCAGGGAGACCCCAGGAGGAGAAGGGATTTAGGATTAGAGAATCAGAGAATCCTGAAGGCTGGAAAAGCTCTCCAAGATCTCCAATCCAACCATTTCCCAGCACTGCCAAGACCACCACTGCCCCATGTGCCCAAGTGCCACATCCCCAGGGCTTTAAATCCCTCCAGGAATGGGGATTCCACTGCCTTGAGCAGCTCATTCCAATGCCTGACCACCCTTTCCATGAAGAAATTGTCCCTAATATCCAGTCTGTCCCATCACTGAGCCAGGACTCGGGGAGAGATCCCACAGTGGCTCCGTGTCGCTGCTTCCATCCGCACAATGCCCGGATTAACCTCTGGGGAGAGCTCAGAAGGGAAATGCTAATTTATGATAAATATGCAAATGGCAGTGCTGATCAAAGGGAGCGGAGAGGAGAAGTGAGAGCGGCACGTGGGGAGGGACCATGGACACGGAGGGGCTTGGAAAAGTCAGGGAAAACCACGGTGGTGGCAAAACACGGGAATCTGAGTGTCAGCCTTGCACGTGGACATCGTCCACCGTGGCCACGTGGGGCAGGGACCCCCTGGCTGTCTCCAAGCCCTGCTCCATCAGCATTCCAGGCTGGTTGTAAACACCCAGAAGGTGATGACCTCCCAAGGAATATTCCCTCTTCCCTGCTGCTGGATTCCTGGATGGTTTAGTCCTTATCAGCTGAGGAACGTTCCCACCACAGTTTTCTACATCCCACCTTTCCCCTTCCATGGATGAGGCAGGTGTTCCTGGATAACCTCAGGCCCACCAGGATGCACGTGGGGGATCATGGATCCAGAATTCGGGAGTTTCAATTGGACTTTTTCCAGTCATTTCCCAAGGATGAGCTCCACACGCTGTGTCCTCTGTCCTCAGCAGGTCCCTCCATGCTGTGGAAGCTTCTCCTGCTCTTCCCTACGGATCCAGGGCGTGTTTAGGAGGAGAAAGGCCTGGTGCAGGCAGAGCATTGGTATTTTTAGATCAAAGACCAGTTTAATAAAAAGAACCAGGAGAGGAGAAGGAGGATTAGAACAATAAGTACATTTAATTTCAGCCTAGCTTGGATTCCTCATAAAGTCAGGGAACTTGGAGCTCGCTTCAGTTGCCTCTGGCTTTCCTAAATAAACACACTGGAGCAGGGCTGGGAAGTTAAGTAGCACAGAAAATTGCAAAAAGTTGCATTTTAATATTCGAGGAGAATATTAAGGGCTGTTTTACGGGCCAGGCCCTGGAATTAAATTTTAATGCTGGACAAAAATCCTGAGGTTGTTTTGGTAGGCGGCTCCTGGAGCTACAAAGAGACTTTTTCTGCAGAAAGGGTCACAGTTAGGGCAGGGTGAGGGACCTTCTCCAGCCATGGTGAGTGAGGAGGGTTTGGGGCCAGGATTTGTTTTTTAGAGAATTTTGTGATTTATTCTGGAATTTTTGTCTGGAGAAGAGCAGGCACAGGGGGGACCTCATTGGTCTCCACAGCTCCTGGACAGGAGGGTGGAGTGAGGTGGCCTTGGGATCTCCTGCCATGTCCCAAGGAGATGACCTTAAGCTGCACTAGGGGAGGTTCAGATTAAATATTGGAAACTTTTTTCCCTGGAATAGTGGTGAGGCATTGGAATGAGTTTCCCAGGGATATGGTGGAGTCAGTGTCTCTGGAAATGTTCGAGAGGCATCTGGATGTGGCACCTGGGGACGTGGGTTAGGGATGGTTGTGGTGGTGCTGGGCTGATGGACCTGATGATCTTCAAGGTCTCTTCCCACCTGGATGATCCTGGGATTCTGGGGATTTTCCCCCAGAATAAAGAGACCTGGCTGCCACCGCCCTCCTGTGCTGTGGTGTTGGGTGATCTGATCAATGTGTGTTTCACCTGGGAAGTGTTTGGGATGGGGAATTGCTAAGGAATCATTAAGGTTGGAGAAGCTCTCTAGGATCATCAGATCCAACCATTCCCTCAGCACTGCCAAGGCCACCTCCAAGCTGTGTCCCTGTCACTTTACTGTGACAAGTCCTTGCTTGGAATTCGGGAGATGAACGGGACTTTCCACACTTCTTGCTTTCAGGTGGTTGTTTATTAGGTCTTATCAGAGAAACAGAGTCACTGACGTGACCCTGAACGTTACAGAGAGAGAATGCGAGGGAGAAGAGAGAGGGAAAAGCCAAATTATCATGATTACACCATATTTTAAAGGTAAATTAACCAATGAACACCTAAAACAAAAGATATTTTTACTTTTCACCCAATGCTCATTAAATAACTTTGTCACATGAAAAGGAACTGTGGAATTTTACATCCAATCCTCTGAATCCACTTTTGCCGCAGAATATGGAGTTGTAGAAGAAGGGAAAAAGGTCTGGAGAACAACAACAATCCTCCATATTGGCATTATTGTTACTTATCTATATACCATTTTAACAAACCCAACACCTCTAAATTTTCACCCTGTGACAGTTTCACATAATATTCTAACAGCTAGTTTATACTGGTGTATTTTCTAATTCTTCCCAGAGGGCAGGCAATTTTTTCCATGGACGAAGCTCAAATACAGAGCTGTTCAGGGGGGTAGAACCCTTCAAAACAGGCAGAGAAATATTCCCTTCACTCTGGACTCTGACAGGTCCCCAAGTGCCACGTGCACCCGTTGATGCTGTACCCAGGTGCTGCAGACCTTCAGTACCCCTCGGGTCAGAGGTGATTGAGGCAGGAGGTGTCACTGGTCACTCCTGATGGCTCCAAGCCACCATCGAGCAGCCACTGTCCCCCCTTGGCTGTCCCAGCCGAGGAGGAGAGTTGGGTTTGTCCTGCTCCAGCCTCAGAGGATGAGCACAGAGCCCTGGGTTTGCTCCTGCCTGGGCACCTTCCTCCTTCTGAACCGGTTCCTTTTCACACCAGCTAAATTTAGAGATTGTGAGGGAACATTTCCAGCCTCAGCCATCCCATCTCTGACAGTGTCACATGAACGGATCTGAACTGATTGATGTTGCTTTTCATTCTCCTTTAAATGTTTTTGGAATTGAATTGCTCTTGGATCCTGGTCTCTGGGAAGAAGTGGGCAGCTCGGTGCCGAGAAGGAAACCTGGATCCACTCAGGAACTGGGATTTGGTTCTCAGGCTCTCTCCAGCCAGGGAAGGGCTGCTCTGTCTCCATGTTTTGGAGGTGGGAGGTACAGACTTGACTTAAGAACCAGTTTTGGGTCTGCTTTATAAGGACTCACTGGATGTTAATAAAAGTTAAAAATACTTCAGGCTCTGCCTTAAAACAGCCCTGACTGAAATGCAGGAAAAATCAGGATTGCAGCTCGTCATGGCAGAGAGAGTGAGAAAAACCTCGGAGAGCTGGAGGCAAAACGCTGTGCTGAACCTGAGGAATTGGGAGGTTTAAGGGATGAGCTGGAGAATAAGCTCAGACTGGGAAGTTCCAGGTGAGGGTAGGGAGTCCTTGAAGCCTGGAGAGAGAGCAGAGCTTTGATGTGGGTGTGTAAATCCGAGTCACGAGGACCAGGACTTGTTTGAAGTGTTCTAAAGCCCTGATCTTTTTTCCCTCAGTGCTGTTGGGAAGCCAGGAATGATCCAGGTTTGTTCTCCCACCTCTCTGGGAGTAGTGCAAGGTGGGAACAATCCCAGTCAGAGGGAGGACAGGAGGATAAAGCCAGTTGGGAATTAATTCGAGTTACTGTGCGGTGTCTCGTGGAGGAGGAGTGGGAATTCCCTGCACCCTCACCTGCCACATCAGGGTGTGTCCTTGCAGATAAGGTTTTCCTGGGATGCCTTTATTCCTTTCAAGGTTAGCAGTGCCTCTGTGGAAGTGGGAAGTTTAACTCTTTGCTGGGGTGGCTTTTAACATCCCTTGCTCCAGCGCTGGCGTTGGCAGCGGTGTCAGACTGACCTTCCCCTGCCAGGCTCTGCTTCCCTGCCTTTTTCCATCCCCATCCATTGGATGGTGAGGACATCCCACATTTTAGGGCTTCATGAGCTCCTACTGATGCATCCAGGGCCGTTCATGGGAACAAATGGATCAGGAGGATTCTGTTCATTCCCAGCACATCGATGCCAGGACTCATTAATAAAAGGGCTGTGGACTCGAAGATGATAAGATCAATAAGAGCAGCAGCCCAATGCTATTAATTAGCAGTGCTATTAATTAGCAATGCTCACGCTTTTGAGTCAGTTGAGTTGCTGCTACGCTGGTTTTCCAAAACATTGAGCCTTTTAATCCTCAGGGAAACGAGGGATAACTTGGAAAAAGCACAGCTCAGTCATTGCACCCCTGGCACTGGAGCTGCTGCTGCTGTGACCTGGGCTGCAGGTGGCACCTGGAGGCATCTGCTGCTCCTTCCCTTCCCAGCTGGGTGCTTTATCCCTCTCTGGCACATGGGATGTGTTTTAGCACTTTCCCTGGATAGTCCTGGGTCAGGAGCACTTTGCCCCCAAGGCCTGGGGCCACCACACGTGGCCACCAGCAGCTCTGTCACTGCCCCTTTTCCATGGAAAGGGACAGCAGGACAACCCCAGGGGACATGTTTGAGACCAAGGGCAAAGCCAAGCCATGGTGGTGGTGCCCAAATCCTGCAGATCAGTCCACAGAATGCGATTTTTAGTGCCAAAACCTGGAATTGGAGGCTCCGCCAGTTCGAATGGAGCTGGGCTTTAATTCACAGGTTAAAAATACATAAATTTCCTTCATGCACTCTGGTTTTATTTTTAACTCTTCAGCAATTTAATATTTCGGAGGTCTGCTTGTGTTCCCCCCAGCTTTCCATCTGCTACTGTGATTAATTTAAGGCCCAGCTTTATCCTGCCGAGCCAGAGCACACGGAATGGAAACCTTACCTAGGTTGTTTGGCACGTAGCAGCAGACACGAATAACTTTGGAATTTGGTGGGGGGGAAAAGCGAAGTCCCGTGTTCTTGGAGCTGGGATGGGGCTGGACAGGAGCCCTTGCAGACAGCAGGAGGCTGTGCAGGCTGCACTCACTCCAGGTTTGTGCTGGGAGGTGTTGCTGAGGAGTCGGAAGCGGAGCGCTCCGGTTTCCTACGGCCTCTCCAGGCAGGATGAATGTGCCAGAGCTTGGCTCTGCTCCCTTCCCCAGGCCTGGAAGCACCGTGAGGTAGTGGAAAGTTGGGAGTGAGGAAGGTGGGACTGATTTGCTGGGGCTGTGGGAGCTCACCCGGACTCGGGGGGGCAAAAGGGTTTGGCCAGAAATGGTTCTTTTTTAATCTAGGTTGTGTTTGGTAGGAGCCATCCCTGGCAGGGGATGAGGATGGGAATGGGAATGAGGATGAAGAGCAGTGGGGCACAAGATGAGGCTGCTTCAGCTGCAGTTCCCACTCACAGGAATGGGTTTTATGGGATCCTGATGGAAGCTGGGATCCAATTAAAGGTGCAGCTCTTCCTGAGCTGATGGAAATCTGCTGGCAAAGGGTCTCCAGCTGCACAAGTGGGTGGTGACACCGGGGACACAGGCAGGAGAGGAGAGAGTGGGGCCATCCCTGCTGGCCACAGCAGGAGTTTGGATTGTTTTTAGGAAGGGAATCGTTTTGCTCTCAAAAGCCTTCAGAGCTCTAATTGGGAAAAGATGGAAAGGGAAACCACAAGACATAGACCTGTCATTAACCAGGGAACACTGGGATGTGTGAAGGCCACGGTTGTAAGAGCTGAAAGGGGCCAGGAGACGTTGGTGAGTCATTCCAGGGATCCCCAGGGAATAAGAAATCCAGATGACAAATGTGTCTGGTTGGGTGTGACTGCAGCAGAACTCCTGGAGCCAGTTCAGTAGCCTCTGCCTCGGATCCTGCTGCTGTGACTGGAGTTATTGGGAGCAGTGCACTTGGATTTCAGGAGCCACTTGGGGTAGTGCCGTGCAGAGATGGAAAAGAAAATGTATTGCTTCCCATGGGAGTAAAATATCATGGATCAGGAACCAGTTTTCCAGCGGGGAGTGGCTGTTGAGAGTCAGAAAATCCTTAGTCCGGGTTGTAGAATCATGGAATATCCTGAGGGAGAAGGATCATGGATCCAGCTCCTTCCCTGCCCAGACCCCCCAACAATCCCACCCTGGGCATCCCTGGAGCTCTGGCAGCCTTGGGAATGTGCCCATTCCCTGGGGAGCCTGGGCAGTGCCCAGCACCCTCTGGGGAAAGAACCTTTCCCTGAAATCCAACCTAAATCTGCCCTGGCCCAGCTCTGGCCATTCCTTGGGTTCTGTCCCTGCTTCCAGAGAGCAGAGCTCGGAGCTGTCCCTCAGGAGGAAGCTCCAGACTGGGATGAGTCTCCCCTCAGTCTCCTCCAGCAAACCAGGTGCCCTCAGCTGCTCCTCGTGTGGCCCCTCCAAGGAAACTGAAGGAAAAAAGGGATAAACCCCAAGATGCAGGGAAACTCAAGGAAATAAGGAAGAACCCCCCCTCAGACCTCAAATGCTCATCTGTCCCTTCCAGACCCTTCCCCACCCCTGTGCCCCTCCTTTGGGCACTCTCTGACAGATCCAAACCTCCCTTAGGCTGTGCAGATAACCGAGGTGGTTCTCTCCTTCCCAGTTCTCTCCAGCAGAGATCAAGCCAAGGACTGGAGGGGCTCTGGGGTGACCCCTGGTCCTGCCCATGCCACAATCACACTTTAAATCTCTTTTTGGGAAGCAAACAGGTGCAACTGACCCTCAGGGAGCTGAGCCTGGCTGCACACCGTGCCCAGAGAGGATTTTCCCTGTGGGACAGGGCAGGAATGTCTGGAGTGAGCTGTTGAGGGACACGAAGTGGTTGTGAGGAGCGAAGCAAAGCACTTCCCGTTGCAGAGTGAGCTCAGACGGCTTCATTTGGGAATGAGATCACTGGAGCCTGCTGCCTGGCTCTTGTTTTCCCTGTTCCAGCTCTCAGCCCTGCTGAACCCCTGCCATGGCCGAGGTTTCCAGGCAGGTTTCTTGTCCCGGTGCCAGGCGGGCTGCGTAAGCTGATTAGCTCTAAGGAGATCAGAGCTCGACAAGGGCTGCATTGCAGGTAAACACTGGAGCTTTTCCTCCAGCTGAGAGCCAGTGGAGCTGTGAAATATGGCTCAGGAGTAAGGCATGGTGCTGCAAGAACCCTCAGGAAAAATACCAAGGAGTGCATGAAATGTTAAGCAGAGCTGATAAGGTGCCTGGTGAGAGACTGAGAGGAGAAGTGAGCACAGATAGGATCAGAGCCTATAAATACTGTCAGCATGACAGCAGAGATGAGCAGAGGAAAGAGTCTTTGTTATCTGATGGAAAACAAGCTCTGGGAAGAGCAGCCATTGGAGCAGGAGGCATGGAGGGGATCCCCAGGAGCGGGGATGCTCCTGGGCTGGGATGGAGGGAGGGCAGAGGAGCAAATCCTCAGCTGTCCCTCATTCCCAAGGCTCTCCTGGCTCACCTGGTGCCCATCAGTGTGGTCAGCACTACCTGCACCATCTCCTGGCACTGAATCACCCTTGGCACCTGTGATCCTGCCAGGAACTTCCTTAAATTCTGATTTTCCAGGTGCTAGTGAGGTGTCCTGGTTGGCTGATCCCAACAGGTGCCTCTTATCTGCATCCCTCCTCTTCCCTGGGACCAGGTTTGTGTGAGGAAACGGAGGAGGTGTGGGCAAAGAATGGATCTGGGGTGGTTCCAGGGATCCCCAGGAATAAATCTGGAGGCTGCCCACTGCAGCCTTGGGAAGCTGCTCCTGGAGCAGGATTTCAGTCTGAAACTCTGATTTATTGATTCTGATTTATTGTGTCCAGTGCTGCCGGGACCGGCCGGCTCTTCCTCACCAGGAATGGACTGCCAGAGGTCCCCAGGGGTTAACTGGGATAAGTGGGGCCAGTCTGGGAATTCCAGCTGGAGCCCAGGAGCTGCTGGAGCCCAAGAGGTGCTCGGCAGATTTTCCACCCACCACTTGGCCTCGCTGTGCTCGGCCGGGCTGATGGGGATCCTCTCCAGCCCCGGTGTTTGCAGAGCTCTTCAGGTGCCCCTGGGTTCCCTCCGGGTGCCCCTGGGTTCCCTCCGGGTGCCCCTGGGTTCCCTCCGGGTGCCCCTGGGTTCCCTCCGGGGGTCCCTGGGTTCCCTCCGGGTGCCCCTGGGTTCCCTCCGGGTGCCCCTGGGTTCCCTCCGGGGGTCCCTGGGTTCCCTCCGGGGGTCCCTGGGTTCCCTCCGGGGGTCCCTGGGTTCCATCCAGTGTTCCTGGGTTCTCCAGGAGCACAAGCACGAGAGTTATGCTGCACATTCCAGGACAGGGCTCTTGGGAATGTTGCCTTGGGAGCAAGTGGCCCTTCCCCAGAGAGCTGTCCTGGAAGGAGATCTCACATCAAAGGAGCCAGGAACGATAAGGATCGAATAATTGCTGCCTCTCCCCTTCCTTCTGATTGCTGTCACTCACAGGCTGGGATTGTTATCTGGGGGAGGAGGGGTTGGGCAGCAGCAATCCTGACTCTGGGATCTTTGTCATCCAGAGAAGGTGGCATGAGGTGATGTCTCCAGCCTGGGGAGCTGCTGGAGTTAAAATGAAGTGGCATTTCATGGTCCTGTTGGGAGAGGACTGTCCTGCAGCCCCAGCCCATAGTGGGGGGTGTTTCCCTTAGGAATGTGCTCAGGAGAAGGGAAGGGGACCTGGCTGGGGCACAGAGTGGCTCCTGGGCTGTGGCAGCTCAGGGAACCCTGTCCTCTCCACTGGATGGAGGTGGCTGGTCACAGAATCCCAAAATAGTTTGGATTGGAAGGAACCTTATAAAGCTCATCTCATTCCATGGGCAGTGACCCCTCCCACTGTCCCAGGCTGCTCCAAGCCTCATCCAACCTGGCCTTGGACACTTCCAGGGATCCAGGGGCAGCCACAGCTTCTCTGGGAATTCCATCCCAGGGCCTCCCCACCCTCCCAGAGAGGAATCTTTTCCTAAAAACCCAGAAGCTGGAGCTCAGGGCTGGCCCTGAGTCTCACCTCGTGTGTCCCAGCATGGCCCAGCCCTGCCCTTGGGCACCTCGTGATTCACCGGTGCTTTTGGGGCCAGAACCAACACGGAGAGGGAACGTTCCTGAGCAAGTGTGGCATCAGGAGTTCTCGTGAAACGATTCAGCAGCCGCAGCCACGCTGCCTTGCTTTGCTCCAGCTGGATTTGGCTGATCCCTCACAATATTCCTGTCTCTCCACAGAATGCCATGAACCTGCCTCCCGACAAAGCCCGGCTCCTGCGGCAGTACGACAACGAGAAGAAGTGGGAGCTCATCTGTGACCAGGTAAGGAGCCTCTGGAGAGCCTTTGGGAGCTGCCTCTTTGCAGCTGCTCCATCCACAGCATCCCTGGGCTGAGCAGGACCTTGCAGGGCCCCGTTCCCAGGAGTTTCCAACACTCATTCCATTGGCCTTTGCTCCCTTGTTGGTAACCACTCCTAGAGGCCTTGCAGGAATAACTGCAGCCAGTCCAATCCACGTGGGATTCTGTCATTCCATGATTTGTGTCTCGGATGTTTGCAGTGTCCCAGAGAGGTGTGAGCTCCGTGCTGGAGGCTGTGTTGGCAGCAGGATGGGCAGAAGCTGTTTGATCCCAGCCTGGATGTGCAAATTCCCACCTCACAGAGGGATATCCCTTTCCCCTCTGTCTGATGTTTCCATCCTGGATTCCCTCTGGCTGCTGAACGCTGCTGATTTTGCCCTGCACAGGCTCAGCCTGACCTCGGAGTCTTGCCCTGTGTGTCCTGAACAAATGATCTCAGTGCAGGGAGTGTTTGGCTGCCCACGTCACACTCTGTGGGGACGGCTGGGGCTGTCACCTCCAGGGGCTGTCACCTCCAGGAGCAGGGACAGGAGGCTGCTGCTGCAGCCTGAACTCCTGCTCACCTCCAGAGGCTGGGAACAACCTCGGGTTGGGCAGTGCCAGATGCTGAGGCATCTCCTCGTGAGCTGTGCAGCAATTTCCAGGATGTGATGGATAAAGGGGAATGGGGCTTTGGGGGAAAATGAAACGTGCCAAAGGTGGGATTTGAATTTGGGAGCCAGCAGCAAAATTGGGACTGCCATGAATTTCAGCAGTAATGGCTAATGGAAATAATTGATCCAGTACAGGAAAGTGGGATGTTCCCTTGGGATGTGAACCCAGCAGAACCAGGGTGGGAGTTTGGCAGGAGGTGCAGCTGTGCTGGGAGGTCAGGGGCATTGGGATAAAGACATTTGTGGGACATTTCCTATTCAGCTGTTACAGTGGGGGGGTGTCTGATACAGTCATGGAATCCCAGACTGGTTTGGGGTGGGAGGGACCTTAAAGCCCATCCAGTTCCAACCCCAGGGACCCCTTCCACTGTCCCAGGCTGCTCCAAGCCCCATCCAGCCTGGCCTTGGGCACTTCCAGGGATCCAGGGGCAGCCACAGCTTCTCTGGGAATCCCATCCCAGCCCCTCCCCACCCTCACAGGGAGGAATTCCTTCCCAATATCCCACCTAACCCAGCCCTCTGCCAGTTTAAATCCATTGCTCAGGTACCTTAAAGTAAAGCTCAATAAAGAATTGCCTTGTTCCCCATGAGTTTCCTGTGCAGAGAATGTAAAGCTTGAGCTATTTAAAGATTCAGTTTAGTGAGACACTGAAAAATTGCAGGAAAGTCCCCTGGATCCCTGGCAGTGCCCAAGGCCAGGCTGGACAGGGCTTGGAGCACTCTGGGATAGTGGGAGGTGTCCCTGCCATGGCAGGGGGTGGAATGGGGTGGGCTTTGAGGTCCCTCCCAACCCATTCCGGTCTGGAATTCCATGATTTGTGTCACGGGTGTTCCCAGGGCATCCTGCAGAGGTGTGAGCTCCGTGCTGGGTTCCCTGTTGGCAGCAGGACAGGCAGAAGCCGTTTGATCCCAGCCTGGATGTGCAAATTCCCACCTCGGAGCTGATCCACCCTTTGCAGCTGCTGCTGATTCACTCCCCGAGCTCTGGGCTGAGATAGGGAGGGATGAGCAGATGGGAAGGAAATTTGCAATCTGGAGTAATCGCGGCTCTTAACAGCTCCTTGCACAACTCCCAGTCCACCCCCGGGCTGGGATGAGGCCCTTCCCTGGGATGAGGCCCTTCCCATCCTTTGGAAAGGCAGGGAAGCAGCTCAGGGCTGATGGAAGCAGCACTGTGGGGCCAGGAGCAGGAGCAGGAGGTGACCAAGTGGCACCTTTCCCATGTCCAGCCATCCCATGGGACACTCTGGGCAGGCTGGGGTCTGTCACAGCTCCCTGATGTCCCCAGTGGGTGCTGCCACCCCCTCAATCAGAGCTCTGTGAGCAGGTGCCACTAAAAGCTCTGAAATGCAGCAGATGGGGTGTGAAATATTTATATCTGTCCCTGGAATAATGGGGCTGAGAGCTCTTCCAGGAGCAGGGGTTGTGCAGGGCGGTTTTATTATGGATGCAAATCTTGACTCCTGTTTCTCCTTGGTTTCACCCACTACACCATTTTCAGCTGGTTTTGCTTGTAAACCAATGAGGAAATGAACTCTTTCTCTCCTGTGCTGGTTTTCAACTTAGATCTGAAAGGAAGAAGTGTCCAGAAATGGTATTTTCTGAACAATCTACGCAGCAGATCCTGACTATTTATCTGTGGAATATTTGGAGAATATTAAGAGTTAATCCCCCAAAAGGAACTCTCACTTTTGCAAACAATGAGATTAACAAAAGTGGGGAACCGGTTTCATGATGATGATGACAATAATAATTAATAATAATCTGCCATGAATGAATAGGATTATGTGCATTGTTTGAATCACTGTAAGGGTTGCTGGGCTGGTTGTGGAGGACTCATCCCACGTGGAATTTTCTCTTCCTTTGTCTATAAACCTTCCCAATCACCTCAGCGTTGTCCTCGGAGCTTGCTCCGACCTCTCTGGATACGCTACAAGAAGGAGGAAAAGAGGAAAGGCAGGAAATCTGTTGTCCACTGTGGAAAGGGTCACGGTGGCCACCTGAGGGGTTGGCATTGGGAATGATCCAGGCAGGGAAGAGGATGCATGGAAATGCAGGAAATGGGATCCTCGAGGGCTCTGTCCAGCCGGGTGCCAGGAGGTGCTGCAGAGGACATGGATGTGGAGGGAAGGGCTTGGGGACATCCTGCAAAGTTCTTCATTGCCCTCTAATGGCAAATGGTGGCAGGGGTGTGACCACGGCCTCGGGACACACAGGAGGTGTGGGAATGAGGGGTGAAGAGACCCACAGCAAAGCTGTGAGGGTTGCACCCAAAATCTCCTCCTGAGGTGTTTGTAGAGCTCTGCCTTTCCTGCTGAAGCTCCTGGTGCCTGGTGTTTCGGAGGCTGGTGGCCATCGTGGAGCTCATGGGGTGGTGTTGGTGGGTGGGGTGCTGGGCCACCCCTCAGCTTTGCTTCCAAGGGTTTCCCTGCCCGAGGGATCCGTGGATGGCTGATGGAGAAGGGACTGAGCGAGGAGCAGGGTGTTGTGGGGGTGCTGTGCCATTTTTTTGTCCCAAATTCCTCCTTGGAGCAGAGATTTCTCCTCAGGAATGTGCTGAGAGGACTGAGAGCCCATATGGTGCCTTTGACCCTTTCACAACAGAGATCCAGGGGTTTTGCCAGTATCCAGCCAAGGATTTTCCATCACTTTTCATGCACTGAAGAAACCATTTACAGCTCTGGTTTGAGAGCCTTTGCTTAAAAAAACCATTGTGTATTCCAGGGAATCTGCCCTGTTGGGGTAAATCCAGGGTGGAAAATCCCGTGTTTTAGTGAACTTGGGAGAAGTTGGACTTTGGGACACTCGTGGCTTCATTCATCTGACTGGGTCACCTTGGGAGAGGAGGCTCAGGGAAGATCAGCCAAGGAGGGATGGAGGGGTTGGAGATAAAGGCACGAGGAGTGCCAGGCTCAGTGATTTGGGATTGGGAAAGGCTCGGCACCCCTGGGATGGGAGGGAGCAGCAGCTGGGTCCAGCAGGGAGCTGAGGGTGACCTGCTTTGGCAGGACATTAATCCTGGGCGAGGGGATCATTCCTCCTCCTCCTCATTAGTGCAGGGATGAGCAGCTGCTGTCACCTCATTCCATGAGGACACTTAGAGAGTGACACGTTGTCCTGCTGATTGTCACCATGGGAATGGCTCCATCGCTGCTGGGACAGGAGCGAGCCACCCTCCGGATCCGTGGGAGATGGGGAATTCCACACCACATCCACGAGGTGTTT
Organism: Falcunculus frontatus; assembly: GCA_013398115.1. Lineage (NCBI taxonomy): Eukaryota > Metazoa > Chordata > Aves > Passeriformes > Falcunculus > Falcunculus frontatus. The sequence goes on from VZRV01002587.1 coordinate 92,149, forward strand.
GTGCCTCGGGTGGGAGGAGACACTGCTCCCCATCTCCTCATCCATCTCCTTCCCCACTGATCCCAATCCACGGGTTTTATGAACTCCCAGCACTTCCTGTGGGATTCTGATCCCGAGTCGGATGCGCCGGGTGCTTCCCCGGCATCTGTGAATCCCAAGAATGAAACAGCTTAGCAAGGATAATGATAATAATGAGAATAACATATGGGCTAATGCAGAAAAATGCCCTGAATGTTTTTGGGAGCCAAGGATTGTTGGAAAAGCCACGATTTCCTGGTTCCGGAATGAATACGTTTTCCAGAGTTGGGTGAGCAGGAGATGTGTGGAGTTTTTTGTGGGATCACGTGGAAGAGGAAATGCAGAAGTGCAGCAGTTCCTCTTGGCTGCTGAAGCAAAGCACCCCCAGCTTCCCTTTTTTCCTGTATCCGTAGGAAAAGAAAGTGCTGATTCTGGGTGAAGGAGGCACTGGAGCGGTGTTGTGCTCCTGCATCCAGGCTTTTCCCCTGAATTATGGAATCATGGAATGGGTTGGGTTGGAAAGGACTTTAAAGCCCATTCAGTCCCATCCCTGCCATGGGCAGGGGCACTTTCTACTGTCCCAGGTTATTCCAGCCTGGCCTTGGACACTGCCAGGGATCCAGGGGCAGCCACAGCTTCTCTGGGAATTCCATCCCAGCCCCTCCCCACCCTCCCAGCCAGGAATTCCTTCCCAATATCCCATCCATCCCTGTCCTCTGGCACTGGGAAGCCATTCCCTGGGTCCCGTCCCTCCATCCCTTGTCCCCAGTCCCTCTCTGGATTTAATCCCAGTGAATTCTCCCCGTTTGCTCCCCCAAAGGGAGATGCTGGGCCCAGCTCATCTCGTTGCTCTCTGGTGCTGCTGTCCTTGCATTCCCTGTGCATTCCCTGCCTTACAACACCACTCCTGAGGGATTTTCCAAGTAGAAAAGGGCCTTTATCCTTGGGAATTAAGCTCGTTTGCTTTGTAGGTGGCTGACAAAGGCAGTGTGGAGCCATTGCTGCTCCGTGCCCCGTGTCCTTTCGGGCTGCAGATAATGCTGGAGCTCACAGGAGTCACGTACTGGAGATAAAAAAGGTTTCACCAGGATTTAGGAACTTTGTTGTGTCTGAATGGCTCGATCCAGGGAAGCCACCCCGTCCCAGCCGTGATGTCACCCCTCAGGATTTGCTGAGCAAAGTTTGGCCGCTCCAATCCGGATTTTAGGCTTTTTATGTGTGTGGTAAAAAATCCCCAACCTCCTCATTCTGACGGTGTCAAATCCTGAGTTTGGAAGCAGGGCTGGCCAGGGAGTGGGTGGGAATTGCCAGAAGTGGAGGGGAGGAGCTGACAGGAAAAAGCAGGGATTTTTAACCCTTTAATTATGGTTTCTGTGGCAGAGCAGTGCCTTGGGAAGCGTGGGTGTTGGGATTGCTCCCAAGGAGGACCATGAGAGGATCCCAGAATCCATGGCCTGCATCCAGCACCGTGCCTTCCCATCCCCTGGGAGCTCCCAGTCGGATTTTTGGGAAGAGGGTGGCTGTGAGCTGACATCCAGGGTGACCCAGAGGCCTCCCTGCACAGCCCCAGCCCTGGCTCTTGCAGCTTCTTAATCAGCCTCTAATATAAAACACTCCAAGCTGGATAAACCCAGACAGGAATCGTAGCCAGGAAAGGGCAATTTTAAAGGCTAATCCCTCGTAGCTTTCCAAACCAGCAAAAAAAGAAACACTTGAAGGGGCTGTAAAAATGTTTCCAGGCCTAGGAGATGTTTACCACAAGTGGTTCTTGGTCACTCCTTAGGGAAGAGCATTGCTGGTGTTTGCTGTTCATGGATAAAAAAATCCTTGAAAATCCTTTAACCCAAATAATTCCACTCCACGGGAACGAGCAGCATCTTTTTAAATGAAGTTGCTGCAGAGATTATGGCATAAATACATAATTACAGCCCGGTTTTGAAGAAAACAAACAAAACCATCCAGTAGTTGCATCCCAGACTCTCAAATGTGCTCCTTGAGTCCCTTTAAACATTTCATTTTGAAGATTCCAGACAATTAAAACTGGCAGTTGGGAAAAGCTCCTGTCACTTCAGCAGATGAGGGTTGATTAGTTGGGAAGAGAAAGAAATCCATGAGAGCAAAAGAGCTTCTCTGAGGGATTGGACTGAACACAGCTCCGTCAGCAGGAGAGAACCCCCAAAAAGGGGGGAATAAATGGGAGAGGGAATGTGGAGCATTGTTGGGATGGGATATTGCTGCCAGGAGGATGTGGCAGAGGTTGGAGTTGGAGGATGCTTAAGGTCTCTTCCAACCCAAACCACTCTGGGGTCATTCTCCCACCTCTGGGGCATGACCACAGAAGGAACCCACCTCCCTGTCCCTGGATCCCTGGAAGTGCCCAAGGCCAGCCTGGATGGGGCTTGGAGCACCCTGGGACAGTGGAAGGTGTCCTTGCCCATGGCAGGGGGTGGAATTAGGTGATCCTTGAGGTCCCTTCCCACCCAAACCACTCTGGGATTCCAGGAGATCTCTGACTGCCCCATGGGAGCCACTGAGGTGAGCCTGGCTCCAGGAATCCCAGAGGGAGAGCCAAGAGGAATCTCTCATGGTGGATGTGGTGCTGGAGCAGGACGGACCCTGCTGGTGTCGCTTTGACCAGAGAAGAACCCTCAGTGAAGGAATTTGCATTTTCTGAGCTGGTTTTTAGATAAAAAAGGAAATGCCAATTCCAGAGCTGTGTGGAGGTGCATGGAAAAAGAATCCAGCTGAAAAAGAGGAAAGCCATGAGTGCTCTGTGACTTCCAGAGCTCCCACCAGGGCTGGTGGAGCCCAGGGAAGAGTTTTTCCTTCATTTTTTCCTGCTGGCCATGAAGGATTACTTTTTTTTCCAGCAAGCAGCAAGATAATAACAGGAAGAACTTGTGGTGTGCAGACAGTTCTGGTAACTGGGCAGCAGTGTCCTGTTCATTCTGGAATAACTTTGGGATAATCCAAAATTGCATCCTGACCTAATAGAGGGAGGTTTCAGATAACAGTTCCAAAATGGGAAGTTTCAGGAGGAGATTGGGATGAGATCTTTCCTCCAGGGAAAGGGGCAGAATAGCTTAAAGTTCTTCCAAGACACAAACAGGATCAGAACTTTTGGGAATGCTGTGTGGAGGTTTGGACACAGCACACTGCTCGTGGAACAGCTCGTGTTTCACAGCAGCTTTGGTGGGATAAACTTCCAGCTGACCACTGGGAAAGCAGGGAAAAATCAGGGAGCTCTCAGGAGACAGAGCTGGTGTTTGTCACCAAAATCTGTGATCTGGGGCTGAGGGGGGACTGGAGATTGAGTGATCCCTGCATGAGGTGTTGGGACCTTGAGGAATGGCTTCCCACTGCCAGAGGGCAGGGATGGATGGGATACTGGGAAGGAATTCCTGGCTGGGAGGGTGGGGAGGCCCTGGCACAGGTTATTCCGTGGATGCCCCATCCCTGGAAGTGTCCAAGGCCAGGTTGAACGGGGCTTGGAGCAGCCTGGGATAGTAGAAGGATTTTTCCAAGGTGTTAAAAAGGTCTCCTGGATTTTGTGGTGATGGTTTCAATCCATGATGGACATGCATCCACTCTCCTGACCCTTCTCCTTCCTCTCCATGCTCCTGCTGAGCAGAAACCCCAGAACTTCAGATGGATGTGCAACCAAAATTCAAATTTCCCACTGAATGTTTAAGGTGTATTTTTATACCGTTGATATAAATACTGAGATCCATTTAAATAGATTTTATTTGCATGCATAGATTATCCACTTAGGAATATAAAGTATTATAAATACATATTGTTTCATATGTATGTGGTGCACGTGTCTCCTGCATAAAGTCAATACAGGAAAATGGCTGATGTTTATTCCTGTCTCCTTTCCAGGAAAGATTCCAAGTGAAGAATCCTCCACACACTTACATCCAGAAGCTGAAGGGATACCTGGACCCAGCAGTGACCAGGAAGGTGAGGAGCATCCTGTTTCCTCGTGCCTGTCCCTCATTCCTCAGCCAGGATGGTTCCGGGGTCCAGGTTCCTTCCTGCCTTTGTGCAAATGCCCTGAAAAGTCTCAGGGAGAAGCAAAGAGAAAGTGGGAATTTGCTGTTTTCCCAGCTTGGGAAGGGAGAGCAGATGTTGGGAAGCCAGGGACCATCTGACACAGAGCACAGCTTGTTTTAATAACCTTGGCTTCAAGAAATAATCTGACAGATTGTCCCTGGGCTGGGCTCTAGGCCTGGCTTTGGCTAAACCACTGTCTGGTGGCCCTTTGCTCACCCCTGGGAAGGGGTGTCCAAGTTTTGAGTCGTTTTCTCTGGGAATTTGCCTGGCAGAGGCTCAGTGCAGCTGAGTGCACCATCCGTGGGGATCAGCTCCCATCCGTGGGGATCAGCTCCCATCCGTGGGGATCAGCTCCCATCCGTGGGGATCAGCTCCCACCCGTGGGGATCAGCTCCATCCGTGGGGATCAGCCCCCATCCGTGGGGATC
>VZRV01002587.1:97476-109358 GCA_013398115.1 Falcunculus frontatus
TCCATGGGGATCAGTTCCATCCATGGGGATCAGTTCCATCCATGGGGATCAGTTCCATCCATGGGGATCAGTTCCATCCATGGGGATCAATTCCATCCATGGTGACCATTCCCATCCATGATGATCGGGTCCATCCATGGGGATCATCTCCATTCATGGTGATCAATTCCATCCATGGTGACAATTCCCATCCATGATGATCAGCTCCATCCATGATGATCAGCTCCATCCATGGTGACACCTACAAGAGCCCCTAAAACTCACCCAAGAAGGCAGCAGAGCCCAGCAGGTCCTGCCATGAACCAGCCCTGCCTCATCCCCACCAATCCCTGCTTTGTGCTGCCCTACAGTGCTCCAAGGCCGGTTCCCTGAGGAGAACACGGATCCCACCACGGCGATTCTGAGGCACGAGGAAGGTGGCCCTGGCTCCCTGTGCCCGTGTCCTTGGGCAGGCTGATGCCTTGGGACAGTGCTGCTCTTGTTGGGGCCTCCAGCCAGGAGTAGGAAACCATTTCCTAGGAAACCTTGACATTTCCCTGTATGGATTCTTTCCCAGCCCGGTGAAAGGGGCACTTTGTGTTTTTCCTCCGGAGGGTTTTGGAGATTGTTCCGTGTTTGGCTTCGCTCCGTGGGCTCACATTGGAGCCTTTCTTATCCGAGGGTCCCATGACAAATGACAAACCCAAAGGGCCTAAAAATAGCTGCACTGAGTTCCTCTGTGCTGCTGGGTTATTCCGGATCACCCGCAGCCTCTCCTGGCACGGAAAGATTTCCACAGGGATGGGAGAGCTCATCCCACCGCGATTCTTGCTGGGATTGAGGTGGTGTCACTGGTTTTGCTGCATGGATCCACCTGGCCTCCAACCTGTGCCGCCCTCACATGCAGGAATTCCTTCCCAATATCCCACCTGAGCCTGTCCTTATCCTTCTCCACCCATTTAGCTCTCATTTACCTTGTTCAGCAATGAGAATATGCCAGAACAACTGCTCCAGAGGGATTTCTCCAGATGTTTTAGCACTTTGCCATGGGCAGGGAGAAGAGGATCCTCCAATCCCGCTCCAGATGGGATTGAGGTGCCCCCGTTGGCTCTCTGTCACCTCGTTTCCTAAAGAAGAGGAGCTCTGCAATCCTCAGGAGAAAGTTTGATGCTAAACCAAAGCCTGGTTTATAGAGAAATGTTTATTTATCTGCAGGATTTTAATTTCCTTAATCCTGGATGCTCCAGGACGTTCCTGGGAACAGAAGGGATTTCTCCACACGTGTTTTTGTTGACTGCTGGGCTGTTGTTGCTGCATTCCTGGGGATTTAGAGGAGTTCTCAGTTACCTCCGTGTTTTCTTTATTCCCTCTGTGCTGGGTGAGATGTTGATGTTTTTTAATAGAGCCTAATTGTTATTTTTGCTGCTCATTCCATTGCAGAAATTCAGGAGACGAGTCCAGGAGTCGACTCAGGTGCTCCGAGAACTGGAAATTTCCTTGAGGACAAACCACATTGGGTAAGAATTTTTGATGCCCCTGGTTTAATTTAAATTTTTATTTTTTTATTATTTATTAATTTATTTCTATTATTTATTCATTTCTTCTATTATTTGTTATTTTTTTGTTAATTTATTTTTATTGTTTAATAATTTATTTTTTAATTCTAGTGGTTGCCTGTCTTTGAGAAAACACCTCTGTGCATGTCAAGAAGTGATGCCACTCGATTGCTAATTAAAGCCTGATGGGCTTAGTTAAGGGGAGCTGGGCATCTCAGGGGGATAATTCAGCTTTAATCCTTTCCTGATGAATTCATCCACGTTTTTCTGAAGGCTGAGGAAAGGTTGGAGTCAGCTCCTGCTCACTGTGGCTGTGTCCAGAATAAAAACGATGCTGCAGCTATAAATTTATATATCACCCTCCCTGGTGTTCTGTAGCTTTAACGTGGGGCAGCTCGTGGAGCCTGGCTGGGAATAACATCACCAGGATTTATCCACAAAGCAGGAAATCCATCCCAAATGGCTGCAGTAGAACTGCCACAGCTTTAGTGTTTTATCAGACATCCCTTTTCCCCTCCACATTCCCACCAATTTCTCCTTCCTGTGGGATCAGAAGCTGGTCCAGCACTGGGGCATCAGCCACAGAGCTTTTCCAGCATTTTTCTCCATGATCCCACACCGTGTCCAGCTCAATTCCATCGATTTTTTTCGGGATTCTGCTGTGATTTGGAGGGAATGGGGGTGTTTTAAGCTGCAGGAGGAATTGCAGTTCCCAGTGTGGTGATGGGATCCCTCCCTCGAGCTGCACCATCCCAAAAACCCCTCCCACACCCCTGCCAGGTTTTCCCTCCTTTTCCAGCACAAAGGATTCCCCACCAGAGGCTTGAGGCATCCGTGGATGCTCCTGGATTCAGGATGAGCAGGAGGAACCTCGGTGCTGCCCCAGGGCCAATGAAAGAGGGGACAGGAGCAGGGTTCATTTCTTTGGTGCCCCTGGCTGAAGGATTTCTTTCCAAACACATTTTATAAAAGGCCAGGCTGATTATTTCAGAAGGGAAATTATCAGAAATTTCCATCCTGAAGATCAGAATAACTCAGAGGTGATGAATTCCCACTCCATGGACCCAGAGCTCCACTTCCCTCCCTGCATTCCCTCATTCCAGGGAATCTCTCCCAGGGGATTTGCTGCCCCAGTTGGGGTTCAGAGGAGAGCTGGGGCTGTGCTGAGGCTCCTTTTCCCCCCTGGCTTTGCCCCTAAATGGATGGATTTTCAAATTTTTCTTGGCATTTTCAAAGCTTTGAAATCTAATAGACTTTCCGAAATTATTTGGCAAAACCCGGGGGCCAGAATTCACTGTAACAGGTGAACACCTTTTAAAAAAAAGGAGGTAAAATTCCTGTTAAATGCACATCCAGGATATCCATCAGAGATTCTTTTCCGGCTTTTACAGCCTGCTGGAGACCAGGATGAGATAAAACCCGAGCCAGGCCCCTGTGTTAGGAGTTGACCTTCACAGTGCTGCAAAAAATCCTCATTTCAGTACATTTGGAAAGGCATCTAAAGGAATCTTTAAAGTCCTCGAAATCATTTTGAAAAAGCCTTTTTTTTTTTTTTTTTTTTCCCTGAGTGAGACCCAAAGTGCTGCAGTGGCTCTGTCTCCGTTTTTTTCTGAGAATTCCAGGGAATTCCAAGGCTCTGATGTCTGGTGTTTCTCTCACAGATGGGTCAGGGAGTTCCTGAATGAAGAGAACAAAGGCCTGGATGTCCTGGTGGAATACCTGTCCTTTGCCCAGTATGCAGTCACGTAAGTGAGACATTCCCAGGATTTCCTGCCAGGAAATACACTGGATATTAGGGAATATTTCTCTGTTCAAAAGGGGTGAAGCACTGAACAGGCTGCCCAGGGCAGTGGTGGAGTCACAACCCCTGGAATTGTTCAAAAAAAAAAAGGAGTAGATGTGGAATTTGGGCACGTGGTTTGGTGGGCATGGAAGTGTTTGGTGGTTCTGGTCTTTCCCAGCCTCAATAATTCCATGATTCTGTGGGAGAGCAGAGGAAGCCTTGAAGTGAGTCTGGAATTATTTCATCACAGCAGACCAAAAAAAGCCTGAATTTAAACCTTGAGATTGTTCATCTCTCTTCATATTATTTTATCTTTGGTCTCTGAGCATCTTAGGGGTGGAAAACCCATCCCAGAAATGTGGGGAATGATGCAGGATTCCTTGAGAATAGGTTTGCAATTGGTGCCCGAGCCCAAGGCTTTGCATTCCTGCTGTGTCCAGAGGGATTCCCACCCTCCAGGCACTGCTCCCGAGGCTCCTGGCAGGCAGGGCTGGGGTCCTGGGCACCAGAAGTCCTGCAGCACAATTCAAGAGCAATTCCAGGGGCATTTTGGAAGTTGGGAAGAGTGGAGATTGGGTTTTTTCCTGACATCTGGGAAGTTGGGATCAGGTTTTGATGTTTGGCTCGTAAATCACGACGTGGGCTCTGAAAAAGCAGTGGGGAAAATCAGCTTTCAGTGGAGATCTTCAGCTGAGACTTGGTTTTGAGAGCATGGAATTATCCCAGGCTGGGTTGGGAGGGACCTTAAAGCCCATCCCTGCCATGGACAGGGAACCTTCCCCTATCCCAGGTTGCTCCAAACCCCATCCAACCTGGCTGTGAACAATTCCAGGGATGGGGAATGAATCCACGTTCATTCAGGAGATCGTAGCAGATTTTTTGTATGAAAATGAAAAAGAAGCCTGAGGTTAAAGATAATTCTGGAGTAGAAACTCAAGCTGGGGAGAGTTGATAATTTATTTTTAGCGAGGCTGCCATCAGATTTACGTCTGGCACTGCCCAGAAAAGAGATTTGTGGTGGGGTTGCAGGGAAATTTATGAGGGAAAATCCTATGGTTTAAAATGTTACCCACTGGAAAAAACCGTGCACAGCAAAAAGAAATGTTTGTACAAAGCCTTTCTGCCTAAATTTATACAAATGAACGCAAGGAACTCGCTGGGTTTTTCCCCTCTCGCATGGGGAACATGAGTAATAACCTCAGGAGCTGGAAAGGGAACAAGCAATTCCTGCTTGGAAGAGCAGAACAACGGGCAAGGAGTCAGAAATCAGGGAATTTGGGTTGGTTGTGGTGGTATTTGAATGTGCTGGGAGGTTTTTGGGGCTGAACTGGGACGGAGGAAACCGAAGTGGTGCTTGCACGGCTGATTTATGGGGATTCACTGGAGAGAGCTCCCAGAATTCCCGCTCTCCTTCCATCAGCAAGCAGCCAGTGTTGATTTGTTTTATGTGGAAGAAGCTGTTTGGTCCTGGTTGGATGTGTCCCTGAGGGATTCAAAGCCCTGTGGATGTGGCACTTGGGGACAAGGGGCAGTGGGGGCCTTGGCAGGGCTGGGAATGGTTGGACTCCATGGTCTTGGAGGGCTTTTCCAATCTCAATGAACCTGTGGTTCTGGGATTTCCTTCCCTATGGGAAGGTCTGGACTTTTTTTTTTCCCCTGGACTTTTCCTTGTCCCTCCAGCACCACATTGTCCTTAACTCTCCTTTTCCATCATTATTCCACCTGTGGAAATCACAGAATCCTGGAATGGTTTGGGTGGGAAGGGACCTTCCCAGTGCTGAGGGAACAGTTGGACTTGATGGTCTTGGAGAGCTTTTCCTTTGCTTTTGTCCCATTTGGCTCTGTCCAAGGATTCTGTGATCCCATCAAAACCTGCACGGGGAAGGAAAACTCCACACGCGCCTCTCCCGCCTAACCCGGCCTCGAAATTCCTGTTCCCTTGCAGATTTGACTTTGAAAGCCTGGAGAACAGCGTGGAGAGCTCCATGGACAAGTCCAAGCCCTGGAGCCGATCCATCGAGGACCTGCACAGGGGCAGCAATTTGCCCTCTCCCGTTGGGAACAGCATCTCCCGCTCCGGCAGGCACTCCACTCTCCGGTATGGAATCCTGCAGTGTGGGACAGCTTTTCCCCTTAGGATATCCCTCACCTTCCCTCTTTTCCCAGGAGGGGAGTGGCACGTAAGGAACTGGTGGTTTGAGGTGGAAGGAACCTCTCAGGGCAGCAGCTGGGGAAGGGGCAGGAATCGCTTCCGAGGGCGGGATGAGCCAAGGATGCGATTCCTTGTGCAGAGGAAGCCATTCCTTGCCTCCAGATGTAGCTCAGCATTTCCATGGACCCAGCCAGTCTGGGATTCCCATCCCGTGTCCCATCTCTTCCAGCAGCACATTCCTTCCGTGCTGCCATGAGCAGGATCTTGGATTCTTTGGAAAGGCCACTTCCCTCCCCCAGACCTGCTGTCACTCTCTCACCATTCCACGCTTTACTACCGAGTCTCTCTTTCCCAATATTCCTTCTTTTTCAGTTTTATCTATGGAAAAGGCAGGATCCCTTCCCAGGATTGATTGGCAGTCAGCTCTGTTCCATTCCTTGGATGTTCCACCCCAACCAGCACCCTCAGATCCCAGTACTGGAAGTGCAGCTCAATTTACTGGATCCTATGGGATTTTTTTGGCTCTTACGGAGTTTTGCTCCATAATCCTGTGAGCACAGAAGAGTCCAAAAATGGAGCCAGCGAGGCCTCACCTGCAGCTTTCCCTTCCAGCAGAGGTGGTTTTGGTTTGCCAGGCAGTGACCTTGGCCCTGGGCTGAGGTTGAGTGGCTCCAAACCTTGTACCTGGAAGATTTCATTCCCAGCCCTCAGGCAGCGGAGAGGAGGAGAGCTCTGGGAAGGAGATCCAGCTGTGGAGTGCAGCAGGATCACCTGGCCAGCTGATTTAGGGTTTTTGAGTGGTTTTGGTGTTCTTTGCCCCCTAATTGCTCTGCCAGAAGTGGCAGAGCTTGAGCTGGCAGGAGGTGCCAGTTCCGCTGTTTCCTCGGGAGGAGTGCTTGGGATTAGGAATGCCTGAGCCAGGAATACCTTACATGTCTCTTACATTGTTTCTCTCCATTTCCTTCCCCCCTTTTCCCCTTCTCACATCTCCCTTTATTCCTTTCCTGTCTGACTCTCCGTGTCAACATCTCCTCCATCCCCTTTTCCCACTCGAACGCTTTTTCCCCGTTCTCCCGCCCTTCCCACCTCTCCCATCCTTCCCGGCGCTCTCACCTCCTCTCACACACCATCAGATTGGTTTCTCTGCCCGACCACCTTGAGCTCAAACGCTGCCAGAGCTGCTTGGCAGCCAACTGCCTCTGGAGCAGCTTCCCTTTGCGCTCTGCCGATCAGGCTTCCGCCCGGAAAATCCCGTAAGTCCGAGTGGAAGGTGTCCCCTCGGGGCCAGCACTGCTCCCATGCCATGGATAATCTGGTGGCCACACGGACTGGGAGAGCCCCAGCCTCAGGAGAAGGGCTGCAGGCTGCAGCACGTGTGGTTATCACATTATAATTCCAAGTGTAGTTGGCTTCTGTAGATTTTCGGGAGAGAGGGAATCGTGCTTAGCTCGGAAGCAGGAGCTGAGTTCTCCTTCTCACGGTGCAAATAGTTGTGTTTTGTACCTGAACTTAGAGCTTGTGGTCCTTGTCCACCTTGTTTCCTCTTTTTGGTAGAAATAGAGGCTTTGCTCATCCCCAGAACTGCCACGGAAATGGGACCTGACAGAGTTTTCCAGCCAAAATTTTCCTCTTCCTCCAGAGCCATCTCAGTACTGGGGCAGCTTAGCTGGATTTGGGGTTTTTTTCTCTTAAATCTGTGTTTTAAAATCTGTATTTTTAATATTTCTTTTAAATGGGTATTTTAAAAAATGCGTATTTTTTTTAAAAGTGTATTTTTAAAAATACTGTTTTTTAAAAGGTGTATTTTTTTTAAAGGTGCATTTTTAAAAGTGTCTTTTTTCAGTAGCTGGGGATTATGTGTGTAAAAAAAAAGGGGAAAGCTGAAGGTAGGTGAGAGATTTTTAAGAAAGGAGTGGTTTTTTATAATTGCAATTTTTTAAATTGTAATTTTTATAATTAGTAAAGAGAAATCTGAAAGAGAATCTCCTCCTCAGAACAAGGCAGGTGCTCAACTGAGGAGGGGCTGCAGGGTGGGGTTTTTTTGGGGGAAAACGAGGAGGTTCTGCCCCAGCTCCAGGTGGTAAATGAGATTTTTGGGATGTATGGACACACCCAGGCCGTGTGGAAATTCCTGGAATGGGAGAAAGGAATCCCAGAATCCCAGCCTGGTTTGGGTTAGAAGGGTTTAACCTCACCCCATTCCATGGGCAGGGACAACTCCCACTGTCCCAGTTTGCTCCAAGCCCCATCCAAGTTGAAAAATCTGCTTTTCCCCTCTTGGAGGAAAAAGGAGAAGGCTGAGCAAAGCTCACTGGGATAATGGGAAATGCAGGAGCTGGCCTGGGCTGGGCAGAGCTCTGTCCATCCTCCAGGAGCATCCCTCCCCAATCCCAGCTCCAGCTGCCTCCCCCAGCTCTTCTCAGCAGTGCTGAACCTGCCAATTCCCTGCTCCCTGCGTTTCCTTGGCAACTGAGAGGGGTTTGGTTTTTTTTCCTTAAGAGGAGGCACAGGGATTTGGGAAACCAACACCAAAATGAGAGCAGGAGGATGAAAAAGGGGGAAGAACCTTTGGGGATTTTGTTGCTGCTTTTTTTGGGAGAAGGAGCTTTGCTGAGAGCCAGGCTCTGCTGTCAGATAAATATTAATGCAGCCTTTGCAGTGTCCCAGCCCATCAGAAATTCCCTTTCTTCTGAGGAAAATACTGGAGTTTTCGTGTGGATTGAACTGAGAAACTTCAGTTCTTCCTCCAGAATCTGTCGAGTCCGTGAGGAGAGAAGGATCCAGGCAAATCCATAAATGGGCTTTGAGTGCATTCAGTATTTGGGCTGAAATCTGACACGGTTTTGGGAGCTGCAGTCGCTGGGTTTGGGCTTTGCCAGTGACACTTTCACTGCTCAGGGGCCTGGGGAAGTCATCATTTTTATCAGATCCTTCCTAATTTAACAGAACATCTCTGTGAGCAGCTCCAGGAGATCACAGAAACCCCAAACTGCTGGGATGAGCCAAACCCTTCCTTGCTGAAGGAATTTTTTGCTGTCAGTTCAGACAAACCCCACAGTTCCCAACCCACCACCAGCAAAATTGCAGGGATGGAGCCCCAAACCCACCCAAAACCAGCTCTGATGAATTCCAGCTTCTCATCTCTGTGAGACTGGGCTGCTCTCCTGGGAGCCAGAGGAGAGCAGGAGATTTTTTAGCAGATCAAAAAGTAAAAATGATGGGAGAAATCAGCTGGAATTTGTATTAAATTGGGGCATTCAAAGTCTGCACCACCAAAGAGCACGGCATAGAATTCCAGAAGGGTTTGGGATCTAATTCCAGCCTTCCTTCCACTATCCCAGGGTGCTCCAAGCTCCATCCAACCTGGCCTTGGACACTTCCAGGGATCCAGGGGCAGCCACAGCTGCTCTGGGAATTCCAGCCCAGCCCCTCCCCACCCTCCCAGCCAGGAATTCCTTCCCAGTATCCCATCCATCCCTGCCCTCTGGCACTGGGAAGCCATTCCCTGTGTCCTGTCCCTCCATCCCTTGTCCCCAGTCCCTCTCCAGCTCTCCTGGAGCCCCTTTAGGCCCTGCAAGGGGCTCTGAGCTCTCCCTGGATCCTTCCCTTCTCCAGGGGAACATTCCCAGCTCTCCCAGCCTGGCTCCAGAGCAGAGGGGCTCCAGCCCTTGGAGCACCTCCATGGCCCTAAAATATAAAAAATGATGGAATTACTCTTTAATAGAAACATTTTTCTGTCAGATCTGGGTGAGAAAAAGAACCCCAAACTGCGTATTCCAGCCCAGGACTGGCCTTGGCTTTCCTCCTTGTTGGTTTCCCCACAGAGCTGTTGGAATCCTGCTCTTCCCCTCATCCTCCTCATCCCAAAACCCTGGATGAGCTCCCTCCCCACATGTGCCAGCCCCTTTTGGACTGGCAGGAGGAACCCATTCCCCTCTGCAGGAGCTTCCCCAGGCTCAGCTTCTCAGTTCCTGCTCTTTGCAAGGGAAAGGTTTTTGTAGTTCCCCTTGAAAGAGGAACCATCTGCCTTGAATTAGCAGGATAAATATCCTGGGCTGACATCATCTGGGACCTGCAGCAGACAGGAAATCAAACCCAACGAGTCCTCCAGCTGCTGGGCCAAGTTTTTTGGGAACCAGGAATGAAGGAAAAGCAGGAGAAGCTCATCCACCCTTCCCCTGGCTCACACAGGGAGCAGGGAACAAAACCATCAGGGAGCCTTGGAATGGCTGCAGACACAGGGAAAAGCATCCTGAGCCGGAATTCCAGGGGCTGGGTCGTTGTTCCAGAGCTCCTGTACAAAAATCCTGGTTAATTCCTGGCTCTGGTGGCTGTGGGAAGGAATGGGGTCTGCTGAGGGGATGGGGTGGGAATCCAGGGCAGAATTCCCTCTGCCTGGAGGGGCTGTCTCAGCACAGGAACTCTCCAGGGCATATTCCATGTCCTGGTCTCACCTGGATCATGCCCTGGCACACGGGGGGAAGCTCTGGGAGTGTGCCAAGAGCAGGAGCTAGGTGGTGCCAAGCCCTGGGATGAGGAAGGGACAGGGACTGATCCCAGGAAATTCCACCTGGACAAGGGCAGAACTTCCCTGGGCAGTGCCCAAGCCCTGAACAGATCCCAGAGTGGAGTTTCCCTCCCTGGGGCTATTCCAGACCCATCTGGACACACTCCTGTGCCCTGGGGTGGCCCCACTGGGCAGGGAGGTGGCACCAGTGACCCCCTGTGAGCCCAATATCCCATCCATCCCTGCCCTCTGGCAGTGGGAAGCCATTCCCTGTGTCCTGTCCCTCCATCCCTTGTCCCCAGTCCCTCTCCAGCTCTCCTGGAGCCCCTTTAGGCCCTGCAAGGGGCTCTGAGCTCTCCCTGGATCCTTCCCTTCTCCAGGGGAACATTCCCAGCTCTCCCAGTCTGGCTCCAGAGCCACCCAGGTTCAGGAGGGATCATTTTGGCTCGGGAAGTTCCCATCCAGCTGGGTCCAAGCTGAATTTCCAGGCAGATCAGACCCAGTACTGGACATGCTGGAGGATCCTTGCTCCCCATTTCTGTTTCTCCAAGCACCTGGAAATCCCAAAATCTGGATTTATGGCCATTTTTATTGTTTGAGGAGACTTTCCCCCATTTCTTAGAGCCGAGAGATCTGCTGGATGCTTCAATTCTGAAATTTAGGGATGTGGTTCAGCAGGCACCGAGGGGATTATTTTTCTTCCAACAGTGGCATGATAAAAATCTCATTAATATGATTTAAAATGGAGGGAAAAGAATTGAGCAGCCCCTCAGAATTTAAATCTGACATAAACCAGTGTAGGAACCATTTCTGTTGGACTAAAAATGCCTTTAAAATAATTTTTTTTGCTGTGTTTTTCGTATTTGGTGCAATGGACATGTGGAATTGGCAGGTCTGGAATTGTCCAGGAACCACTGGAGGTGCTTCCACACTTCCCAGTTCAGATTCCCAGTTTGGGGTCGCTCTGCTCCTCTTGTGACTGGGGAAGGGACATTTGGGGCAGGAAGGAGCCCTGGGCTCGCTGTGGGCACAGAGCTGGTCCCAGGGGAGCAGGAGGGATGTGGCACAGCCCTGGCACCCCCATTCCCACCAGGAGCATCCCAAATATCCAGGTGCAGGTGCAGAGCTTGGGGCCAGCAGCCTCCTCCTTCCTGTGCTGCTCCCAAAATTCAGCCCCAGTGCTCCAACCCCCTCTGTGCTGATCCCAAACTGGGTCAGGCTTCCAAAAATCCTGCAGTGCCCTGAGCTGATGGATTCATTCATATTTATGGATGGGGAAAAAAACCCCAAAAAACCTCCTTTGACTGAATCCTGCTTTGAATTTGGAGTTTCTTTCATCTCGGCACAGCCAGGAAGGGAAAGCCCAGGGAGGGATTGGGGAAAGCTGGGAATTGTGGGATCTCCGTGGGCACAGGGAGCTCCCAGCCCTGGTGTGGGAACCCCATTCCTCCTGGTTTGTGCATTGAAACAGGGAATTTGCAGGGATGAGCCAGGGAGTCACAAAAAGTGGTGTGATATTCCCTGTTCCTGTTTTATTGTGGATTTAAACAGAGGGAATATTCAGGGATGAGCCAGGAAGTCACAAAAACTGGTGTGATATTCCCTGTTCCTGCTTTTATCATGGATTTAAACAGGGAGAAATATTCAGGGATGAGCCAGGGAACCTCAATAAACTGGTGTGATATTCCCTGGCTTTGTTTTAGTGTGGATTTAAACAGAGGGAATATTCAGGGATGAGCCAGGAAGTCACAATGAACTTGGGGTATTCCTTGTTCCTGTTTTATTGTGGATTTAAACAGGGAATTTGCAGGAATGAGCCAGGGAGTCACAGTAAACTGGTGTGGTGTTCCCTGTCCTTGTTTTAGTGTGGATTCAAACAGAGGAAATATTCAGGGATGAACCAGG
>VZRV01002587.1:110011-150547 GCA_013398115.1 Falcunculus frontatus
TCCCTGTTTTATTGTGGAGTTAAACAGGGGGAATATTCAGGGATGAGCCAGGGAGTCTCAAAAATTGGTGTGGTGTTCCCTGTTCCTGCTTTTATCATGGATTTAAACAGGGAGAAATATTCAGGGATGAACCAGGGAGTCACAATGAACTTGTGCTATTCCTTGTTCCTGTTTTATTGTGGAGTTAAACAGGGAATTTGCAGGGATGAGCCAGGAAATCTCAATAAACTGGTGTGGTGTTCCCTGTTCCTGTTTTATTGTGTATTTAAACAGGGGGAATATTCAGGGATGAGCCAGGAACTCACAATGAACTTGTGCTATTCCTTGTTCCTGTTTTATTGTGAATTTAAACAGGGAATTTGCAGGAATGAGCCAGGAAGTCACCACAAACCAAAGTGGCATTCCCTATCCCTGTTTTATTGGGAATATTCCCTGCCACGTGTGCTGGCAGGAAGGGCTGAGCTGCAGCTCCTGCTGGATCCAAACATTGGATTTTTATCCTTGCCAGGGCCTTTTTCCTCCTTTATTTCCACCAAGATTTTCTGCCTGTCCTCTGGAAAACTCCTGCATTCTCGCCCAGTGGAGGGATATTCCTCTTCCTTTCTTTCCACTGCCTAAAAACCATGCTGGGATTGATGAGAAATGGGGTTTTTTTTGCAGGTACAACACCTTGCCCAGCCGAAGAACCCTGAAAAATTCCCGATTAGTGAGTAAAAAGGATGATGTCCACGTGTGCATCATGTGCTTACGGGCCATCATGAACTACCAGGTGATTCCCTTTGGGAGCAGGGAATTATTGGGGTGTTGGGAAGGGGGGAAGGAAGGTAAAAGGGGGGATTTTTAAGGTAAAATTGATGGAAATGTTGAAATTCTCATAAAACGGGAAGGAATGGGACACCATCCTGTTATTTAGGGATTTAGGGTGGATGGGAAGGGCAATAACAGCCTGGGAATGCTGGGCCAGCTCCTGTTCATTAAACATGCAGCTAATTAGGTTATAATTAGTCTGGAGTTTGGTGCTAACACTCCAAGATAGGAGATTTTTCCGAAGATGGAAAATCCAAGTTTTCCCTTGGATTATGGCAAAGTGCTTGGGATAACTGGAAATAACCCCCTGGTCTGAGCTCATCCTACATTCCCAAGTGTTTCCTCTCTCCAGTGGGATGCTGGGATCACACAGCATGCCCTGGGAGAGTCAGGAATTTGGGATTTTCTGCTAAAGCCAGGAAAAGCTGTGGTGGACACCTGGATGGGGAATCAGGAGGGGTTTGTGGGGGCTTTGGGAAGGATGCAAGCAGCAATCCAATAACCAGCAGAGTGGATTCCAGAGGAATTCCATTTGGTTTTTGGAGAGCAGAGGCAGCAGTGCTCGTGCAGGGAGTGCAGGAGAGTTGGGTTTGGCAGTCGAAATTCCAATTTAGACAAGAAATGAGGCACAATTAAACAGGGATTGGAGGAGGAAGGAACAAGCAGAAGGTTGGGAGTGGTGTAGGAGCAGCTCTTGGACCTTTTTTGGTGCTGAAATGGCCAAACCCAGCACTTCCAACACTGCCAATGGCTGGGAATTGTAAAATCATGGAATACCCAGGGTTGGAAGTTGTTATGCACGGCGGGAGAATGGAATATTCTGGTGGTAAATTCCACGAGGTTTTGTTTGGCTGAAAGCGTCAGGAGAAGCTGCCACAGGATCTGGGATCTGCTGGATTTTGGAGCTTTCATTTGGTGTCAGACTGAGCAGGATCCTCCCTTTCTCTTCCCAGTATGGATTCAACATGGTCATGTCCCACCCTCACGCCGTCAATGAGATTGCACTGAGTCTGAACAACAAGAACCCCAGGTAGGCTCCTCTTGTCTTTAGGGTTTAGCCAGCAGGTGAGTAAAGAGGGCTTGGAAAGGGATTCCAGAGGGGGATTTGTAGGAAAAATCAGCCTTTGCTCTGGGTCAGATGGAATCTCTGGAGTGGTGCAGATAAACGAGCAGTGGGTGTCTGATTCCAGTGTTTTCAGAAGCTGCTGATTCTCCAGCTTCAGTAATGGCTTCAGGCTGAAGGAGGGTGGGTTTAGGTGGGATATTGGGAAGGAATTCCTGGCTGGGAGGGTGGGGAGGGGCTGGGATGGAATTCCCAGAGAAGCTGTGGCTGCCCCTGGATCCCTGGAAGTGCCCAAGGCTGGGTTGGAGCAGCCTGGGACAGTGGGAGGTGTCCGTGCCATGGCAGGGGTGGCACTGGATCATCTGGAAGCTCCTTCCCACCCAAACCATTCTGGGATTCTGGGATTCAGCTGGAATTTGGCTACTGGAGCCCTCCAGCTCTGTTGCAGTGCAAGGAAACCCCACTGGCAGCGAGCAGCTTTCATGTGGGATTTTCCTGAAGAGAGGGTGATGCTTCCTGCAGCCACCCAGAAACAGAGACTAGACAAGAGAAGGGAATAAAGACAGGTATTTATTTGAAGGGCCTTCAAGGTACAGCCTGGGGGAGCCAAAGGCTGCTTCCAAAAATTGGACCCCAAGATGGACCCCGGGTCACGAGTTCTTCACACTTTGATAGGTTTGGATCATTTGCATATCAGGGTTAATTCTCCAATTAAAGCCCCAGTTTAACGATGTAATTCCCCTCAGCTTGCCCCCCTTAGAATCTTTGGTTTCCACATTTTGGGCCTAAAAACAGCCTGGCTGTCCTTGAAGGCAAAGCCTGGAGAGGCTTTGTTCTGTCTGCCCAGTACGAGAGAGCAGGAATTACAGGCTCCAAGGCACTTCAGAGTTACACTCTGAGCAGTACAGAATTTGAAAATAGAAAAGTTAAAACCTAAGGCATCAAGGGAAAATGCTCGTTATGAAATGTTATCCAAGATCCTGAGCTTGGAATTTCTCTGGGAGAAGGTTTCATTCCTGTTTGGGGTCAGGTTGCAGCCACAGCCACGATGGGGTCATGATGCTGTAATTCCTCAGTGGAATTGCTGGTGGTTCCATGTCCCTCCTGTCCCACACATCGCTGTGATCCCAGCTCCAGCACATCCCAGAGCTCTGGACCTCGGCAGGTGTAACAAATCCAAAGTGACACAGAAATGTTCCCAAGGAAAGGTGGAACAGGGGGATGAGGTGATAACCAGCCCTGGGCATGTGTTTGCTGGGCACAGGAGCAGGAATCTTGTCCTGAGGGAAGCAGGTTCTTCCTTTCTTTCTTTTATTCAGCCCCACCACAGCAAGATGAGAATAAATGGGAAGTTTATTGTTTTTACCATTTTTTAAAATCTTTTTTTGGTCATCATTTTTATCGTTTTCCAGTGCCTGCAAATCAGGGGGGAACCCAAATTTTCACTGTTGGAAGAAGCGGGTTATTTCAACAAAAAAACTGCTTTAAAATGTGACTAAAATAATCTGAAATAAACTAAATAATCTAAAATAAACTTGGAAGTTTTTGTGGCAGGAGAGAAAAAAAAAAAAAAACCAAAACCCCTTGAGGAGGCAGAATTGAACATTCCATTTAAAATTTCCTAGGGAAGTGACCATTTTTTCTGGTTTCCAAAGATAACCTTGACCCTTTGAGAACCACAAGGTATTTCTTGTTCTGTAACATCTGGTTTGAGTCGCTGCTTGAGCATGGGACTAATTTTTTCTGTGTGTGCATGGTTTGCCTCTGCTCAGAGCTCAGCTGCCCAGAAAGTCTTTTGTTTTCCAGGAATCCTGGAAGGAAACACCGTGGATTATTTCCATGAGGGTTACACTGAGTTTGCTGCATGTTTTTCCCTCAGTGATCTCGTTTTCTCTCTCTGTTTCACTGCTGAAAATTCCTGATTTTTCAGGAGAAGGACGTGCTCCAACATCCCGTGTTCCTGCAGTGAATTTTGTGTGTGTGCGTGGGGCCTATAAATACAGATTATCACAGAGAATAATTCAGATTTATGTCAGGAAAAGGGCAGATTGGAATTAGAAGCACTTCCAATAAAAGCTGGGCTCCAAGGAATGTGGTGGGGGGTACAAAGCTGCTCCTCCAGGTGCAATTCCCTGGGAGCAGCAGCTCTCAAACACCACCCTGCCTTTGCCAGAGCTCTGCCAAGTGCCTTTTTGCTTGAATTTCCAACTCGGCATTTCAATCCCTGCATGGTTTGAGAAGCTTTAAAACCGCACGATCCCGGGAGAGGCGAAATTCCCTGGATCAGCACCGTGCACCTTGCAGGGATATTCATTCCCAGGGGTTAGAACCACGCAGGATGAGGCTGCAGCTCCCACATTTTCCCTCGTGCCGGGAGCACATGGATCAGGTGCTGGCCCTGAGTTTTTCCTCTCGTTTTTCCCACAGGACAAAGGCCCTGGTCCTGGAGCTGCTGGCGGCCGTTTGCCTCGTGCGAGGGGGCCACGAGATCATTTTGTCTGCCTTCGATAACTTCAAGGAGGTTTGTGCAGCTGCTTTATCAAATTTGGGTGTCTCTAATTCTTTTCTTATTAACTGGAGCCTCCTCGTGCAGCAAAATTCCCTCCAGGAAGGGTTTTCCATAAGCTGCAGGTTTCCCTTGGAGCACTGTGGTGTCCATTCCGTTGTTTTCCACAGGTTGCTGTAATTCCAACAATTCCAGCACCTCTCATTCCCAGCACCTCCCACGGTTGCTGGAATGGGATATCCCAGGCAGGGAGCTCCCTGGAGCAGCATTCCCAGCCCTTTGTCCTGGTTTCCATGGATTTGTGAGAAGCAGCTCCGTGGTTTTATCTGGGTTGCCTGAGGTTGGTGTTGCAGGATGAGCAGAATTCCAGGGGAGGACAGGAGAGCACAGGGAGCTGTGGGACAGCTTTGGGATGCTCCAGGGCTCACAGGTGCTGGGATTGGGTGCTCTGGTTTAATCCCAGCACTCTGAGAGCACTGTGGGATCCAAACTGGGATCTGAGTGGGACAAAGAGCTGGAGATAATCCTGGCTCTGTGCAGGGAACACTTCCCAACATTGGCTCTCATCCAGCAAAGCTGTTGTGGTGTTTTATGGAAAATATTCCAGAATAATTGGATTTGGGAGGGGAGGGTGTGCTCGTGGCATCCCTGGGTGGGAAATCACTTGGAATTTGAAAATAAACCCAGGGCTGAGGAGCTTTGGAAATAAAACCAGGATTGAGGGGCTTTTCTGAAGGTGATCCATAACTTTGAAGAATCCAATGTGTTTTGCTCCAAGGCAAGAGGAAATGCCAAAAAATCCAAATTGGAATTGAGCTGATCCAGACAACTTTTGGGAAGGTCGTTGTCTGGTGGTTGTTCTAGGGCCTGAACTCCTCTGGGGAGGGAAGAGCTGCTGTTGGAACCAGGGGTGGGACAGGAGCAGGATCCAGCACACCTGATTCCCTCTGTTTTAACATCAGTCCCACTGATTTCATGGAATCACAGAATCCTGGAATGGTTTGGGTGGGAAGGGACCTTAAATCCCTTTTATCCCACCCCTTCCCACTATTCCAGATTGCTCCAAACCCCATCCAACCTGGCTTTGGACACTTCCAGGGCTGCTTGGAGCAGCCTGGGATAGAGGAATGTGTGGAATTAGAGGATCTTTACAGTCTTTCCCAATCCAAACCATTCTGGGAATGATTCTGGAGCCTCCATCCAGCCAGGAGAGCGGGACCAACACCAGGGTTGAGCTTTGCTCCTGGGAGGTCTGGCTGGGAATTGTGTGTCCATTGCCAGGTGGATATGGCTACAATCCTCTCCAAACTCCTCCTGCCAGATCCTCCTGCTCCCCCATGGGATTGGGTTGCAGTTTGGGATAGATCCAGGCTGGATTTCCTTCCTTAGCACCCACAGAAGGCCCCTCCCTGGGTGGTTTTCCATAAAAACACTTTGTTTTCTGGAACGATGTGGGCT
Source organism: Falcunculus frontatus (assembly GCA_013398115.1). NCBI lineage: Eukaryota > Metazoa > Chordata > Aves > Passeriformes > Falcunculus > Falcunculus frontatus. The sequence goes on from VZRV01002587.1 coordinate 115,846, forward strand.
CAGCGTAACTTCCAAAGGTTTTATTCCCAGCCTAAGTAGAGACAGGGTTTTTCCAGCTCTTTAATCCTGGTTCTTCCCCACAATAATGCTCCCAGAGGGAAGCTCTGCCTCCCCTCATCCCAGCCATGCTTCCCAAGGACAGCCCTTGGAAGTGCATCCCAATGGAAACAGCAACATCTGGTTTGCTGTGGTGGGACTGGATCCCAGCATTCCCCTTGCATCCAGGCCAAGCTTCAGGCTGGAGGCTTCATCTCCACTTTCCCTCTCTTTAATCTTCCAGGATAAGTGACAGCATTCCATGGAAATCCCTTTGCTGTCTCCTGGACCTCCTGAGTTCCAGCCCTGCCTGATCTGAGGGCAGTGGGAATTTCCCTGAGCAGCCCCAGGTGGATGTTGCTTTCCCCTTCCTCAGGTGCTGGATCCCAGCATTGCTGATCCCAGGATTGGCTCTGCCAGGGCTGGAGCACTTTGGGTTGCTCCTGATTTAATGATTCCACCCTAAATGGCTCCTGGTTGTTCATGGCAGCTTTCCTCATCCATGGGGAATGGGTTCCACCAGATTTCCTGGGAATCCTGGCTTTGCTGCAGAGGGATGGGGGCTCCGTTGTTCCGTTGGTTTCCACAATCCATGGTTTTGTTTAAATCTGCTCCGTTTTTTCTGAAGTGGGTGCAGAAGAGACCATGGGATCCTGGAATGGTTTGGGTAGGAAGGGACCTTAAAGCCCATCCCATTCCACTGGACAGGGACACTCCCACTATCCCAGGCTGCTCCAAACCCCTTCCAACCTGGACACTTCCAGGGGTGGGGAGCCCAAAACCTCTCTGTGACACCTCTTCCCTGGAATATTCCCTGAAATTTCCCTGTTTTCCCACATTTACCAGCTTGGGTTGCTCCAAGCCCCTTTCCTAGGGCAGGAAAGGATGGTGTGGGATATAACAGTGCCCCTGGGGAGCCTTTGGAGAGGATTCCATGGGATTGCTTGGGGCAGGAAAGGATGGTGTGGGATATAACAGTGCCCCTGGGGAGCCTTTGGAGAGGATTCCATGGGATTGCTTTGGGTAGGACTCGGATCAGCCTCAGCTGAGGTCATCAGGCAGCTGCTGCCTTTGATCCCTGCCAGGGATCCCAAATCCCTGGCCCTCAGTTTTCCTTGGAGCTGCCCTGGCCCTGAGCAGTGTGTGTGGTGTTTGATCTGCCAGCGAGGCATTCCCGGTGCTGCAGGGGATTGCTTCCCAAGGATTATTCCTGGAGAAAAGCCTGGGATTGGAGTGAGGATTTACAGCCTGAAGGGCAGCTCCAAACCCTTCCCATGTCCCAGGGATCCCATCCCTGCTGAGCAGAGCCTTGTGTCCTTCCCCAGGAGATTCCAGGTCCTTCTCCAGCCAGGAATGGGTCTGTCCCAGCTCTGCTTTGCTCCATCCCACATTTCCATGTGTGTTTTAAGGGTTTTAGGGAAGTAAGGAGCTTAAAGCTCATCCAATCCCCTCTTGCCATGGCCAGGGACACCTCCCACTATCCCAGGTTGCTCCAACCTGGCCTGGAACATTCCAGGGATGGGAATGTCCTTTCCAGCTTATTTACCTTTCTGTGGATCACTGCAGGTCTGAGTGCTGAGGAAAGCAGGACTGACAGACAGAATTCCAACCTCCCAGGGAAGCTGCTGGGAATATAAAGGTTTAAACGATATCCTGGGAGCTGCTTTTTCTTGGATTTTGCTTTTTGTTTCCCTTTCTGCAGCTCTGGAATTCTGACCCAGCTGATGGTTGCACTGATTTATTTTCACTCCTCCTTTAGCCAGGGATAATTTTCCCTTTTTTCTCTCCCTGTCATTTGGGTTTCTCCCTAATTACAGAGGAAAATCAGCTCTGAGCTGTGGCCCAGCCTGGTGCTACTCTGCTCCTTCCACTCATGGATTAGAGTCAATTTTTAAGGAGAAAAGAGATGAAAAAAGTTCTTTTAATTACAAATGTGCAATAACTGTACCTGGCTGCTCAGCCTCACCCTGCAGGCCTCCACATGGAATTATTTTGGGATGAGGGATATTTTAACAAGAGGAAAACCTGGCTGGAGAGGGCCTGAATGAGCAGATAAATGCATTTTAAATTCTTTTTGGGGCTGACCCCAGGTGTGGTGCTTGTTTTCAGGTGTGTGGGGAGAAGCAGCGCTTCGAGAAGCTCATGGAGCACTTCCGGAATGAAGACAACAACATCGACTTCATGGCGAGTGTTATTTTCCAGAAACTCCCAGTTTTTCCATCATTTTCCCCCAGGCAGAGCTGTGGCATCAGGGAGGGTTTTGGAGGGGTGCTGGTTACGGGGCTGGTGCCAAAAATCTCCCAGATCTGGGGGTTTAAGGCTGTGCTGGGCTGTGAGAAACTGAAATCCTGCTTTTAATCAGGAAAAATCTCCCTTGCACTCCCTGTCAGTGCTTGGGTCCGATGTGGGTCCATTCTGAGCAGGATTTCCCACCCCAGCACTGGAATTCTGAGGCCTCTGTTGCACTTTGTATTAATTTAGTGCTGAGCTTGGTGTAAAAGACCTTTTTCTGCCAAAAATCAGGTGTTGAAGCACCGGTGAGGTGATTCCTGCAGGCTTTGAGTGCTCCAGGAATGTTTCCAGGACAGGATCACAGCCTGGAGGGGACCAGCAGGTTAAAAAAGGAGGTGGTGTCAGGGAGACAGGCTGGCAGATTCCTTGGATTTAAAAAAGAAAAGGAGGAAATTCCAGTGATCCTTCCATTTTCACTCAAGGCACCCAGCCTGGAGTCACAGGCCACACACAGATTTATCCCAGATTTATCCCAATTTTTCCTCTGGGCCCTGGGACAGATCACAGGGAACTGGCCAAATTCCAGTACCAAACTGGTGATCCAGGGAGTGCCTCCAGTTCCTTCTTCCCACCAAATGCCTGGAGATGTGGAGTTTTCTGGAGGCTTTTCCTGGGGGTAAAATCAGGTTGATTCAAGTCTCACGTTCCTCCTGGAAATCTGGGAAGGATCCCAGTGGATGTTGGGAAGCTGCTGTTGCAGTGTGGGGTTATATCCATGGGAAATCCAGCAAGGATGAGGGAAACCCTCTCCTGGAGCAGCTCCAGGGGTGACAGAGGGGACCCTCAGAGGGCCACAGTAGGATATGGCAAGTGAAGGACAAATTTTGGGGTTTGTACCCCAATTCCTGCTGCTCCACAGGAGGTTTCCCCACATCTCACACCCTGGAGGGGCTTTGCCTTCCCCTGGCTGGGTTGGGATGTGTGTGGATGCCAGTCCTTGGGATCTGGTCCTTGCTCAGCTTGGGAAATGTGCTTTGGGCAACCACCAGGGATGCTTTTGTGCAAGTCCCCTTTCCTAAACTGGAGCTTCAAGGTCCAGATTCATCTCCCTTTCCCAGCTGTTTAAACCCAGGTCCAGATTAATCTCCCTTTTCCAGATTATTAAAAAACAGGCCTGGATTAATTTCACTTTTCCAGGCTGTTTAAACCCAGGTCCAGATTAATCTCCCTTTTCCAGATTATTAAAAACCAGACCTGGATTAATCTCACTTTTCCAGGCTGTTTAAACCCAGGCCTGGATCAATCTCCCTTTTCCAGGCTCAGATGAATCTCCCTTTCCCAGCTATTTAAAACCAGGCTTGGATTAATCTCACTTTTCCAGGCTGTTTAAACCCACGTCCAGATTAATCTCCCTTTTCCAGACTTAAAACCCAGGCCTGGATCAATCTCCCTTTTCCAGGCTCAGATGAATCTCCCTTTCCTAAGTATTTAAAACCAGGCCCAGATGAATCTCCTTTTCCCAGCTATTTAAAACCAGGCTTGGATTAATCTCACTTTTCCAGGCTGTTTAAACCCACGTCCAGATTAATCTCCCTTTTCCAGGCTCAGATGAATCTCCCTTTCCTAAGTATTTAAAACCAGGCCCAGATGAATCTCCTTTTCCCAGCTATTTAAAACCAGGCTTGGATTAATCTCACTTTTCCAGGCTGTTTAAACCCACGTCCAGATTAATCTCCCTTTTCCAGGCTCAGATGAATCTCCCTTTCCCAGGCTGTTTAAAGCCAGGACTGGTGTTTTAGGGGCTGGTGCTGGTGTGGTGCAGGTTCCCACTCCAGGAATTTGACCCTGCAGCCATGACTTAATCCCTGGAATGCTCATTCCCCTTTATCCCAGCACACAAACATTCCCTGAGCCCAAATCCAGCACTGCCTTGGGAATAGAGCAGTTCAGGAGAGCAGCTCATGGTCTTCCCTTGGAGTAACCACAAGGAAATGTGGCTGTGTCCAGCTTTGGGGAGCCCATTCCAATCCCACTCCTGGGGATCCTGTTCCAGTGCTGGTCCCAGAGATCCCATTCCAGCTGTTCCTGGGGATGCTGGGCTCACTGGGGGTGTCCTTGCAGGTGGCCTGCATGCAGTTCATCAACATCGTGGTGCACTCCGTGGAGGACATGAACTTCCGAGTGCACCTCCAGTACGAGTTCACCAAGCTGGGCCTGGATGAGTACCTGGATGTGAGTCTGGAGCTGCTCCCCTTCCCAATCCCTCCTCCCAGCTCCCCAAACCCCTCACCCCACAGCTTCTGGGCTGTGCCACAGCTGGAGGGGCCGTGGCCAGAAGGGGATGGCTGCAGCCAGCTGGAATTACAGCCTGGAGCTAAATCTGGAGCCTGATAACAAAGGGAGGATGAACCACAGCCATCCTCGCCCTGCCACGTCCCCGGCCACCACTCTCCCTCCTTCTCCAGGCTGGAAAACTCTCCTTTGGGATTCTCTGCCAGCCAGCAGTTCTCTGGTGTCTGGCTGTCAGCAGGAAGCTGCTTTCTTTTTTTTTTTCCCCTTTTCTATTTTCCATAGAATCCCAGAATGGTTTGGGGTTGGAAGGGACCTTAAAGAGCTTCTCAATCCCCCCCTGCCATGAGCAGGGACACCTTCCACTGTCCCAGGCTGCTCCAAGCCCTGTCCCACCTGACCTTGGACACTTCCAGGGATCCAGGGGCAGCCACAACCTCTCCAGGCACCATTTTTGTCCCTGTCCTCGGGAGCACATCCATGGAAACGCTGCTCCTGTTGGCATGGGAATGACCTGTCCCTGCTGATTCCTGCTCAGCATCCACCAGGAGGGGGATTTGGGGTGTGTGGGATGTGTTTGGCCGTGGCTGCACTGGCCATGGGTGTGTTTGGGGCCTGGGGGTGGCACTGGGCAGTCCTTGGGGACCAGGCAGAGCCTTTCCCAGCAAACACAGAGGAAATCCTGGAATGGTTTGGGACCTTAAAGCTCTCATTCCAGCCCTTCCATGGGCAGGGAAGCTGTGATACCCCCTGGATTTGGGCAACCAAAGAGAAGAGAAGACCCTGCTTGACTGAGCTGGGGATGTTTGGTGTCCAGAGGGTTTCCCTGGGTGGTGGAAGTGCCCTGAGCTCCCTCTGCCCCCTGCCCTGTCCCTGTGCCCAGTGTCCCCTGTTGTCCCCTGTGTCACCCGTGTCCCCTGGGCTCTGCAGAAGCTGAAGCACACAGAGAGTGACAAGCTGCAGGTGCAGATCCAAGCTTACCTGGACAATGTTTTTGATGTGGGGGCTCTGCTGGAGGATGCTGAGACCAAGAACGCAGCCCTGGAGAGGGTGGAAGAACTGGAAGAAAACCTTTCCCATGTGAGTGCCCCATGGGGTCGCCGGGATTTGGGATTTGCCAGGTTTGGGGGGAGGATCCCTTGGGAAAAGCCTTGGGATTGCTGGGCTTTTGTCCTGGGGTTGTGCTTCCCCCTGGCACAGGTGTGGGAGCTGGGAGAGCTGATTTCCATGGAAAATTCCAACTCCTCAGCAGAGCAGGCCCAAAAAGAGAGGGAAAAATAGAGGGAAAAACCGTCCTGGCTGTGCCTTAAACAGGAGCTCAGGAGAGGAGGGGATGGAAAATCCTCTTCTGTAGATACTGAGGGTTTGCTGTCCCAAACCTTGGGGTCAGTTCCTTTAGGCTGGAAGACATGGCCTGGCTTTTGGAAAATAATAATAATAATAATAATAATAATAGAAGTAGAAGTAGTAGTAATAACAATAATAACAAAAATAATAATGTATAATAATTTATAATAATAATAATAGTAAATTGTATAATAATAACAGTATATTGTATTTTAATAATAACAGTAATAAGTGGTTTTCCAAGCTTTAAAAATCAGAAAAGGCTTTTCCTTCTCTCACCATCCCTGTGTTTCCACCACTTGGAATAAATCTGTTCTTGCTGTGCAGTGTTTGCCCTTCTGAAGTGTTGTGGAATCACGGAATGGTTTGGGTTGGAAGGGAAATTAAAACTCACCCAGTGCCAGCCCCTGCCCTGGGCACAGACATTTTCCACTCTCCCAGGTTCCTCCAAGCCCATTCCAACTTGGTGTCTCCCATCTCAAGCAGGAATCTGTTCTCTTTCCAAGGAAAGGCTTCAGGGTTTCCTGGAATATCAATAATTTATCAAGTGCTGCTGCTCCAAGAAGTGGCCTCTTATTTTGATGGATTAACCCCCAGTTTTCCAGTTCTTTAATCCCTTTCTCTTGTGCTGGACAGTTATCTGAAAAACTCCAGGATACGGAGAACGAAGCCATGGCCAAGATTGTGGAACTGGAAAAGCAACTTATGCAGAGGAACAAAGAACTGGACGTGATCCGGGTGAGTGGGATGGGGAAGCTCTGGCTGGATTCAGGATGCAGGGAGTGGGGATCACGGATCTGGGGCAGGGGAATTCCCTTGGCTTCCCACTTTGGAACCTGGGGCAGATTTCAGGTGGAATTATTTGTGTGTGCACTCCAAGGATGGACATAAATCCCTTTGGATGTGCTGGGAATCACTGAATGAGATGGACACATCTCATTGTCCATGTCTGGAGCATTCCAGGTGGGAGTTTTGGACCTGTGGAGGTTCCAAAGGGTGGGAGAATCTGGAATTCCTCCAGAGGGGCTGCCCTGGGCACGTGCAGTGCGATCCCTTCTCTGGATCAGGCTGTTGTGCTCCTGGCCTTGGAATTCTGAAGGCATATTCCGTGTCTGGAGCATTCCAGGTGGGAGTTTTGGACCTGTGGAGGTTCCAAAGGGTGGGAGAATCTGGAATTCCTCCAGAGGGGCTGCCCTGGGCACGTGCAGTGCGATCCCTTCTCTGGATCAGGCTGTTGTGCTCCTGGCCTTGGAATTCTGAAGGCATATTCCGTGTCTGGAGCATTCCAGGTGGGAGTTTTGGACCTGTGGAGGTTCCAAAGGGTGGGAGAATCTGGAATTCCTCCAGAGGGGCTGCCCTGGGCACGTGCAGTGCGATCCCTTCTCTGGATCAGGCTGTTGTGCTCCTGGCCTTGGAATTCTGAAGGCACATTCCGTGTGTGTGTCATTCCAGGAGATCTACAAGGATGCAAACACACAGGTTCACACCCTGAGGAAGATGGTGAAGGAGAAGGAGGAAGCCATCCAGCGCCAATCCACGCTGGAGAAGAAGATCCACGAGCTGGAGAAGCAGGGAACCATCAAGATCCAGAAGAAAGGGGATGGGGACATCTCCATCCTTCCCGTGGCCCTGGGCTCCGGGATGGTGCCAGCAGGAGCTGAGGCAGTGCCAGGGCCCTGTGCCACACCTGGAGCTGTCCCCTCAGTGCCACTGCCCCCACCTCCACCCCCCCTGCCCGCCCTGCCAGGGTCACCTGAGGCAGGTGAGGAAGGGGGGAGATCCCTGTGAGGGCACCTGGATGGGCACTCCAAACCTCCCTGGGCACTTCCAATCCCTGAGCTCCCTTTCCATGGGGAAATTCCTGCTGCTGTCCAACCTGAGCCTCCCCTGGCCCAGCCTGAGGCCGTTCCCTCTCCTCCTGTCCCTGTTCCCTGGGAGCAGAGCCTGACCCCCCCTTGGCTGCTCCCTCCATCTCCTGTTTTTCCGTGGATGGAAAAATTGGTCCCTTCTTTCCTGAGGGCACTTGCAGGTGCTGAAGGCCTTTGGTGGCTCAGGGTGGGGACACTGGGGGATGTGGTGGCTCAGGGAGAGGACACTGGGGGATTTTGTGGCTCTGGGGAGGGGACACTGGGGGATTTTGTGACTCTGTGCCCCTTCACTCCATGGTAACTCCATTTTCCCTCCATCCCACAGTGCCCAATGGCCCCGTGGCAGCGCCGGTGCCTCCTCCACCACCTCCTCCACCTCCTCCTCCTCCTCCTCCTCCTCTCCCGGGCCCGGCTCTGGACACGGCTCCGGACACAGCTCCAGCAGCTCCATTGCCCCCTCCACCCCCACCCTCAGCTCCCCCCCTGCCTGGCACAGCCTCACCCACCGTGGTCTTCAACTCTGGCCTCGCAGGTAAAGCTCCCTCAGGGGAGGGCAGGACACCCCAGTGCTGCCCCTAAACAAATCCCTTTGGGCCTCCCTGGGGTTGAGATGAGGAGTTTGTGGGGAAAAACGAGTATTTGGGGTTCTCTGAGGGTGCCCAGAGAAGCTGTGGCTGCCCCATCCGTCCCTGGAAGTGTCCAAGGCCAGCTTGGAGCAGCCTGGGATAAGGGAAATGGATAATTCTCACTGTCCTTCCCAGCCCAAAGCAGGCTGGGATTCTGGGATTTATCAACCCAGCGGTTTGGATTTGGTGTGGAAGAGTTGAATTCTCCAGTGGAACCAAACTCACACCAAAAGTGTTTTATAAAACAGGGTCGTTTTTGACTTCTACAGAACATGGGTTTGACTTCTGAGAAGAAATACCTGTGCTAAATCTGGGGGGTTTTTTTGGTGGAAATTTGGGAAGAAAAGGCCAAATTTGGGCGTTTTTTGGCAGGAAGAACAATTTGCTGCCCATCCTTATCCATATTTCTGTCACTGCCACCTGCCAGGTGTCTCAGGGAGCGAGTGAGGGCTCCCTGGTGTCCCCAGAAATCTCCAGAGCTCGTTAGGGCTCCAAAGCAAGAGACTCTCATTAAGAGCTTTGTTAAAGAGAAATAACCTAATGAAGTATCCCAGCCTTTAAAGATTCCTTGGAAGACAAAAATCATCCTGGTTCCAGAGGGTCCCGGGGTGTTTTGTAGGAAAATGGAGTCCCAAAGGCAGCAGGGAGAGCTGATCCCTTGGGATGGGGCTGTGGGGGCTGCTGGGCTGCAGATCCCATTCCTCAGTGGGAATTCCGAGGGAATGGGACTGGAAGGGCCATTTTTGGATCCAAGGGCTCTGCAGGAAGGAGCATTCCCAGGGCAGGAACTCTGTGGGGCCGTGGGGAGTCGGGAAATAACAAATGCTGCTTTTCTGACCTTTCCTAACACTCTTTTCTCTGTTCCTTCTGCTTCCTGCTAAGATGGGCCCATCAAGCTCTTCTGTAGGTTCCTTCCTGCTAAGTATTCCCTATCCTGGCATTCCCTGTGTCCTGGGGGGTGTCCAGGGGCTCCAGGGGATGGGCAGGGGGAGGTCAGAGCCATCCCTCGGGATTTGGGCACCCGGAGCTCGGGAAGGGAGGAGGAAAAGGGGAATCTGAAGGGATTCTGAGCTCCATTATCTTTCCCACGAGGCATTCCCACCTTCCCTGTCCTGGAATAACCTGGGAGCAGTTAATTACCCATTCCAATGTATGCACAAGTAGAAAATTCCTTTTTCCATGGGTGTTCAAAGCTGTTCCTTCTTTTATTTCTGGAATTATTTTATGTAACCCCATTAATTAAGCAGAGAGCAAAGCTCTGTTTGGTGTAGACGAGCACCAGTTGGATAAATACAATTCCCAAGATAAACAGTGGAATATTCTGTGTATTCCCTGTTACCCACGTGGTGTCCAGCACTGCAGGTCCAGGGTTTCTGTTCCATGTTTGCCAAGAAACTGATTTTTTTGGGAAGTAGTTCAGGAGCAAAAGGTTGATTGGTTTTGTAGCAAGGAACAAATTTGTGGTTTCGTTTAAGGGAAAAGAAATGGGAACTGGATTATGGAAATTATTCCTGTGGCTTCCAGATTGAATGGAATAGGGATAGGGATAGAGATGGGAATGGGAATGGAATGGGAATGGGAATGGAATGGGAATGGGAATAGAAAGGGAATGGGAATGGAATGGGAATGGGAATGGAATGGGAATGGGAATAGAAAGGGAATGGGAATAGAAAGGGAATGGGAATAGAAAGGGAATGGGAATAGAAAGGGAATGGGAATAGAAAGGGAATGGGAATAGAAAGGGAATGGGAATAGAAAGGGAATGGGAATAGAAAGGGAATGGGAATAGAAAGGGAATGGGAATAGAAAGGGAATGGGAATAGAAAGGGAATGGGAATAGAAAGGGAATGGGAATAGAAAGGGAATGGGAATAGAAAGGGAATGGGAATAGAAAGGGAATGGGAATAGAAAGGGAATGGGAATAGAAAGGGAATGGGAATAGAAAGGGAATGGGAATAGAAAGGGAATGGGAATAGAAAGGGAATGGGAATAGAAAGGGAATGGGAATAGAAAGGGAATGGGAATAGAAAGGGAATGGGAATAGAAAGGGAATGGGAATAGAAAGGGAATGGGAATAGAAAGGGAATGGGAATAGAAAGGGAATGGGAATAGAAAGGGAATGGGAATAGAAAGGGAATGGGAATAGAAAGGGAATGGGAATAGAAAGGGAATGGGAATAGAAAGGGAATGGGAATAGAAAGGGAATGGGAATAGAAAGGGAATGGGAATAGAAAGGGAATGGGAATAGAAAGGGAATGGGAATAGAAAGGGAATGGGAATGGAATGGGAATGGGAATAGAAAGGGAATGGGAATGGAATGGGAATGGGAATAGAGATGGGAATGGGAATAGAATGGGAATAGGAATAGAGATGGGAATGGGAATGGGAATAGGAATGGGAATAGAATGGGAATGGGAATAGAATGGGAATGGGAATAGGAATAGAATGGGAATGGGAGTAGAATGGGAATGGGAATGGGAATAGAATGGGAATGGGACTAGGAATAGAAATAGGACTAGAATGGGAATAGGAATAGAATGGGAATAGGAATAGAATGGGAATAGGAATAGAATGGGAATAGGAATAGAATGGGAATAGGAATAGAATGGGAATAGGAATAGAATGGGAATAGGAATAGAATGGGAATAGGAATGGGAATAGAATGGGAATAGAAACAGGAATAGAAATAGGAATAGAAACAGGAATAGGAATACAGTAGGAATAGGGAAGGGTTGTTCCCTTGCCCCAGTGTTGCTGTTTGGGGACAATCAAGCCTCATGTCCAGGTTTCATTTTCACAGCTCCTCTGTCTAAATTCCCAAATTACTCCAGAGTTCCCAAATGACTCCGATTTGCTGGTTTTAAACCCCTGTTAAAGCCCAGCTCTGCTGCAGCTCAGCCCCTTTGGCCTTGAAACTCAGACCCACTGAGAAGGTGCCCCACTGCACCTTCTCCAAATCCCATTTCCCAAAACCCTTGGGAAAACCCTTTTTTTTCCTTCTTGTCACCTGTTTGTGACACAGCTCAGGGAGGGCTCTGCCAGCAGCAGGACAGGGCTGAATTCACCCACATTCCCCCTTTTCCCTGGAATTTGGACAGTGCCTGAGGGTTCAAATCAACCCAGGCAGCTTGTGGTGCTGCAGGAATCCCAGATTTCCCTTTGGGAAGTTTGCAGAGCCCTGGGGGTTGGTGCTGTCCCTGCTGAGGGCTGGGATTCCCCTCTCCAGCAGCCTCCAGAGGCAGCAACACCTTTCCAGAATTCCAGGGGGATAAACTGTGTCCAGCCAGTTCTTCTCCAGTGCTGAATTCCATCTGGGGAGCTGCACTGGGGTGTTCCCAGGCAGTTTTCCAGGAATTTTCCGTGTCCTCTGTGCAGCTGTGAAGATCAAGAAGCCCATCAAGACCAAGTTCCGCATGCCCGTGTTCAACTGGGTGGCCCTGAAGCCCAACCAGATCAACGGCACCGTCTTCAACGAGATCGACGACGAGAGGATCCTCGAGGTAGCCCTGCTCCCACCCTTCTGCCCAGGAAAACAGGGAATCATGGAATGCTTGGGCTGGGAAAGCCTCTCAGAGCACCCAGTGCAGCCCTCAGCCCAGCACTGCCCCGTGTCCCCAAGTGCCACGTCCACGGGGGGTTCAGTCCCTCCAGGGATGGGGGCTCCAGCCCCTTCCAGTGCCTCGCCACCTTTTCCAGGAGGGAATTTTTCCAATGTCCAACTAAAGCTCTGCTGGAGCTGCGTGATTCCATTTCCTCTCCTCCTGTCCTTGTTTCCTGGGAGCAGAGCCCAACCCTCCCCTGGCTGCTCCCTCCTGTCAGGGAGCTGTGGAGAGTGGGAAGATCTCCACAGGGATAGGGCACAGCAGTGACCTTGGGAAAAGGCTCATTCCAGCTCCTGGATGCTCCCATGGATAACCAGTGCTCACAGGAGTGTTTTCCTGAATTTCCGAACCTGTGCAGAGCTGAATTTCTGGGATCTGGCCGGATTTCTTGATCTCAGCTCAGGAGCCTGTTCCTTCCATCCTTCAACCCCTGAAATTCTCTGGATTCCAAAGCCAGGTTGGGCAGAGTTGGGAAAAACCTGGGATAGTGGTAGGTGTCCCCATGGCAGGGGGCGGAATTGGGATGAGCTTTAGGATTCCAACCCAAACCATTCCATGATTCCATGACCCAGTCTCAGCCAGCAGAACGCTTCCCCTGCAGCTGTGGATTAGGATTTAGCATTCCCTGCAGGATAAATCCCTTCCTTTCCTTTCCAGGATCTAAACGTGGATGAGTTTGAGGAAATATTCAAAACGAAAGCGCAGGGCCCAGCCATGGATCTGACTTCCAGCAAGCAGAAGATCCCTCAGAAAGGATCCAACAAGGTCACGCTGCTGGATGCCAACAGAGCCAAGAATTTGGCCATCACCCTGCGGAAAGCCGGGAAAACGGCAGATGAGATCTGCAAAGCCATCCACGTGTGAGTGCAGCCCTGGCAGCGAGGGAATCCTGCCTGAGCTTTACTGGGAGTGCTGGGAAAGGGTTTGGGATTGGCGGTTGATGGAAATGCTTTGGCAGCTGGAAAAAAAATTCCGGGGGAAGGACGGAATGGTGGTGAATTCCCGGAAATCCGATTGCCTGGAACTCGGAAAGCTCTCGGCTTTGTGTTGCTGAGTCACTGCTGAGGTTTGACAAATTAACACTTCCTTCATTAAAGCAGCTCATTCCAGCCAATCCAGTTTGCCACGGCAGCTCCCAGATATTTCCTGTTCCAGTGAGCAAAATCCAGAGGGAACAGGGTTTGCTCCTTTGGTTTGCTCCATGAAGGATGAGTTTAGTCCAGGTGCTGGAGCAGACTTTGCATGGAATTAGGTTTGTGGAGGGGCCTCAGGAATTGCTGTGGATCCTTCCCTGCTCCTGGGACAGGTGTGGCTGCTCCTTGGGCTGATCCCAAATCCATGCAGACTCATCCTGGCCATGGCAAACAGCTCCCACTCCTCTCTTAAGGAATATCTCCAAAATGTGGATGCACAAGCTTTGCCTTTGGGCAGGAGTGACCCAAACCTGCCCCAGGTCCTGGCAGGTTCTGCAGCTGGGCTTTAGGGGCCTCTGAGCCAATTAAATACAAATATTTGCTGCTCCCCTTCTCTTTTCCCTGGAAAAGTGAGCCTGGAGGGGTGGGGGGATGTGGCCACATGTTTGGAAATGGAAGCAGCATCATTCCCATTATCCCTGGATCCTGTTCCCAGCTCCATGGGCAGGGCAGGAGGAGCTTCACAGCTTCTTCTTTGCTTTTCTTCATGTGGAGCTGAATCCCAGACTGATTTGGGATGGGAAGCACCTTAAAGTTTATCTAGGGACCCCTTCCACTGTCCCAGGCTGCTCCAAGCCCCATCCAGCCTGGCCTTGGACACTTCCAGGGATCCAGGGACAGCCACAGCTGCTCTGGGAATTCCAGCCCAGCCAGGAATTCCTTCCCAATATCCCATCCATCCCTGCCCTCTGGCAGTGGGAAGCCATTCCCTGTGTCCTGTCCCTCCATCCCTTGTCCCCAGTCCCTCTCCAGCTCTCCTGGAGCCCCTTTAGGCCCTGCAAGGGGCTCTGAGCTCTCCCTGGATCCTTCCCTTCTCCAGGGGAACATTCCCAGCTCTCCCAGCCTGGCTCCAGAGCAGAGGGACATCCCTGGCCTGGCCCTTCCCTGCAGAGCTGTGTCCCCACACCCATTCCCAGGCGTTACCCCACAGGTTTGACCTGAAGACGCTGCCGGTGGATTTTGTGGAATGCCTGATGCGGTTCCTGCCCACGGAGAACGAGGTGAAGGTGCTGAGGCTCTACGAGAGGGAGAGGAAGCCCCTGGAGAATCTGTCAGATGAGGACAGGTTCATGATGCAGTTCAGCAAGATCGAGAGGCTCATGCAGAAAATGACCATCATGGCCTTCATCGGCAACTTCGCCGAGAGCATCCAGATGCTCACCCCGGTGAGTGGGAGCTGGGAATGTCCTGAGCTGGAAGGAATCCATGGGATCACTGATCCAGCTCCTTCCCTGCACAGACACCCCAAAATCCCACCCTGGGCACCCCTGAGAGCGTGTCCAAACACCCCTGGAGCTCTGGCAGCCTCGGGGCCGTGCCCATTCCCTGGCAGTGCCCAGCATCCTCAAAGGAATATTGTTGGGAAAAGTTACTGTTGGTGCTGGTCCATGAGCCTTTGGAATTGTGTCCCATCCAGCCTGAAACACTGGGACAGCTGGAGGGGTTGGAATGTAAATCCTTTTTTACCCCAGCACATCTGAGGGGGGTGAAGCCGGTGGGCAAATGAAGGGTTTGGAATCCTGGAGTGTCAGAGCAGGGGAACATTCACAGAATCCCAAACTGGGCAGGGTGGGAAGGGAAAATAAGGAATATCTCATTCCCTGCTATGAGCAGGGACACTTCCACTGTCCCAGGGTGCTCCAAGCCCCATCCAGCCTGGTCTTGGACCCCTCCAGGGATCCAGGGGCAGCCACAGCTGCTCTGGGAATTCCATCCCAGCCTCTCCCCACCCTCCCAGCCAGCAATTCCTTCCCAATATCCCATCCATCCCTGCCCTCTGGCACTGGGAAGCCATTCCCTGGCTCCTGTCCCTCCATCCCTTGTCCCCAGTCCCTCTCCAGCTCTCCTGGAGCCCCTTTAGGCTCTGCAAGGGGCTCTGAGCTCTCCCTGGATCCTTCCCTTCTCCAGGTGAACATTCCCAGCTCTCCCAGCCTGGCTCCAGAGCAGAGGGACATCCATGCTCTGTCCCTTGGTGTGGATGAAAACTAGGAGGGGTTTTTTTTCAGGATGTGAGTGTTTGGATGTTCCTTTTCCTCCTGGCTGGACGTGTATTAACCAAAGCTCTCCCTGTGTTTCCCCCCAGCAACTCCACGCCATCATCGCTGCCTCTGTCTCCATAAAATCATCCCAAAAACTGAAGAAAATCCTGGAGGTAGGTGTGACCCCAGCTCCCCTTCCAGGGGTATCTAAACTTCCAGGAATTTGTCCTGAGAATTCATGCTCTGCTCTGTTTCACCCTGTCAGATCATCCTGGCTCTCGGGAATTACATGAACAGCAGCAAACGAGGGGCTGTGTATGGATTTAAGCTGCAGAGTTTAGACCTGGTAAGAAAAGCAGGGAAAAGCTGGGAATTACAGCTGGGGAGTTCTTGAGGTTGGAAAAGCCTTCCAGGATTATGGAGTCCAACCATTCCCAGCACTGCCAGGGCCACCACTGCCCCTTGTCCCCAAGTGCCACATCCACAGGGCTTTGAATCCCTCTGGGGTGGGGACTCCAAACCTCCCTGGGCAGTTCCAAGGCCTGAGCTCCCTTTCCATGGGGAAATTCCTGCTGCTGTCCAACCTGAGCCTCCCCTGGCCCAGCCTGAGGCCGTTCCCTCTCCTCCTGTCCCTGTTCCCTGCGAGCAGAGCCCGACCCCCCCCGGCTGCCCCCTCCTGTCAGGGAGTTGTGCAGAGCCACAAGGTCCCCCCTGAGCTCCTTTTCTCCAGGCTGAGCCCCTTTCCCAGCTCCCTCAGGAATTCTCCAGCCCCTTCCCAGCTCTGTTCCCTTCCCTGGCCACGCTCCAGCCTCTCAATGTCCTTCTTGTCCTGATCCCAGCACTGGAGGTGCCCCAGCAGTGCCAGCACAGGGACGGGCACTGCCCTGGGGCTGTATCACACCAGGGCTGGCACAGCCCAGGGGCCACTTGCCCACCTGGGCACCTCTGGGCTTATGTTCATCACCCCCAGATCCTTTCCCAGTTTTCCAGCCTCTCTATCCCAACCCTGTGGCCCTTCAGGGGGTTGTGGTGACCCAAGGGCGAGTGGCTGCTGGGAGACTCCGTTGGTACTTCCAGCATGGAAAACGCTCTGTGGCAGCAGCACTGGTGAGTCCCTGTGCTCAGAGGCTGCTCCCAGCTCCCCACACCCCTGTTCCTGCTCTTCCCAGCTCCTGGAAACCAAGTCAACAGACCGGAAGCAGACGCTGCTGCACTACATCTCCAACGTGGTGAAGGAGAAGTACCAGCACGTGGCCCTGTTCTACAACGAGCTGCACTACGTGGAGAAGGCAGCAGCAGGTACTGCACCCTCCTGGGATGGCATTCCCTGGCACACCGGGCTCTTCCCGCTGGGAATCGCTCAGGCTGGGGCTTGAGCATTCCTTGTTCCCTCTCCCAGTGTCCCTGGAGAACGTCCTGCTGGACGTGAAGGAGCTGCAGCGGGGCCTGGAGCTGACCAAGCGTGAGTACACCATGCACGACCACAACACCATGCTCAAGGACTTCATCCAGAGCAACGAGGGCAAGCTCAAGAAGCTCCAGGATGATGCCAAAATAGCCCAGGTACGTCCTTGTTCCTGGGATTTGTGGTGAGGGGGTGACACCCAGGGATGGGCCGTGTTTCCATGGAATGCTGGGGATGGGGAGGGTGTGCAGGGCACTGAAGCTGTGCCTGTTGCAGGATGCCTTTGATGATGCTGTGAAGTATTTTGGGGAGAATCCCAAGACAACCCCGCCCTCGGTCTTTTTCCCGGTGTTTGTCCGCTTTGTGAAGGCCTACAAGGTAAACCAGAGCTCCTTGTCCTTCTGCTTGTTCTCTTCCTCCTCCTCTTTCTTCTGTTCTTCCTCCTCCTCCTTTTCTCCCTCTCTTTCTCCTCCTCCTCCTTCCCTTCCTTCTCATCTTCCTCCTCCTTTTCGTCCTTTTCCTCCTTTTTTCCTCCTTTTTTCCTCCTTTTTTCCTCCTTTTTTCCTCCTTTTTTCCTCCTTTTTTCCTCCTTTTTTCCTCCTTTTTTCCTCCTTTTTTCCTCCTTTTTTCCTCCTTTTTTCCTCCTTTTTTCCTCCTTTTTTCCTCCTTTTTTCCTCCTTTTTTCCTCCTTTTTTCCTCCTTTTTTCCTCCTTTTTTCCTCCTTTTTTCNTTCTCCCTCTCCCTCTCCCTCTCCTTCTCCCTCTCCTTCTCCTCTCCCTTCCTCAGAAAGCCCCATTCCTCCCTGGCTCCCCTGGAATCTCTAACCCATGATTTTTCTCACAAACAGCAAGCAGAGGAAGAAAACGAGCTGAGGAAAAAGCAGGAACAGGCCTTAATGGAAAAACTCATGGAGCAAGAGGCATTGATGGAGCAACAGGACCAAAAGGTATGGGACAGATACAGCTTCCAGGTGGGATCACGTTCCTGAGATTCAGAAATCTCAGCTCTGAGTGAGGAATTGGAGTTGCCTGGAAAGAGTCTGGGAAGTTTTTATGGAGGGAACTGGGATAGGCTGGGAACTTCCAGTGTGTTCTGCTGCTTGGGAAATCTGCAAAATGAAGGAAAACAAAATAGGTGGGAAGTTGTGTTGCCCATATTTGCACGAGCTAAACTTTGTCCTTCCCTGACTTCTCCATGGAGAATGGAGCAACCGGCACACGGCTGTTCCCAGCCTTGGGAATGGGCTGGAAACCCGCAATTCCTGTGGGAACCAGAGGGATAAACGGGGTGGGAGAGGTTCAGGAAGAAGCCCAGGAGAGCTGAGGGTCCATCCTGACCCTCCCTGTGCTCGTTCCCAGTCCCCTTCCCACAAGAACAAGCGGCAGCAGCAGGAGCTGATCGCGGAGCTGCGGCGCCGGCAGGTCAAGGACAACCGGCACGTGTACGAGGGCAAGGACGGTGCCATCGAGGACATCATCACAGGTACCCTCCTCCCCACCCTGCCAGCCACCTGGGAATGCCAGCCTCAGGACAACAGGGATCTGCCAGCCAGCTGGGAATGCCAGGACAACAGGGATCTGCCGAGTGGCTGCTCCAGGGCTTGGTGTCCTCCTGAGGGCGTTGGTTGTGTGCTGTGGGGGCAAGTGCAGAAGGTTCTGCTCCTTCTCTTCCAGCTCGTGGGGACATTCCCGGGATTTTAGGGCAGGTAGGGAGTGCCTGATCCCAGCAGCTGTTCCAGCTGTGCTGTGTGGATCTGTCCCAGGTCCCTTTTTTCTCCCCACAAATGGGGTCGGTATCAGGATGAAGAGCCTCTGTTTTCGCTAAGATTGATCCCAGAAATCCTTCAGTCAACCCTCAGTGATCCCAAACTGCTCCAGGTTTTCCTGCCCGTCCCAGAAGGAAGGGACACGGCCCCTGGTGCAGCCAGGCACAGTCAGGACTTGGCTGCAAATATTTGCTGATAAAAGGAGCCACCTGAACTGCATTTTCCCTGGGAATTAAATCCTTTTTAGCCCTCCCAGCTGCTGGGATTGCAGTGTTTGGAGTTCTCCACAAAGAAGGCACCTGTGGTGTGCAAGGAGCATGATTTAACACCTCAGGAGCTTCACAAACTTCATCTCCTTGCACAGAAGCTCAAAAGAAAGGTCTTTGCCAACTGCTGGAAGCTTTCCACAGGAGTTTTTCCTGCAGCAGGGCAGGAGAGCTGTTTGATCCCTCACTAAGAAAAGCCAGGGAATTTTTGCCCAACTGGATGAAGTGTGTGAAGCTTTCCCAACTCCTTTTAACCTTGATTAATGGCCCTGAGATAACATTCCTCATTTAAAGGGCAGGGTGGCAATGATATCCAACCTGGCATTGCTTCCACAACTCCTCCAGACTCCTGGGAGTTTGTTTAATTGGAAAAGCAGTTCTCCTGTTCTGTGGGAGGAACAGATTGTGTGGCAGACGCCCATCCCTATGGAAAAAACCATCCAGAGGAGAGGGTGCCAGGCTCAAATTAAACATTTCCTGTGCTCTTGTGCCTGGATTTGCCCATTTGGGGTCCGCAAGCCACGGAGGACGAAAGGTCAGGCATGGAAGGTCAGGTAGGACTGAGATCCTCTCCCCATCCCTGGAGATATCCCAGTAAATCCTGCACCTCCCCATCCCTGGAGATATCCCAGTAAATCCTGCACCTCCCCATCCCTGGAGATATCCCAGTAAATCCTGCACCTCCCCATCCCTGGAGATATCCCAGTAAATCCTGCACCTCCCCATCCCTGGAGATATCCCAGTAAATCCTGCACCTCCCCATCCCTGGAGATATCCCAGTAAATCCTGCACCTCCCCATCCCTGGAGATATCCCAGTAAATCCTGCACCTCCCCATCCCTGGAGATATCCCAGTAAATCCTGCACCTCCCCATCCCTGGAGATATCCCAGTAAATCCTGCACCTCCCCATCCCTGGAGATATCCCAGTAAATCCTGCACCTCCCCATCCCTGGAGATATCCCAGTAAATCCTGCACCTCCCCATCCCTGGAGATATCCCAGTAAATCCTGCACCTCCCCATCCCTGGAGATATCCCAGTAAATCCTGCACCTCCCCATCCCTGGAGATATCCCAGTAAATCCTGCACCTCCCCATCCCTGGAGATATCCCAGTAAATCCTGCACCTCCCCATCCCTGGAGATATCCCAGTAAATCCTGCACCTCCCCATCCCTGGAGATATCCCAGTAAATCCTGCACCTCCCCATCCCTGGAGATATCCCAGTAAATCCTGCACCTCCCCATCCCTGGAGATATCCCAGTAAATCCTGCACCTCCCCATCCCTGGGAGTGTCCAAGGCCAGGTTGGACAGGGCTTGGAGGAACCTGGGACAGTGGAAGGTGTCCCTGCCATGGAATGGGATGGGATTTAAGGTCCCTTCCACCCCAAACTGTTCCATGACTCTGATCCCAAACACCAAGGTCTTCCCACAAACCTGTAGCACATCTTAAAGCAAGTTCTTCAAGGAAATTATTTTATTATAGGCCGAAGGGGAATGGATTTAAAATAAGGAAGGCAGGGATAGATGGGATCTTGGGAAGGAATTCCTGGCTGGGAGGGTGGTGAAGCCCTGGCACAGGGTGCCCAGAGAAGCTGTGGCTGCCCCTGGATCCCTGGCAGTGCCCAAGGCTGGGTTGGACAGGGTTTGGAGCAGCCTGGGACAGTGGAAGGTGTCCCTGCCCATGGCAGGGATGAGATGAGATGAGTTTAAGATCCCTCCCAACCCAAACCACGCTTGGATTCCGTGAGTGGATGAAATATCTCCTCAAGCCTCACAACCACCTTGCCCAAGGGCCAGTGAGGAGCAGGCTGGAGGTGTCGCAGTGTCCCTGAAGGAGCGCTGAGCTGTCCCCACGGCCTGGAGCAGTGCTGACGTTGGTTTGTGTGTGGCTGTTGTTGTTCCCATGCAGTGCTGAAGACGGTGCCCTTCACCGCCCGAAGCGCCAAGCGCGGCTCTCGGTTCTTCTGCGACCCTGTTGTCCCTGAGGAATTCCATTACTAAACTCTCCCTCTTTCACACCTGCCGCTCTTAGAAACCAGGAAGGTCGCTGTAGACTTTTTGCCACTTTGTCTGTGTGGATCTCAGCCAGGACTCTGTGATTGTTTGAGTGTGTAGTGGTGTCCAGCGTCCTCCTGAACGTTGTAGTGGTGTCCCCTCTGTTGCATGTCCTCTTCATCCCATCCCATCCCATCCCATCTGGCTGTCCTCGTGTCCCATAGAACAGCGAGGTGGGAGTCACTGGGATGAGTTTCCTGCAGTGCAAGGACTGAGGAGCCCACGCAGTGACATCTCACTTGTCTGTGTCACCTCGGGGGGCCGTGCATGTGGCACCTCAGCTGCACGCCAGAGCGGAATTCCGGGCTGCATGGACCTTGGGAATGGCCTTGGGGGTGGCTTCTGGCTGGGGAATAACACCCATGGGGAGGGTTTAGGATTCCTAACCAGCACCTGCATGTTTGGCTGCATGGGGGGGAACAGCGGGGTAAAATCTCACCTTGTTCAGTCATCTCCATATTTAACTCTTTTATTCCATGTCAGTTCCATGCCAGCTTTATTTCATGGAATGGGGAATTCTCGCTGGGCCTGGACTCTCTGCTGAGGCTGGGTTCAGTGCATGGAGCAGGGGAGAGGGGAGCAGGGCTGGGAATCATGGAAATACAGAGCAAAACCACTGGAATGGTGCCGAGGAAAACCTGACATGGAACTGAGTGATTCCCATGGTGGTGTCCGTTGTCCCGAGGGTGTCCCTAACCCAGCATGTCCCTGGACACTGTTGTCCTCATTAAGGACTCATCTTAAGAAGCCAGCAGTGTTCCTTCCCCTGTCCCCTGTGTGATTCCATCGGTGCTGCCAAGAAATGCACAAACTAACCCACCGCGCGGTTCTCTGCTCTCCCGGGATCTCTGCTGTGTTCTCTTCCTGGAGCCAACCTTCAAAGCAGCTTGGAATTGGGGTAGGGAGCGGCCTCCTGTCCCTCCTGCCCTGTCTAACCCCTCTTGCTCCGTGGTTTCTGCCCGGGAGGTTTGAACGCTGAACTTGACTTGCTCTTCATTCTCCATCCCATTTTTTTACTTAACCATCATTTTTTGTGTTCTGTTTTTGTTTGTTGTTTTTTTTTGTTTTTGTTTTTTTTTTCTGTTTAGCCCTAAAGAAGAATAATATCACTAAATTTCCCAATGTTCACTCGAGGGTAAGGATTTCTTCTAGCACAGCCGTGGTGGAGGATTCCCAGAGCTGGCAAGCATCACTTTTTACTTGGCTTCCTCCTCTCTCTCTGTGCCAGGCAGCTGGTGGTAGATGTGGCTGAGCTAATACTGGTGAGACCCTCGAGGCCAGTGGAGACCCAGATCCTTGATTTTCACCTCTGGAGGTGCAGGGAATCCACAGGATGGTGGCTGGTGACCATCATCACACTGTTTTGGCCACTTCTTCTCAAGCTGAGCCCAAAACAGTCTTGTCCCCAGGTGTTGTTGGTTGGTGGCCACCTTCACACACTGGTTTGGCCATTTCTTATCAAGTTGAGCCCAAAATAGTCTTGTCCCCAAGTGCCAGTGGTTGGTGACCACCTTCACACTCCATTTTGGCCATTTCTCTTCAAGTCCAGCCCAAAATAATTTTGTCCCCAGGTGTTGCAGCCCCACAGTTGGGTTCTGCATGAGGTGGACAATCTCCAACTGCAGGTGTGGAGAGGGGAGAGCTGAGAAGTTTGGGAGTTGTGTGTCAACTCCAACACAAGTTATCCAGGAAATCAGAAGGATTGGCCCAGTCCAACACAGATTTGTTGGCCAGGAGAGAAATATTAGAACTGGAATTGTCTTCAGTGCTTGTTCTGTTGTAGGTGCACAGGTGACAGCACCTGTGACACCTCTAATGGGCTTCCATCATCACGTCCATCAGCTTTCTCCTCATCCATCCATCCATCCATCCATCCATCCATCCATCCATCCATCCATCCATCCATCCATCCATCCATCGATCCATCCATCCATCCATCCATCCATCCATCCATCCATCCATCCATCCATCCATCCATCCATCCATCCATCCATCCATCCATCCATCCATCCATCCATCCATCCATCCATCCATCCCATCCATCCCATCCCATCCCATCCCATCCCATCCCATCCCATCCATCCATCCCATCCATCCCATCCATCCATCCCATCCCATCCCATCCTATCCCATCCCATGCTCAGTGTTCCCTCCCGAGCTCTCCCCTCCTTTGGCTGTTGAAGCATCTCTCCAGCCATGGGGTGGGCTGGCAGCTGGAGCATCCCAACCCAGTGCCAGCTGCTTTTCCCAGGGCACCTCTTTAAGATCGTTGGAGGTCCTTGCCAACCTGACTGCTTCCATTTTTCCCTGCTAAATGGGATGTAGAGATCCTAAATCCCTCCTGGAGTGGCGTGAGGTGGAACATCCTCCAGGCTTTGAGGGAGTGTGGGAACACCCAGGGCACACCTCAAACAGCTGATTGGGGTCAACGTGGCCTTTGTGAGGCTGTTGGGGACATTCCCACAGCCACAATTCCCATGGTCCCACCAGTATTAACCGGTCGCTGGGGCGCGTAGTTCCGGGCACGTCCATCCTGCTCCCTGCGCTGCGCCGGGGCCGATCCCTGCTCCCGTCCTCCACAAGCTGCTTTGACTGGCTTCCAGCGGGCCTTTCCCTGTGTGTCCTGCGCGTGCCGTGTGTCCGTGTGTCCGTCCCGGCGCTCCTGACTCCCGGCTCCCCGCAGATCTCCGGAACCAGCCGTACCGCCGGGCCGACGCGCTGAGGAGGAGCGTGCGTCGCCGCTTCGACGAGCACGGGCTGCGCTCCAACGGCGCCGAGCTGGCCATGTGAGCCCGCCAGGGAGCGGGATGGGCTCCACATCCCGCCTTTTCCAGGGAAAAACGGACCTTTGGAGGGCTCCCGGCCCGGCGCCGGGCTCTCCACGCCAAGTGCCTGAAATGGAAGTTCCTGCTCCGATGGATCCAAGCAATAGGATTGGGGTTGGCTGGGTTTCTCTGGAGGCCGAGACTCCGCAGGATTTGTAACCAAAATGTAAAATAGGGGTTGGTTTTGGGGGGGGGGGTTGGGTTGATGAGAGTGAGGGCTCCTGTGGGCCTGACTGGTTGGAAACTGGGAATACTGGGATGTGCTTGGCTTTTAAATGCTGGGCCGAGGGGCGGGCCTGGCCTTCAGCTGCACTTAACGGCTCTTTCTTAATTAAAACTGCAAACAAAGACATTGAAGGGCTTTCTAGAGATGGAATTCATAATCCCAAGGAACAACCCAGCCCTTTTCACAGCCCAAGCAGCCTCCATATGGAATGTGGGCCCACGGTCACAGGGATAGGAATGGAACAGGAGCTCACCCCAGGCCGGGGCTTTGGGATGTTCCAGGGCCTTGGCTGGGGGCCCGAGGGAGGCAGCGTTGGGATAACAGCATATTTATTAATTAGCACTAAGCAATTAACACCCAGTAATCAGTATTAGGCTCTGAGGACCACTGCAGTCCAGTTCCTGGCACGGGGATTCCAACCCTGCTCCGATTCCCTGCTGAGGCTCCTGTGGAAGGGCAGCCCAGCCTAAAATTCCCGCTAGGTTTTAGGTTCTCCATGGCATTTTTCCAAGCCTAAAAAGGGACAGGAGGCTGATTTAGGACCACCCCGTGCCCTGGAGCAGTGGGATGTATCCCACTCCGTGCCAGCAGCATCCAGGAGCTGGGAAGAGCTGGACTGAGGAGAAAATTTGTCCTTCCCAAGGCCCATTTTGCTTCCAGCTTCCCCTGCCTGGGCTCATCCATCTGTTAATTGTAAAATTTCTTGTATAGTATTTAACCACTGAATTTCTTTGCCCTTTTCCATTGTGCTCCCGTGAACCACTGGTGCAGGTCCCTATTTGTTTTTTTTTTTTTTTCCTTGGATTTTGTGTAGTTATATGATAATCTGTTTTTAAATGTACAGATATTTTGCTACAAAATTGGTGCAGTTTTTTATGGTTTTTACACTTCCCCCCCACTTTAGCCTCTGGGTAATATTGTAAATATTGTTTAAAAGGAAATAAATGCATCAAGCCTGTGCTATACAATCTGAATGTTATTTTAACTTATAGTTTTTGTTTTTATATTTAACTAAAAGGACAGTTTGGGACTCGGAGTTACCACTTTGACCAATTTCCAGGAATTTTTCCTTGAAAAACTGCCAAGTTTTGCATTTACAGCACCGTGTACTTGACCTGCTAAAGAGAACATGCCACTGTTGGAATGAGAGTTTGGATCAAAAGAAAATTGGACAATTTGAATTTCAATTTCAGCACTTGTTAGGGTATAAGCACTAAATCTAATTTTCTTCAGCTCAAAGGTATTTTTTTAATTAAAGCCCAAAATGAAAGCCAAGCTGGCATGTTCTCTTTAATATTTTTCTAGTCATAGATCTGCTTCTTAGCAAGATTAGAAAGTGTTTTATAAAGCAAGTTCACGTTCCTTTCCTGGTCTGTTCCTGCCATAAAATCAAATAAACTATTTACACTACTACACTGAAATCCAGAGGGTTTTTTGGGTCACTTTTACCTTTTTTTTTTCCCCAAAAAAATGGTGATATTTGACAGGTGAACACCTGGAGCTTGGGTGGATGAAGACCGAAATAATTTGCAGCATCCATTTATTCTTTGTTATTCTGGAAGAGGCTGAGGGAAGAAATTTGGGATGGATGTTCCTAGGAGATTCCTGGATCAGCTCCAGGAGAGAAATAAATGGGAATTAATATTTGCCAGAAATGCACTCAAAACAACCCAAATATTTAAGGCCTAAACTTGACAACTTGTTATTAAAATTCCAATTTATTTTTTAAAAGGGTGTAATAAAATTATTTTGAGGGGGGTCAGGATTAACCAGCACAGCCAAGGTTTCAGCATGGATGGACACAGTTCAAAATCATCCCATCATTCATTGAAAAGAAACCATTTGGCTAAAATTCCCTTCCAGTTTCCAGGTGGGAATGCAGAGTTTGAGCTGTTGGCTGTGCTGGGAAATAGGAAAGAGGAGGAAAACACCAAAAAAACCCTGAAAAAAATAAGCCTGAACTCAATTCCCTGGAAAACTCAATCCTGCCTTGCTTGGTTTAAAAGCAGGCTCAGCTTAGGATGAGTTTCTTCCAGTAAATTGAATTAAGATGTTAAGAAAACCCCGTTATGAAGAATAATTTACATTCCCAGTTTTTTTATTTTTAATGGAAAAAAATAAAGGCAAACCTTTTAAGAGGGATATTCCCTTAGGAACAACTCTTTCCTTGAATTTATGTGGATGCAAGGGAATAAGAGCATTGGAAGTTCCTCCCTTGTCTGCAAACCCTTAGGATGTGTCAGACTCTAAATCCTTCTCCCAGCTCCATGCAGGATTCCATTTTGGGATATAAACCCAGGGAAGTGGCTGTCAGGTGAGCAAAGCACAGAGGTAAAGCAAATTCCTTGGGAGAGCCCCTTGCTGCAGGGAAAAACCTGGAATATGTTCCCTGCCACTGCTTCCAACCTGGATTTCCACACCAAACACCCCATGGATGCCAAAAATTCCCACAAGCCCCGTTTGACCAAATCCAGGTGGTTTTTCCCCAAGCAATGGGTGATGAGCAACAACCCTTCAGGGGGAAACAGCAGGATTGGGATGTGCTTTCCCCATCCCAAATCATCCCAGAAAATCCCAAAGCATCCCAGGAAAAAATGGATACAACCTCCTGCATTTTGTATTTCAAATAACTCATTTCAATCTCAGGGTGTTCTCAAGGAGTCTGAGCCTTGTAACCACCCCAGCCAGAGAATTCCCTGGATAAATGGATCCTTTGGGTGTTTATGCACTGGTGAGAGGGGTCAAAATTCGGGAAAAAATTCCTGAAAAGGAATCTAAAGAGTCTTCAAGCAAGTTTTGTGAGTGATGATGTGGCTCAGAGCTGTACAGAGTATTTAAGCAGAAATAAATACCAGTACATGCTAAAAGACAAGGTTTAATCATCGATAAAAATGTACAAAAATATTCCAAGGACAGCGGGTTCCCAATTTTCTCACCGAGCAGGGCTGGGGGCACCTTCCTGAACGTGCAGGGGCTGGAAAACAGGGCTGGAGCTGCTTCCTCCTCCCTCCTCTGGGCTGCTCTGGGCTGTGCAGGTACATTCTGCAGCAGGTTCTTAAGGCAACACATGGAATTGCGTTTAACATTGGATTTTTATTCCTAAATTTTCGGAAGGGGGAGAGAAAAGGTGGAGAGAAACGCTGGAGTAACAGCCAGGGCTGGGCCGGGTCGGGATTCAGGGAATGCCGAGGTGGTTTGTGTCCCACACGCTCCCTCTGCTGGCACAGCAGGAGAATTCCCATCCAGCACATTCCCAAAGATTTGGGATTGATGGGAATCACGACTTGGACATCAGTCTTGGACAAAAGCTCCAGTGCCAGACAATCCCAAAATCCAGGGCTTTGCAGAACACATCAGGACATGGATTCCTTACTCCCGTTGCCTTCCCAAAAAAATCCCACCCGACCAAATCCATCCAATGAATGAAACCACAAGGAATTAAATTAGGAATTTTTTTTCCTGAAGCTGAACTGGGCTCTGCCCAGGCAGCCCAGGGTTGTTCCCTGCCTAGGAAGGACACAGGGAAAGTGCTTGGGGACTCTGCTGCCACCTCTGTGTCCCCTTCCAGGGGATCCCAGCCCCCATCCCGCCCCGCAGCTCCAGGCCAGGCACAGCTTTGCCCTCAGAATTCCATGGATTTTTCTACTTTTGACTGGATTGAAGTGGTAAAAAACTAAAAGCCACCGTTGTTGTGGCCATGGGCCACCGGCCACCGGCCCCAGGGCCTCGCCCACACAAGGCTTGGTTTTATTTTGCCACCTGTAAACATTTTTGGTATCAAGAATCTTCTCATTGATCTTCATCCAGCTGTTCCAAAAGAGTCCTCCTCTGTTTTTCCAGCTCCCCCTCACTGAGCTCGCTGCCAGAGGTATCCCAGTTTCCCTGTGGAGAGATGGGACAGTGGGCAGGATGGGATTTTCCAGGAAGGTTCCACATTGGGAGCCTCAGCAGGGACACAGAGCCACAACTGGCTGCTCTGTGTCACCTGGAAACCCCAAAATCTGAATTTGGGAATGGGGAAGACCTCCAGGATCACCAAATGCAACCTCTGACCTTTCCCAGAGCACAGCTATGGAGCTGCATTCATCCAGCAGATCCTGCTGCCAGAGCCCAAGGCACAAGAAGAAAAGGAAGCAGAGCTTACGGAATCTTTTCCAGGCCGTTTTTTAGTGGGAGATTTATGCTTGGACTCGGATCTCTGTCTGGCTCTTTCCTTCTCACTGTCCCTCTCTCTTTCTTTCTTGTCCTTCTCTCGTTCCACATCGGATTCTGGTGAATCCTGGGGAAAAAAAAATGGGAATAGTGAATATTAATGTTGAATTATGCTGATTTATAGAATAACCACACTCAGAAAAGCCTGACTTCAATTTATAGAATTGTAGGATTATGGAATGATTTAAGTTGGAAGGGACTTGAAATCTCATCCCATCCCACCCCTGCCATGGGCAGGGACACCTTCCACTATCCCAGGGTGCTCCAAGCCCTGTCCAGCCTGGCCTTGGACACTTCCTGGGATGGAGCAGCCACAGTTTTCCTGGGAAATCTGTGCCAGGGCCTCCCCACCCTCCCAGCGGAACACTGAAGCTCTGCTTTTTAGATCTTTTTGCTGCTCCTGTACAACAACTCAGAGCTTCCAACACAACCCTGATGCTCAGGCAGGCACAAGGAATGCCTGGGATCCTTCCCAGCTCTCCACAACAAAGGAGAACACCTGGATTTGCCAGGATAAAGAACAAATCCCAGGTTATTCATGGGGTCCTTCCCATGGAGTTAAACCCTCCACATTCAGCAGCTTGAAGTGGTTTAATATTAAGAATATGTAACAGAAAGTTGTTATTTTGGCAATACCCTCCTCCAGCTTGATCCCAACTTTTCCCTTGGAAAATCCAGCTGGGATTACTGACAGCAGGTGCCAGGTTTTCCATAATCCAGCTCCAAACCAATCTGCACTTACAGACTTGTGCCTCCTCTTCTTGCTCTTCTTCTTGTGTTTTTTGGACTTCTTGTAACTCCTCTCTGCAGCCACAGGGAGAAACAAGAAAAGCAGGAATCAATGGATAAATCCCCAGGGATAAAAGCCCAGCTGATGTGAAGCCAATCCCAATCCCAATCCCAATCCCAATCCCAATCCCATCCCATACCGGATTCGGCGCTGGAAGAACGCTCGGACACCGACCGCGATTCCGAGCGCTGCCGCTTCTTCTTGGAGTGGCTGTCGTCATCCTCAGACTCTGAGCCCTTCACACACAGCCCAGGGGGAGAATTCCAATTAATAATGGGAATTGCAGCAGGAATTAGCACCAGTGAGGAATTGCAGAGGGGGGATTTTTGGGAATACTCACGGAGCGGGAACGGGAGCGCTTGCGGTGATGTTTTTTGGATTTCTTCGAATGTTTCTTGGTCTTGGAGTGGTGGTGTTGACACTCGTGCTGTGGGCAAGGCAAGGAGGGGTGAGCTCGGAATTCCAGCAGGGATTGGGCTTGGAAAAACCCTAAAATCCCAGCTTGTTCCACCATGGGTAAGGACAACTTCCCTGGTGCTCCAACCCGGCCTTGGATAATTCCAGGGATGGGGCAGCAAAACCTCAGCAGCTCCTACAGGACATCCCAAAAAACTGATGGGATCTTTCTCATCCAATAAAAATTGGGGAAAAAACTCCATAATCAGCATTTAATGGCAGCTCCACCTCATCAGCTCCTACAGGACCATGCCAAAAAACTGATGGAATGGTTCCCCTCATCCACAAAAGCTGGGAAATGTTAAAAACTCCATAAAATCAGCATTTAATGGCAGCTCCACCTCATCAGCTCCTACAGGACCATGCCAAAAAACTGATGGAATGGTTCCCCTCATCCACAAAAGCTGGGAAATGTTAAAAACTCCATAAAATCAGCATTTAATGGCAGCTCCACCTCATCAGCTCCTTCATCCCAAAAAACTGATGTTTTTCCTGATGCACAAAAGCTGGGAAAGGTCAGAAACTCCATAATCAGGATTTAATATCAAAATCCCCGAAAATGGGCACTGTTGCCATGTTGGAGGGGCCAGAAAAGCAGCCAGGAGCAAGGAAAAACAAATGGATTTCCATGGATCTGTTCTTTGGATCCAAGTTAAGCCTGGCCTAAACCCACCCCTTGCTCTGCCTAACTGGAAATTCTAAAATGAAAAGTTAAAATTTCAGTTAAAATTCTTCCAAACTGCAGGAAATGGAATAAAACCCCCAAAAGTGAGAGCTAAAAAAATCAAATTAATCACCTGTTATCACTTTATGGAACAAATATTCCATTAAATCCTTCCCCTTCCCACCCAATACAGGAGGAAAAGGAATTTTTGTTGTCTGTTGTATAATGATTTTGAAAATTAAGGAATAATTACCTCAAGTACATGTAAGAAATCCTTAAATATCCTTTTCCTTTCAGACTCCAGGGTGATGTCTTCAAATGCTGGTTCCTTCACAAATCTGTCTCTGATCTGTCAGGAAAAGAAATCTATTAATGACATCCAAAATAATTAAATTATTAATTTGTTAAAATACTAGAAGAGCATAAATAGAATAATAAAATACAGTATAGGAATGATAATGGCAATAACAATAAGGAATAATAAAACCACTAAGGAATAATAAGAAAATAATAAGAAAAATATAAACAATAAAAATAATAAGGAATAAGAAAAAAAATAAGGAATAATCAAGATAATAAGGCATAATAAAAATAATAAAAACAATAAGGAATAAGAAAATAAGAAAAAAAAAGAAAAATAAAAATAAGAAGTAATAAAAATAAGAAAACTAAAAACGGTAAGAAATAAGAAAAAAAATCAGTAAGAAATAACAGAAATATTAAGAAATAATACAAATAATAAGAAAAAATAAAAGTAAATAGTAAAAATAATAAAGAGATAATAAAAAAGAACGATAAAAACAGTAAGAAAAATGAAAAAATACAGATAATCATAATTTTTTAAAAAATAAGAAATTAATAAAAATAGATTTATTTTCACCAGCTGAAAAATCCCCTGAACTGGTACAAGGCTAAACTCTTTTAATCCCAGATTTCTAAGCAAATCCCAAATTTCCAGTGTTCAGGNGAAGTAATAAAAATAAGAAAACTAAAAACGGTAAGAAATAAGAAAAAAAATCAGTAAGAAATAACAGAAATATTAAGAAATAATACAAATAATAAAAAATAAAAGTAAATAGTAAAAATAATAAAGAGATAATAAAAAAGAACAATAAAAACAGTAAGAAAAATGAAAAAATACAGATAATCATAATTTTTTAAAAAATAAGAAATTAATAAAAATAGATTTATTTTCACCAGCTGAAAAATCCCCTGAACTGGTACAAGGCTAAACTCTTTTAATCCCAGATTTCTAAGCAAATCCCAAATTTCCAGTGTTCAGGGAAGCTCTAACACATGGAAACATGGAGAATCCTTGTTTTCCTGCACATTCCACCTAAGCTTAAAAAAACCCCCAAATATTTATATAAATCATCCTTGGAAAGGTTTTCCAGGTTATTTTATCCAGGACAAAGTTTATACTTTTAAATAATAAAGATTAATTTTGGGAGCTTTGTGGGATTATTTTGGGGGTTTTTCCATTTGCGTTAGGAATTTTTTCATTTCAAATTATAATCAAAGGCATCAGGATGAATTTTTCCCCACCCAACTCCAGATTTTCCTGAAGAAACCACGGGATTTTATGGCATTTTCAAGTCCCAATAAACAGAACCAGGAAGAGCTTGGAGAAGGCGGCATTCGAAGGGATTAGAAGGGGCCTGTTCTTTGGGAATTTGGGAATTCTTTCCCAGGGAATTGTCATCCTTACATCCTCCCAGACAGCATCCAGCTCGATGGGGGGGGTGGCTTGTTTCAACATGCTCTTGAAGGCTGATTCCTTCCTCTTCATCTTCCGGGCTTCCTCCTTTTCCCGCTCCCTTTCCCGCGCTTCCGCCTTTTCCAGCAGCTGTGGGAAGCGAAAGGAACGAGGGAGAGGAAAGTGGAAAGAAAATAATTCAGTTTATTGGGATATTTGGACAGTTCACCCTCAGAGTTGTGTGTCAGTCACTTGGAAATGACAAGGAAATGAAGTACAGGAAAAGTCATTAATTATTCAATCAGAAGTATTATAGTAATTATTGTTTTATTATAAATTAATCGATTCTTTATTAGTCGAGGATGGAATTGCTGTTCCTTGAGAATCTAAAATAGAATTAATCATGAAGGGCAGAACTGCAGGAACACACACAAAAATCAGGAGAAATCTTTTGTACAAATGGGAGAACATCACTAAATTCCTATCCCAGAATTCCTCAAGTTGGAATTTTGATGGTTTGGATTCAGATTTCTCTCTCCCACCTTTATTTTGGCAACTGGAATCAGTTAAATAACTCTAACAGAGTATTCTTCAAATATTATGGAATTAGTTAGAAAAGAAATCCTGTTTGGAGAAGAGCTTTCCCATCCTAATTATCCAGATATCCCAATTAATTCGTGAATTTATTAATTAATACTTACACTGTTGAAAGCCAGCTTGATGTTCCCTGCATCCAACGTGGTGGCTCTTTTAGTGGAGCTGATGACAGTGACAAAATCCTCAAAGGAAGTGTTCACTTCCACCACAAATCCTTTATCCTGGAAAAAAAAAAAACCAGCTCCTTTGGCATGAAGGAAATCAGGAATTCCCCCAATTCCCACAAGGAAATCCCAGCTCCCTTGGATGGGAAATGTGGAATTCAAGGAGGAGCCAGGTAATCCTCACCTTTAAGATGTCTTTAATTATCTTCTTCTCATCGTGGTAACGAGCTTTCAAGTCCTCCACGTAAAACTTGAACAGGTCAAGTGCGGTTGATCCTGAGGGAGGGTTTAGTTAAGCCACAGGTCAGGTTTAACCAAAGAACTGCATTTTTAGGTATTAAAAAAGAGGAATAAATGCTTTGTCCTGCCCCAAATCCCAGGTTTTGCCTTCCTTACCAGGCTGGCCGAGCATGCTGGTGAATCTGATGTCGGAGCTGATGGCTGGATACAATTCCATCCAGGAGGACATGGAATGTAACTGGCCGTGCTCGTGCAGCTCATCCAAAAACAGCTGGAAAACACAAGGAAAATGGGAATTTGGAGTCATTCCTCAGGCTTCTCCTTGGTACCAGCTGGGATGGATTGTCTTGGTAACAGGAATTCCATTTTTGTTCCAAAAGGATTGAAAAAAATCACTTTTTACGTTGTTCTTCCTGCTTTTCTTAACCATCTACAACATTCCAGCTGCATTCCCTTCCCATCCAGGCCTATTCCCTCTGACTTTTCCCTACTTTTCCAGCTTTCTGGCATAACACAGCAGAGAAAATGCCACAACCCAACACCTAAGGCTCTAAACACCCCCTTGAATCAACCCTCAGAAATAAAAAAGCCCCATATGGAATACCCCATGATATTCCATGACATATTTAGGACAGAATTCCACCAACCTGAAAAGATTCCCTGTTTTTACGCTGCCTCCTCCTTTCCCTCAGCAAACTTTTCTGCTTCTCTTCCTCCTCCTCTTTTTCCAAGGCCCTGATATGTTCCTCAAAGCAGATCAGGGCATCCTCTTTATCCATGTCTAGCAAGAAAACAGGGAAAAGGGGGGGAAAAAATCAGATTACTCCTTCCCACGCAGGAAGAAATCTTCCTTCCCAAAGAATCCCAGAGCCCATGGACATACTCTGGAGCTCCTCATCCTCAGCAAAGGTGGGGTTGTCCATGAGGTACTGCTGAGCCTCTGACCAGGTGGTGCAGTAGGTGACATTGGCCATGTTATCCAGGATGTTCTTCAGAGCTTCCCAGTTCCTCTTCCGGAGTTGCTTGGCTTGTTCCTGAGGGGAAAAAGGGGTTTTTTTTGGGGTTCAGTTTGAGGTGGTTTGGATAGAAATATAAGACACCAAGTGTGTTCTCCAAGGAAATATAAAATAAATCTTTAATTTATATAAAATCATGGAATTCTAGAGTGGTTTGGGTTGGAAGGGACCTTAAAGCTGATCCCATTCCAAGCTCCTGCCCTGGACAGGGACCAGGTTGTTCCAAGGCCATCCAACCTGGCCTTGGACACAGAACACCACAATTTTTCCATCTTATTATTGTTTCGTTCATTCAGAAGAAAAGTCACCATGGAATTTCTTTAAGTCCCTCTAAAAATTCAACACATGGCAAAATCAGCAGGAATAAATCCCAATAAAGCCAAAAACCTTCCCTAAAAGCTGCTGTTTATCTGCCAAAAAGCCTCAACCACAGGTTTAAAGCGATTGAGGGACAAGTGAGGAGATATGTGATGTATTTGAAGGGAATTTACCTTCTCCTTCTTGGACAGGAAAAACAAAACATCCTCATAAATCTCCAGCCGGTCCCGCTCGGATATGGCATTCCACACCTCCATCTCCCCAAACATTTGTTCAGCTTTTCTGGGCAAAACAAATGAAAAACACACAACTCTTTATTTATTTATTGGTGATTAAAATATCCCATCAATTCCCCAGAACATCAGGGAGAGCTCTGTTCCAAGCAGGAAGAGTTTTGTAGGAATTCTCCTTGATTTTCCCTCCTGGGAAGTTTTATCCAGGGCACCTTTTTTGTTTTCATAAATGAAGGAAAAAGCTAAAAATGGAAGTTG
This sequence comes from Falcunculus frontatus, assembly GCA_013398115.1. NCBI lineage: Eukaryota > Metazoa > Chordata > Aves > Passeriformes > Falcunculus > Falcunculus frontatus. The sequence continues at coordinate 150,205 of VZRV01002587.1, forward strand.
CTGCCACTCCAAGCAGTGGATCCCATCAGGATTTTTATCCCAGATTCCTGTCCCAAGTGTCTTACTTGTATCTGGTGGTGGATGTCATCTTCTCGTGGTTTTCCAGGAAACGCTGGAAGGATTCCTTGGCTTCCTTGTACTTGGATCTGGCTTCTTCCTTCTCCTCCTTCTCTGTCTGAACTTTGTAAGCGTTAAAGGCTTGCTTTTTTTCACTCAGTTTTGCCAAAGCACTTTTCCCAGGAAAGAAAAGGAAAGAATTATGTCATTTGTAGAGAAGGAAAAGTGGGAAGAGAAGGAAAAGCAGAAAAAACAGAAAAAAGGAAAGAAAAGCAGAAAAAAAGAG
>VZRV01002625.1:0-13540 GCA_013398115.1 Falcunculus frontatus
AGAGCAGACACCAAAGAGGGGAAAGGGACAGAGTATTTACAGTTGTGCCGGTATACCCTGTAACACTCTGAGAGACACAAGCGGCTTCTTCTGCAGGCAGATTTGGGATGTAGCTTTGATAATAATAAGACAAGTCATGTCTGCTTCACACTTCACCTTCTTACCTTGTAGTGCTACCTGAGGATATTTCCCCTTGTAAACCCATGAGAGATCTACTGAACCCAGAGTAAAGCCTATAATATATATCTTATCCCACTTTTTCATACTTCCTAATAAAGCCATTCAGTGTCTGTCATAAGCGTTAATACTTACTTTATGTACTTGTTAATAATAAATTGAATTTTGCAGTACGTATTGCTTATTGCATTGCGTTATCAGGATTTCTCTGGTTTGCCCGAATAAATAAACTGAGTACAAACAGAGGTTTGAAAAATGTCCATCACTTCAGAATAAACAGATATTCTGTCTCAGCATCATTTATGGTCTCCTTTGGCATACAAACTAATGTAGAATACGGCGTTTTCACAGACGCTTTGCTTAATATTTGCATTGTTATGTGGTGCTATTAAATGCATCAATGCTTATTTGAGAAACCGCTCAGCTTTAAACTGAAGATCAAACGGGTTTATTTTGTTAAGGACACCTTTGTTTGGGTAGCCACTTAGATCAAATAAACCAATATTATAAGAATTCTAGCTGAAACGAAGTGAATGGAGCCAGAATCACCATTAGCGTTTTCTAATATTGAATTTCCTGTTTCGCACAAGGTAAAGCCTGCTAGCCTGCTCCTTTACACTTGACAGTCAGATATTCTAAAAAGAAGAAGATCGCAGTAGAGGACAGGAGCTTTCAGGGACTAACACGGGTGAAGACGTATTTCTAGTCATTTCTACATTTATCTTTCTGCTTCCCTCTCTGGTTTTTAGAGATTATAAACAAGTTGTACGTTTCCAGCATAATGGTACAGAGTATTTACCCCTGTTACAAGGAGTCTAAACTATTACCAAAAGACTAATACCTGCCTAAAACAAATCAAAAAGGTTTTATTTTCTTTTCCCCCATTCAAACACTAGCGCTAGAACAAGAGAGGCAGAGATTCAAACAGACCTGCTTTTTCTCCATATATTACACGCCGTAAAATGCAGCGGAGGTGAAAACAGTGATCCTAAAGGTATGTGTGTTTAAATTAATCTCATACTAGTATATAATAACACCATTCTTCCAAAAGTATTATGCACTTATAATTGATTGTAAATAAAATAACTGGGACAGTGCTCTTGCAAAGCCGACCGTCAGCCCAGAACTGGAGATAACCAGCAACGCTCGTTACTGCTTTTTCATTCGTTTTCAGTCCAGCGCATTCGGGACACCACTTTAGGGCGTACCTGGCTAAGGCTGGTGTGCTAATGGCTTTGTTTTTATGGCTGAGGTTGTGACATTTGCCGACCCGACATGCCGGGAAGCAGAGCTCTCAATCCCAGGCCAGCTGTCCCGAGAAGGGCCATGCACCGACCCACGGCCGATACCCAGAGAAAATTCTGAATTAAACAGAATCCCAATCGTATTTAAAGAAAACTCATGCAGGAGGAAAGCGTGTGTATTTTTCCCTGCAGATAACAGACTACTCAGCTGAAGGAATAAGCAACATGACTTCCAAGCAAAACAAAACTCAAGTAGGTAACAACGCGCTGCTCTAAGGGAGCCGGTCCGTTTCCAGTGGTTCCCAGAGCAGCTCCCAGCTCACGCCGCGTTACTGACTCGGGCAAGACTAACCAACTAAGGAGTTTAAGCCGTAGGAGAGAGTATTACCTTTTTATAACCGGTTGTTCTTGTTAAAACGCCAAATTTTCCCTTTCACTCTAATTAGCAGAAACATTTTCGTGAGCCAAAGGAACAAATCCCGCAAGAGCTTGTACTGTAAAAGTTCAGCGAGTAGAGGGATTGCTTGCAAATAAAGCTTACAGCAATTTTTAGGGCTGCCACTTTCAGCAGAAAAGAAAATGTTTTTCTATATAATGAACATGAGGTAATAAACTAAGGAACTGCAGACTTTGTTTGGGAGATTTGTCGAAACCGTTTCTACAGCTCATTGATCTGGGATCAAAGAAAGAAAGGTGTGTTTTGAACCTAAGCCGAGAAAGTAAAAGCTCCCTGGTTTGTACAGAAAATGTTGGCAGTTTGTGACCATTCCAGTGCCCCTGGCGTCATAGACAGATTATCTCACTTCTTTTCTAGCTTTTTGTTTTGACTGTTTAGGCATTTTCGAAATGTAACTTTAAAACACACAGCACTGCGCTGCTGCTGAGTCCAGTCGCGCTCTTTGTATAGACCTTACTTCCCCGCAGTGTTTAATAGGGAGCTTCTTCTGACACTCCTGAAACCTTCGTGGTCGCACGACTCCTGGGGTCATTCGTTAACTTTCCCAACCTAACAATGCCACTGAGAGTTCATCCTTCTGATTTATTGACCTTTTAAACCCGCCGGTACACAGCGCGGGGGCGCGGAGTGGGGATCCTCCGGCGAGAGATGTGTTTCTATTTCAGGTCCATTACAGAATACGGTGTTGGAAGTGGTGCTTCCAGCGTTATCAGAGCCGACCACAAATGCCACATGAAAAGCAGCAAACATCCGGAGGGTTTCCTGCAAATCGAGCAGTTTCCCAAGACAAGAGCCTTTTTTTTAAACGTGTATTTAAAGGCAACATACTTTGCCTCTTTAAAGCGGTTCAAAACCACTAAAGGAAAGCAGCCCAGCCCGACAGCGGTGCATAGTGCAAGAAATCTCCCCAAATGAAGACTTTTCGGGACTTTGGTTAGGGAAGTGAGTGTACTGCAAAAGCCCTGGTCAGGAAGGATCCACTATTGAATGGAAAAAATCAAAACCCAAAAAATGAAAAATGTCCCTTTCTAACTATGGAAACACCATTAATTACTTTACAGCAAAGTAATGGTCCCCAGCATCTAGAAAGTTACTGCTTCGCCTGCCTCACTTTAATCTGCAAGTTGCTTTCCAGCAAATGCACGCAGACCCGAGGAAAGCTTGCGGCTCACAACTGCCCTCAGCATCCGAAGCGGAGCCGCTTGGCTGGAATCACGTCCCATCGCTGCGGGCTTGGGGACAGACAATTGGCTGTGGGACAGCACGGCCTCGCACAGGGAGCTCCCTGCATCTGTGCGCGGCTGCTCTGGGGGGTGTTAAGCAACGGTGTACCCGCAATTTAGGACTGACGGGAGTCCGGCGGGGGGAGCGGGACGTGCGCGACTCCCATTCCGAGGTAAGAGCGCTTTCGCCTCCCGGCGGACACGAGCGGAGTCCCCCCTGCCAGGTGATGTGCCCGGGCCCGCAGGCTGGCGGCGAGGCTTGGCCCCCTCTGCTGCCCCCTCGGCCCTTTCCCCCGGCGCTCCCGCTGGATCCTCCTCGGGACGGCCCGCTCTCCCGCAGCCCCTGGATGCCGAGCTGAAGCGGGAAGTCTGAAAGGGGCTAGAGAGAAATGTCATGCATTTATATACACGGGGGCCCCGGCACCAGCAGCAGCCAAACCCCCCCTCGGTAGTGCAGGGATTGAGGTGTTTCCCTTCGGGCAGGCTCAGCCCTGGGTCTGGCGAAAGCACAGGAGGGAGAGCCGTGGACTACGGCCCTATTTCTCTCATCCTTTCTTCTCGGCGCTAAGAAATACATTCTTTATACATATCCATACATCTTGCCATCCATCGTTCTTTCAGCTACATGGTGCCGTGTACCATGCCCGTGTCACTGCAGTGAAGGGCGGTCAGAAAACTTCCTAGTCTGAAGGAAATGGCCTTTCAATGAAGTTATTGAACGTTAATATTGAATTCTGACGGTACACGTCCTGGAGGACCTGCGGTGCAGGAGGGAGCCTGGACCATGCCTTCTCCCAGGAAGGGGTTAATTCTCGCCGGCGGGACTGCTTGGGCTTGGCTCTAACGCGACTGTAACTCCTTCCCTGCCCCTGGCTGAAGGCAGAATCCGAATGTATGGGAATCAATGGGGAGTGACATGTTTAACTGACACGAGTGCTAGGTACTGCTGTAATACTCATTCCAGACAGACAATATGTGGACCCAAACAAAGTTTGAATGACACTGAAAAAACATTTTCATGAGGAAAGCATAGAAGTGACACTTTTCTCAAACTGCTAACAGTATAATCCAGACCTAAGTCTCATCATCCTTTATACTAACAAATTTACACACTCCTTTAATATAAAGATTAATCAATGAGACTAATAGCACAGACCTATTGCATATTCCTTTGTAAAATAAAGTTTCAATAGTTTGATTACATGAGTTTCCAACTTCATTCTGGTTTCAGTGCCCTTTGGTTTGAGAATGAGTTGCATTGGACCATGAAGCAGCACAGTAGAGGCCTTTTGAAGAAAGGGGCCAGTTAGAACCCGCCTTCACTTGAATTTCCAAGAACAGAAGTCCTGTTACTTTTAATATTTAAGCATATAAAAGTCATTAAATAAAAGGGGGGAAAAAAAGGGGAAAAAAAAGAATACTTTATACAATGCTGGAGCAACTCCAAAGTTCAGGGATCTGATCTGACCTAGGCAATTTGGCCCAGCCTCTGTATTTATGTTGGTTTTATGTCAGTGGAGCTACTGCTAACTTGTTCTACTGTAAGATTTATTCTGACATGCTAGATATCAGAGTGATGGACTAGTCAAGGACAAGCCATGTAACTGTAGAATTAAAAAGCTGACCTCAGCTGGACTGAAGTGAAAAAAAATTGCTTCACTGGTATCACTCAGCTCCTAGAACACCCTTAATAAGGCCAGAAGAATGAATGCCATAGATATTCTCTAGAAGTTGGTGGGTTTTACACTGTATATGATGCTATTGCAGTCTTGTAATACATATCTATATGTTGCTTCATTTAGTAGGCAGCAATATTTTACGGTCATTTCAAAGGGTGAAGTTCTTTGTTGTTTGCCAGAATAAAAGTGTTTTATTATACAAATGAGAACATAGCTGGACTTGGGAGTGGGCAGTTACTTCCAATATGCCAGTTGCTCATGGTCATGGAAGAGATGATCTGTGATTTCAGCATATGGAAATAATCCTATGCCAGCTGTTTAGCAGAAGTAACTTAGAAGTACTAATAAAAATACTAAATGAAGACTAAATCCAAAAGTCAACAGCTTGCCATCTGCAGTTCTGATGAATCAGCAGTGATGAACAGCTTAGATCAGAGAGAAACTGAGAATGGGTTTAGATCCTCAGCAACACTAAAGATGAATAAAACCTGTTTCCAAAATGGACAATATGATACATTTATTTTAAAACAAATTCATAATCCCTGAAATTAGAAATAATGTTGTTTTAAAATACTCATTTTGTTACCTGACCAGAAAGGGTATTCTCTATAAGTAGAACATAGGAATACAAAATTTGATATTGTTTAAACTAAATTGTTTAAGGTTTTGATTTTAAAATGTGCCCAGTGGAAATGCTCTGGATTTTCATCATATCTTTGCAATTACATTCAGTGGCGAAGTGCACAACAGATGACACTTGACATTTATTTAGTTAAATAAACTACAAAAAGAAAAAAAGCCTCATCAGGCAGTTGGAAGGTTTGAGAAATTAGTTTGGTTTCATTTCTTGATAGCTGCAGCTCTTTTGTTTTATGCTATTTGATTTCTTTGAGTACTTTTAATGCGTAAAGTGAATTTTAATTTTCATATTCATTATTTTTACATTAGTTTATTAATATTAATTCAAATCCCAATTAGTTTCCATTTAAACGTAATTTTAAGTTGCAGATTATAACAAAAAGACATCTGTACATGTTCCAAATCCAAAGCAGTCAGTCTGATCATGTTTTTAACTGTACCACACTCCCAGTACTTTCACTGACACACATCTGCTTGCTCTACTGGGCACAATGAAATCTACAATTTCTCTGCCTAGAACAATTAATATTCAGAGTTCTGAACACCTTTGACTGCCATTGAGCTGTGAGAGAGAAGGAAACAGCTCCTCATGGGATCATGCCTGGCACAAAAAGTAACAACATAAAAAAGACAGCTAAGATTCATAAAACTCCAAGCTAAGATGAACAATGGAGGGGGTTGGGTTTTTTGATCCAGTCATTATTACCTGGGTTTGAGGTATGTTCAGCATTACCTAGCTGCAGTTCAGCAGTCACACCTATTTCACTTGCCTGGCCTATTTCTGTTTGAATAAAACCCAAGGCTGAAAGTCCCCTTTCCTCCTGCTTTGTCCTCTTAACATCACCTTTTTATCTTCACAACACCCTTTGAAGGGTATTTACTGAAAGGATGAGAGAGCGGTTATCACACAGAACAGAAAACTCAAAAAAAGAAGACCAGGAATTTCAATAAACTTTCTCTGAAGCTAGATCAAGGACTAGAGATCCTCACTCCTACTGCAAACAACCTGCAAGATCTAAGACAATTTCTACCCAGATATCTCCAGTTTACCTGTTCCATTAAGATAGGATGCCTGTTTAACTGAGTTCTAGATGTAAATGTTGCATGAACATTTGATTTAGAAACCTTGCTTCAATGACAAATTTAATGGCCTTGTCAGTTTTTAAAAAATCAGTCAAATCTCCTTTGGGAGACAGTTTATGTAGAACAAGATGTACAGTGTCAAAAGACCTCTACCATTAAAGCCTGGAGAGGTTTGAATTGAAGAAGCAAAGTGGATTACTAGAGAGCTTTAATTTCTGGGTTTACATGTGTATAAATACACTTGCCACAAAAGGACGGCACATTCATGCTTATTTGATTCACACCAGCATCCTGCAAAAAGTAAAGGTGGTAAGTCACTCAGCACAGGATAAAAGGAAAAATGCCTAAGAAATGTTAACCAACCACAAAGGCCAGAGTTGGAACTGAAGTACACCAAAATTATCTGACACAACTGTAATCCCTAACTTTCCACAAGCATCTGTTTGCAGCGGTCTCCTAGCCTTCTCTCCCAGCTGGTGAAAAGTTGCAAGATTTATGTTGCAAGCCCTCTGCTACTCCAGGAAATAAGGATGACGAGCGTTGACAGTTGCTGGGAACACATTGTATATCAGTACACACGAGTGCTCAAGTACCGTGAGAGTACCGTTTGAAAATAAAATCTGAGCTAAGACAACCCAAAACACCAGTGAGTCAGTTGACAATCACTCACCACTCACCAGAGGGAGCCCATTTTCCCCAAAAGCCAACATTTGTAGTACAGCCGACCTGCTGAGACCTCAGGACTACCCTGCTAAAAACTCTAGCTGTTTCGAGGAGCAGCTGCCAGCTAAGGGAGCCACACGGACATAATGAGAACAGGAAAGGACAGAGCATAAAGGATTTTTGTAGCTGCTTGATTAGTACTTTCTGTGGCACAAAATGTTCTTTATTGAAGAAGTTGCTGCATTAGACTATCAAATGGAATGTGTCTGAGAGAAACCAGTCTTATATCTACAGCATGTCACAGACAGAGGTAAACATTTTATAGTGTCCTGGGTAGGCTTCTTGTTACTGTTTGTTAGGCTATAATTGTGATATATTGCCATTGAACACTTTAAGACAGATTCTTGCAAGAAAAGTATTGCTTTTTCAATACAAAAATAAATTTTTTTTCAAAGAAAAGCCCTTCTTCCTTTACCTTTCCTCAAGGGGAGAACCAGCCTTCTAATATATTAGTATATCTCATACATTCTTTTAAGTCCAGCTGAAAACATTTAGTAATATAATTTGTATTTCAACTAAGCACAGACTTAAGGCTGAGCTTCTAGCTAACACTGGAATATGTCATGCTCAGGAAAGACCTGCAGCTCCTTCCAGGGTCAGACTGTGTGTGCACACAATGTTTGGAACAGGGCATGATACAGAGGTCCCTTGGCAGCTTTCAGAACCTGACAGAGTAAAAGTGGGTTTCTTGTGTTGCTGGGTGGTTTGGTTTTTCGTTTTGGGTTGGGGTTTTTTTTTTTTTTTTGGTTGGGTTTGGTTTTTTTTTTTTTTTTTTTTTTTTTTTTTTTTTTTTTTTTTTTTTTTTTTTTTTTTTTTTTTTTTTTTTTTTTTTTTTTTGTGGAAAAAAACAATTTTTTTTTGTTTTTGTTTTTTTTTTGTTTTTGTTTTTGTTTTTGTTTTTGTTTTTGTTTTTGTTTTTGTTTTTGTTTTTGTTTTTGTTTTTGTTTTTGTTTTTGTTTTAATCTTTGGTCAGGTAAACACAAGATCTGTTTAGCAGCAAAACTCCCCTGCTGCCTATCTAAACAGGAAAATCTTGCTAGTGAAGACATAGTTACATCATAGTTACATAGTTACACAGCAAGCGTGTGTTTCTGGCACTAGAAGATTACCTAGTTTCATACCTTCTGCTATCTGTCCTTTTTTTTCCTTCACAACCATGAAATATTATTAAGTGACTGCTTTTGCTTTTAATGTCTTCTGTGTTCTTCATGTTTGCTTCTTAATTACTGATTAATACATTTCCTCAGCAATTTTCTTTTCGCAGATATTGTGAGCCAGCAGTCAGTAGATGCCACAGCACAGACCTGAACTACTGATAAGTAAAAATCAAGCCCCATTGGTTATTTCCCTTCCGTAGAAAGCATATCTGTGGGTGCAATCATTTTTAAAATTTCCCTTTCACCTTTGCAATAGAGCAGCCACACATTTTTTGCCACTTGTCAGACTGATTCGATAGCAAAATCCAAGCAATAAAAATTTGATCTGGGTAAGTAATAGTAGTATATAAGTTGCTAATTAATAACTGTACAATTTTTTTTTAAACTAATTTTTAGAATTTTCTTTGCAGCCTGTAGCTTCAGAAACACCCTGAAATATAGTCAACTGATTTTTATTTAAAGATGTGATTACAGAACTGAGGCTGGCTCTATCACCGGTCTTTGGAAGGGTTCCATATTAGTGGGGACTCACTGGACCATCATAGATACTGAACCCCAGCACAGCACTGGCTGGACACCAGCCTACCGGAACTTCACTTTGGAGCAGCACCAAATTAATCTGAAATTGAAACAAGAAGATAAAATAAAGATATTCACTAACTCAATTACATACAGGAGTGAGTATGGAATCTGGGAAATCCCTTTGACAGGCGCATACAGGGTCTATGTCTCAAAAGAAAGCTCTTACTATTAAGCACACACAAAACGACAAAATATTCCACAAGTAATTTTTACAACAAAGAGTTAAGTTACAGGTCTTTTGGTGGTATGATTACTGATTTTATACATGTCTTTATAAACCACAGCCTTTTGCATCATTGGCTTAACATGAAATTTCAAATTTCCTTTTCAAAATTTCCTTAAAAAAAACAAATACTACTGCTCATAGTTACCTGTAAGTGATTAGTAAACATACATCATTATTCAAAGAGAAAAAATACTCGAAACCATTTTTCCTTTGTTAGTGATTTTCAATAAAATAGAAATTTAAGAAATCTGTATTTGAAAACTGGTGGATTGTGATATATGTTCATATGCTGTCTCAAAGAGAAGCAGAAGATTACTTGCACAGCCTTTGCAGAGATACTTTCCCAGCTTTCCCTGTACTTTCATATGTTGAATTGATTGGATTAAAATCATAGTGATGAGAAGAGGTATATGTATTTTTTCTTATAGTACTATAGTAAAAAACTAACAGGGTTTTTAATATAGCTCTCTAAGCAGTGAGTGTTTAGATAGCTGCAATGGCACAGTTTACAAAAACTTCAAATGTAATACTGAAGTATCTGGATGCCCAAGATGTACACGTAACCAGGATTGAAACAAACCCCTTTTTTATAAAGACAGGCACATAGACTGCCGATTATTGGCTGCTTTCACAAAGCACAGATTATTGCTCATCTTTACCCACACAACAAGAATTTATAGGTTCACATCCATTTGATGTGATTTCATGTGCAGAATAGCCATGCATTAAAATTTTTAATTATATAGTTGTAGGTCAGAATCTATCCTACAATACTGAAATAAGAGGTGAGTAGAAAGACATCTGTATGACAAAATTTGATAGAGATACAGTGAAAAAATTACTTTTCTAGCTCTGCAAATACTAGTGATAGAACTTAGTAAATAATTAATTATATATATTTTAACAGAAAGAATTTAAATAACAATGTGGATTAAATACAATGCTTGGCACCAGAAGTAATTTGGACATATCACTGGGAAGATCACCAAGTGTTCAAGGTTGCATTTTAAATTTCCAGCCAGAATCAATATATCTCTCCTGGTTGCTTTACAAGTGTAATACATTCACTAGTGAAAATTTTCTTTCAAGAACTAATTATTATCCACGGCTCTGGTAAAAGTAATTAAAAAATGGATAACCATCTTGAATCTTAGAAGAAGGGTTGGATGTGAGGTTAATAGTATTAAGATAGTTCCCTAGAAAGTAACAAATCAAAATCAATTCTATAAATTTCAAAACAACAGACTCTTAAAACCCCAAAGTTCTTGGTTCCAAGTGTTTAGGTGCTTTTTTTTTTTGGTAAACCTAAGAGCAGGAACTCTGGCCACACCTCAGTTCCATGGAATAACTGCATGTATAACAGAAGAATGATCCATGAAGGAAGAAGCTGAGTGCTACCATTTCAGAAGATTTTCAAGGGTCTACAACTGAGCGGACCAAGATCACAGAAGCAGCTGAAGCTTCAACCCTTTGTCACGAGCTAAATGGGATATTATTTTAAACGGCTGTTGTATTAAAACCTGAGGCAAGACACTAAGGAGATACAACACTCCTCGAGAATTCCTCTGTGACTGAAACACTGGATGATCAACTAAAAGCGATGTTTATCAGGCCTCTGCCTACTGCTCTTCCCTTGGAACTAAGGACATTCTGAAAAAAAATTAATGCCTCTTATTTCTAACCCAGCTTTTTTTTTATATCATCTCACTCCAAAGGGCATTTAAATACTATTTTTCACCCAACAAATGATTTACAAAGATATGTCAGTGTTACCAACACTGTTCTGAACCTTTGGGAATTCAGGACAAACAAATGTTTGAGCTAACTTGTCCAGAGTCACAGCAGAGCAGAAGGCGGCCATGGATCATGGTACCTCTTCCTTTCCCTTCTCCAGTTTTAAGCATAGTTCCATGCTGAACTTAAAGAGATTGGCTTTATGCTCCCTTTCTCCCACATTCCTGTTAAAACTCTGGCAGAATCAGAGTATCATTAGGAGTCTTTGGCAGAATTGTCTTTGGTAGGGTGCCTAGTCAGGGATTAGCAATAACAGGTTGATTACAGTCAGCTGGGAAAAGGGTCCAAAAGAAACTGAATCGTGAGGAACTCAAACCTTCACTTCTATTGTGCATCCTGTGAGCTATTCTGGAACTGCAGGCTAACTCTGCTTTCTTTCAAGCTTAATTAGCTTTTCTCATATTGACGCTGAAATAGAAAACTGCAAAGGGGCAAACAGTGCACATGGAACAAAAATTGGCATTATATTACATATACACACACTATAGGCTATAAATCAGTATTTACTGTATACTACATTTGACTACATAGCAATACTAGTGTAGCTATTTTTTCCATTATTTTCACTACAAAAAGCACAATGGCAAGCTGAGGACTGATTTTAAAAGCATATCAACAACACTGGTTACAAGAAAAGCATACTAGCAAATAATAGTCAGCTAACTTTTTATAGTTACTCTACTGCTGTCTAAATACTGCTGACTCAGTACAGGTAAAATTCCAATTTAGATAATTTCTTTTGGCTCTTCGTAGTTTTGTTTACACAGTGACTTCATACAACCTTATTTCAGGCTCCTAAATAAGGGATTTGAAATAGCTTGTTAAAGATAAGTAGGAGGAACTCCCAAGAAAAAAAAAGGTGTCTTTTTTTATTTGTCGTTTTTAAGCTCTGGATAATTCCAATTGTGAATTACTACACTACAGCTATACCACTTCCAAGCAACAACTACATTTTTGTGATAAAGGTTCCCTTATATATAATTTGCACAGAAATTTCAAATCCTTCACAATAAGTTCCACTATAAATACGTATATTTGTTAGAGATACACATTGTTTATGCTATTTAACAGATATCTTTTTTCCTCTGTAGCAAAACTTACACAGAGGATTTCAATAGTAATTTTTTATATGTATTTTCTTTGCAAAATGAAAATCAGAGATTGTTTATCAGTGGTTCACTATCAAAATTGAAGGATTTCTAGACTTAAGTTTTATATGGATCAACCAGTTGTAAAAATAAACTTTTTCCCAAGCTGACTGAAGAGGGCATTATTTATTACACTTACAAACTTCAAGAAAGTGAGGAAAGAAATTTTACGAACATAACTAATTAAAATTATCTCTAAATTTACACAAATGGCCTAAACGTAGTAAGATAAAACTCAACATGAACGAATGTGAGGTATTTTAGTAAGGCTGTAACAATCTACATTAAAGATGAAGAATATAAATGTAAGAAGCAGTAACAAAGAAAAAATTCTTGAGGGGTAATTGTAGATGACAGGTAAACACCAGTCAAGAATGTCGTGCTGCTGAAAGGAAGTGAAAAAGCCCACCACACAGGGCTGTGCAGCTATGCATGTTCGCTCCAGCCTGTGAAGCAACCTTCAAAAAGACAAAATAAGAGTTTTCACCTCCCTAGACAGTTGATGCAGTAGAGATTAATATCCGCTGAGGATAGAACAGAAAATCATTACTTAACCTGCATTAAGAGAAATTTAGCTATAATGATAAGAAAAATGATCCAAAGAAGCTGAAGACAGGGCAGTGTTGGAATATACTGCCTATGGATAAAGCATTCCAGTTTTTATAAATAGAGATCAAATGCATTTTAAAATCAGGTTGACAAATATCTGTTAAAAATGGCAAACCTACAACTAATTTTGCTTCAGGTCACAGAATCACAGAATGGTTGAGGCTGGATGGGACCTCCGGAAATCATCTGGTCCAACCTTCCTGCTCAAGAAGAGCCACCTAGAGACAGTTGTCCAGGATGGAGACTCCACAGCCTGTCTGGGCAACCTTTGAGGGGAAGACTAGTCAGGCCCTGAAGTTCCTTCTAGCCTTAAGTTTTCTGAATGAAATTAAAAATGAAAAATTATGTTAACATCTATCTTTGACTTTAAAACTTGCTAATTTATCTTGATTTTATATTTAAATCCTTATTTTACCATTTCAATTTCATGATAAAGCCTTGTTTGTTTAGGGGTTGAAAAAAAACATTTCTAAAATAAAATAGAATAAACAGATCTTATACCCAGGAATTATGCAAGCAAATAACTTCTTGGCAGTATTCCCTTGAGAAAATATTGTAACTGTGCAATTCTGATTTTGCATTGCCCACTCAGATCATGCTATTTCTTCCTAGTTTAATTTTCAACCTCATGCATAATGTACATTAGTCGTATTGTTCAGCCTTGGGATGAAGATAAGGCAGATGTTCCAGTCAGCTTTGATATCAAATGCCTCATGAGCTATTTAGTATTTCCAGTGAATGGAACAGAATAAATCTTTTGCACACACATATTACTAATTCCCATACTGGTGTAAAATAA
>VZRV01002661.1:18091-39502 GCA_013398115.1 Falcunculus frontatus
CCCCGCAGCCTTGATTTGGTATTTATGAGGCTGCTGCTGCTCCCAGTGCTGGGGTGGTTCCTGGGGGATGAGGAGGCAGGAGGGGCTGCACACAGCATTCCAGGCAGGATCGCCCCTGGAACGAGCCTGTGGGCATCTGTCAGCAAGGAATGGCAGAGGCTGTGTGCAGCCCACGGGAGGAGGAATGGCTGTGGAGCACAGGGCAGCTCCTCTCCTCCCTTTCCCAGCCTGAACACAAGGAGTTCCCAGCCCCTGGGGCAAGTGGCTGCTGAGGGTTCTCAGGAGCAGCCATGGGGAGCTGTGGGTCACCCACCCACAGCAGGGCTTTCTAAGGAGAGGAAAAGAGCCAGAAGAAAACCATCTTTTCCCAGGAGAGCAGCCTCTCTGTGAGCACTCCCTGAGCGAGCACGGAGGGCACTGTGTCCTGCTCCCCCTTCACCCCACGCCTCTCAACCACTCCTAGTTTCAAGCAGAGCACCCCATAGCCCTGGCCAGGCTTTGCAGAGGTGCCTGGGCAGTGCAGGAGCTGCAGCAGATCTGTTTTCCAACCTCTGGGAGATCTGCAAGAGGTGTCTGTGCAGGGGGCTGTGCGACAGTGGGTGCAACTGCCTGCTCTGCCTTTTGGGAACACACCAAGGGAGCTGCTGCTCTTCCTTCTGCAGCCTGGACTTGCTCCCACCTTGGCAAACCCTGAACATCCCGATCTCCACAGCCCAAAGAGGGGAGTTTCACAGCAGACGTGAAACCCAGCGGCACGAAACGGGCACGGCTGAGCCCTGCCATCCTGCAGGGACAGCACAGGGAATCAGGGAATCATTCAGGTTGGGAAAGAACTTTGAAATCATCAAGTCCAACCATTAACCCAGCACTGCCAAGCCCACCACTCACCCATCTCCCTGAGGCTGTGTCCATCTCTTCTGCCTGCCCTGGCTGAGCAAAGGTGGAACCTTGCTCAGGGGATGAGCTCCTTCCTGCAGGCTGAGCCCTGGCACCCTGCCTGGCACAGCTGGCTGGGGGCACGGCCCTCCCTGGGGACAATGGCCCCTGGCAAACCCCCCAGCCTCGTCAATATTAATGTGCATCCCAAGGAGACATCTATTTCATCTCCAACTATTGTGTTTTTCTGACATATTTATGAGTCCTCTGTCTCATTAATCTGGTGAGCATTCCTGAGACTCCCCTTTCATGCTAGAACAGCTAAGGGCAAAAGCCTCTATTTATCTACTTAGTGTCAAGGAACTTCCTCAGGAGTCAACTGGATGAAAGGTTTTCACCTTTTAAAATCCTTAACCGAGGTTTTCCAGCAATATGTCTGCTGGTTTTTAGGTAAAAGTCAACTTTCTCTTTATGGCACACCTGGGGTTCAGTTCTTTTATCGCCCTGACAAAATAACATTCCCCTGCTCTCCCAGTGCCTGCCTTTCCTCCCCAGCCCACATCACCCTCACAACACTCCAGCTGAATAGGGATCTGTCATGGAAACAGCCTTCTGGGAGAGCCTTTCACATGGAAACCCAAAACAAAGCCCACCACAAAAGAAGCCCGGAGTGGCTCCATGCTCAAATCCCCTTGGGCAGGACTAACCTGGGTGCTCTGCACTCAGAGGCACCTTCCTGACCTCCCACGGGCTGGGACCCTCCGTGCTCTGCCAAAGCCAAGGCTTTACCAGGCCCTTGGGCTGATTTGGGGTGGGACTGCTGCTCCAGGCATGCAGAGGAGGAGGAGGGACACCTTCCTCCCCGTCCTGGACCTGGGCAGAGCTGGGTGACCACGGCAGGTCCTGTCAGAGCACTGGGCACAGGCCTGGCTGTGTTATTGATGGAAGCAGCCTGCCCATCCATAACTCTCCATGCCAGCCCGGCCAAGTGCTCCTTCCCAGGGCCCTATAAATAATAATAACTGCTGAGGTCTGGGCCGATTCCCCGTGTGAGGCTCCTTTCCATTAGAGCACTCTCTAGTAATTGCTTTTCATTTACCTTTTTTCAGGGGTCTTCTTAGCATTGTATCTAAATCAATATTGTAGTTAAAACAAAAATATTTCACAAAAGCCACAGAGCAGTAAAAACAGGGAAGCAATTACAGGAAACCTTCGAGCATTAGCACTGAAAAGGAAATAAAAGAATAAAAGCTTTCAAACACCCATTTGAAACATTTACAAAAACATTTCAGTGCAGTAAATGAGTTTTTGGAGCATTCCCCTCTGGGTGGGCCACGGAGTTTGTGTTTCACAGTTTCAGTGCACGCTGGGATGAAGCACATCAGGCACCAAGCTCTGCTCCTGGGACAGGGACAGCATCCAGGGAGCAGCTGGGGCTGGGCCAGGGCAGGCTCAGGCTGGAGATCAGGGAAAGGTTCTTCCCCAGAGGGTGCTGGGCACTGCCCAGGCTCCCCAGGGAATGGGCACGGCCCCGAGGCTGCCAGAGCTGCCAGGGATGCCCAGGGTGGGATTGTTGGGGGGTCTGTGCAGGGCTGGGACTGATGATCCTTGACGGTTCTGATGCCTTAGGTTTTAACTTTTATATTTTCAAATCCTGTACTGCTTAGAGTGTAACTCTGAAGTTCCTTGTAGCCTGTAATTCCTGCTCTCTCGTACTGGGCAGACATAACAAAGCCTCTCCAGGCTTTGCCTTCAAGGACAGCCAGGCTGTTTTTAGGCCCAAAATGTGTAAAGTAAAGATTCTAAGGGGGGCAAGCTGAGGGGCGTTACATCGCTAAAACTGGGGCTTCAATTGGAGAATTAACCCTGATATGCAAATGATCCAAACCTATAAAAGTGTGAAGAACTCGTGACCTGTCGTCCATCTTGGGGTCCATTTTTTGGAAGCAGCCTCTGGCTCCCCCAGGGTGTACCTTGAAGGCCCTTCAAATAAATACCTGTCTTTATTCCCTTACTCTTGTCTAGTCTCTGTTTCTAGGTGGCTGGAGGAGGCATCAGTTCCTTACAAATCAGGATATTCCATGATTCTGTGGTTATTTCTCCCATGTTTCTGCCCTCCTTTTCTCCCTGCACACACATCCATGCACAGCTGTGCTCACACGCAGAGCTTTGGGCTCACACTTTCTTTCAGCAAGGTTCAGCCTGAGCCCAACCACTTCCCTTGCAGCATTTGCCTGTTTATCTCTCACCTCAGCCCAAACCCGAGCCCACATCAGCCATCCCTGTGGTGTCATCCACCTGCAGTGTGACTCCAGCTTCACAGCCAGCCTCAGTCAGAGCCTCAGCACCGCATTTCCCCTCCTGACACACTGCAAAGGCCCAAATCAAGGCGAGTGCTTCTCGGTGAAGCCCTACCCAATTATCTGATCAAGCGAAGAGAGAGAGCAAACACACAGGGAACAGATGGGGCTGGTGATGGCTTGAGAAGTCAGTCTGTTTGTCTACTAATTATTTAATGTATGAGACAATTTCAATACTTAACCCCCTTGATCCTGGGAGTTGCTTTGCTGTTAAGTATGGGAGTCAGGCAACGCGCTGCTCATTAGCATTGAGCACCCGGAGCTCGGGATTAGCCAGAGTTGGAACTTGGAATTAAAAATGAACAGGAGTCAGACAGCGTATTCATCATCCTGGAGCAAGATGTCAGCTTTGGATATCCCAGCCATTATCATAATTGCCAGCGATCTCCAGCCATAAGTGCACATCCAGCAGCAAGGGGCTCCCTCTGCCCCCAGAGCTCGGCTCTGCCGCTGGGCCCTTCCCTGGGACAAGGTCATGGCTGTTTTGGGGAAGTCCTGGAGCAGATGTCACCCCTTCTCCAGGAGAAGGTCATGGCTGTTTTGGGGAAGTCCTGGAGCAGATGTCACCTCTTCTCCAGGAGAAGGTCATGGCTGTTTTGGGCAAGTCCTGGAGCAGATGTCACCCCTTCTCCAGGAGAAGGTCATGGCTGTTTTGAGGAAGTCCTGGAGCAGATGTCACCTCTTCTCCAGGAGAAGGTCACGGCTGTTTTGAGGAAGTCCTGGAGCAGATGTCACCCTGATGCACAGCACTGCTGGCCACGGGCAGGACCCTGATGTCCCGTGCACAGATGATCGCAGCCGATGTGTGCCCAGACAGGCATGGAGAGAAAGGAGCTGTTGGCTCCACAAGTGATCACAGGATCACGGAAGGTTCAAAAAGCCCTCTAAGGTCATCACGTCCAACTATTCCCCCAGCACTGCCATGGTCACCACTAAACCATGTCCCATACTCCCTGAGTGGCCCGGTGCTGATTCTTCCCCTTCACTTCACAGCCAGGGGGTCATGCAAATCTGCAGTTCGTTGTTTCTCAGACGCCTGCACGAGCAGCTCTGCAGCAGGGTGTGCTGGGCACCACAGGGAGCGACTCCAGCACCCTGGCTGCATCCAGGGCACGGGCTGGGAACCACAACACCAACATGGCTTGCTGGGAGTCAGGGCAGGCACACAGACATCCCAGGAATCCCTTCCCATTTCCTTGCCCTCACTGAGCAGAGCTGCTGGCATCTCTGGTGAATTCCCAGCTCCTGGAGTCAGAGGATGGCCAAACCACAGCTTGGATTGAAACAAAAAATGTTTCTGCTGTGTATAGAGGCTGCTCAAGGCACGTGCCCAGCTCACATCTCCCCACACTCAGGTAGGGTGTGGGAAGGCAGCATCACCTCACCCTGCATGGTGGGGCCGGGGCAGCGTCACCTCCTCCCAGTGCCAAGAAGGTGCCAGCTCTCCCTGGGTTTGGAGGCACAGATTAGGCTCCTGTATGGCAGCATGTATGAAACCATCACTTCCCTTCTCTGTTTTATTAAAGTCAGCATGTGGTTTTTATGAGAAGAGATAATTGCAGAAGAAAAGGTCACTGTTATCTGTGCACTGCTGTCAGGGATCACCAGAGCTGTTTATTGCATCGTGCCTCAGCTGATCCAAAGCCGGCAGCCCAGGGACCAGCTCAGGGCTGCTGTGGGCACAGACACTGCCTGGGACTCTGCTCACACTCTCACAAGTGTTTTATCCCTACAATTCCCAAAGACATCCTGCCAGAGCAGCATTGACATGTCCTGGGCACTGAGGTGCCTTTGCCAAGGGGAGGGGTGAGACCCTCTCGACTGTCCTTGGCTGGTGCCCACAGGGGGCTTTTTGATCATCTTGTTCTAACTTTAGCGGCTAAATGAGAAAGAGAAAGCTTATTTCTTTGATCCAGGACTCCCAGACTTGGTGGGGTCCCCAGCAAAGCTTGCTAGAGGGGAAGGGAAGAGTCTCGGGGTGCCTTGTTGTGCCTTGGAGTTGGTCAGCGAGGGCAGCTCTGCTCCATGGCTCCGAGGCAGTGAAGGGTCACAATGGACCCCACCCAGAGCAGCCCTGTGTCCACCCTGGGCCTCCACCACAGCCTGGGGCAGGGCAGCTTTGTGGGGGCTGTCCCTCCGTACAGCACAAGGATCTCCTGTCACTCTGCCCTGCAACGCTCCTGTCTGCCAAGAGCTGGGGACTCCATCCCCACAGCTGTGACCCCACGTGCCAGCCCTGCACCCACCCCATGGTCACAGCTCTCCATCTCCCAGGGCAGCAGCAGGGGAAACCTTCCCCAGCACAGCATGGGGGCACTTTTGGGAGAGAACTGCTCCTGCAGCCAGGGCAGGGGGGGTGCCACACTCACAGGGGGAAGGCAGAGATCCCAGAGCCCGTCCTCATCCCAAGAGCACCTGAATCCCAAATTCAGGCTGATTGCTCCCTCCTCCCATGCTCTCCAAGGCTCCCTGGGCTCCACCTGGCCTTGTCCCACGTGTCCCATGGGCTGTGCCACACCACAGCAGCATTTGCTGGTTTCCCAGAAAAGGGTGGCTTTGTGCACAGGAGCAAGGCTCAGGATTTGGGCACAACTGCAGGGGGAAAGGAGGGAAGGGCTGCAGGTGTCCCCTGCTCCTGGCAGCACCTCTCACCCCCTGCTTGCCCACACATTCCCAGTGTCCCACAGATGCTGTCCCCTAGAGGCTGTCCCCAGCCCCACAGATGTCCCTGCCATGGGATGAGAAGGTGCTTCCACATAGATGCTGTGCAGCCCGTGGGTGTCCCACAGCCCCCTCTCTGGGGCAGAAACCTCGCTCAGTGACATTTTTGGGGTCAGCTGTGGGCTCCTGGGGGACATCAAGCAATCTCAGCTGTTACCCACCAGCAAAGTCCTCTAGAGAGGGCATATTTTGGGCACCTTTGCTGCCTTTCCCCTGGGATCTCGCCCTGATGTGATGCAGTAAGGAGCCCTTGTTCTTTCCTGACCACGCTTTTCTCCTGTTGCTCATCAGCTGAGGGTTCATGCCAGCACCCCTCTTCCCTCTCTCCCTCCCCAGCTCTGTTCCCCTTTCCTGCCTCCCCATGCAGGGCTGCACTCCGGTCCTGAGGGCTGGTTGCTGTAGGGAGACTCTTCCCTCAGTCTTCAGCACGCTCCCTTTTCTCCTCCGAGCCGGCAGCGCGGGCTGCAGGCAGGTGAAAATTGATTTGCAGTGAACTGGTGCCCTGCCAACGCCTGACTCATCCATTCAGTGCACACACATCCCCCCACGCTCATAAACCATCCTGCTCCGAGCCCGGAGTGCCAGCAGGGCTGAGGAAACACTGCCAGCACCCCCAGCCCCGTGGCAGGGCCGGCCAGGAGTCACAGCACAGCGGGCAGCAGCAGGGAGCCGCACGGGAAATCGGCAACCAAAACCCAGCGAGCAACAGAAGAGGACTGGGAGGGAGGAAAAGGTGCTCAGGGGGTCTGCACCACACAAAGGTGGAAAGCTCCAGCCATGGGAGCTCGTGCTGCAGCTCCCAAAACGTGGGATTTAACAGTGCTGTTACTGCCACTGCTGGATGTGGAATTGCTGCAAGTCACCAAGCGGCGTCCCTGAGTTTGTCACACAATGGTTGGGTGGGAAGGGACCTTAAAGCTCATCCCATTCCCAACCCCTGCCATGGCAGGGACACCTTCCACTGTCCCAGGCTGCTCCAAGCCCCGTCCAGCCTGGCCTTGGGCACTTCCAGGGGTCCAGGGGCAGCCACAGCTTCTCTGGGCACCCTGTGCCAGGGCCTCCCCACCCTCCCAGGGAACAATTCCTTCCCAATATCCCATCCATCCCTGCCCTCTGGCAGTGGGAAGCCATTCCCTGTGTCCTGTCCCTCCATCCTTTGTCCCAAGTCCTTCTCCAGCTCTCCTGGAGCCCCTTGAGGCCCTGGAAGGAGCTCTGAGCTCTCCCTGGAGCTTTGTCCCAATGCTCCTGCCCATCTATTCCCACCCACCAGCCACTCCTCCTCCAGAGCCACACTCACCCACCCACCCTCAAGCTCATCTGGAGACACCCCAAATCCAGAGGACATTAAAGCACTTGCAGAGCCAGCACGAGGGTGCAAGATCCACTGGGGCTTTCACTAAGAGCATCCCTTGGCTGTGAGGGTGGGAGCTGGAGCCCAAAACTGGAGAGGATGAGACTCGAGGACAGGATGGAGAATGATGCTCTGGAGGGAGGCAAGAGATGGGAACCCAATAATCCATCATGGAACAGCTCCCCCAGCCCACTTGGGGAATGGAGCAGCCCCATCCCCACTGGCTCTCCATCAGTGCAGACCAGCTCTATTCCACATGACTCTTAGATAATTAAAGTAAAGCAAAAAAATGTGCCTCTGATTAGTTAATATACCCACACTGCTCTGCAAAAAAAATACAGTCCCTCAACAGGCTTGTTCCAAATAATAATTCAAGTTCTTTCAAAAGCAGGTCAGCAGCGCTGAGTAATAAGTTCATTATAATCTAATAAAGTTCATTAGTCCTTGAGAAGTCTAAAATGCAAGAGCAATATTACCAACAAAATCATCCTCTGGCAGGATCATTTCTGGGTGGAGAAAGAAAGGATTTGAGATAAAAGGATGCAAAAATAGGCAGGAAGAATTTGAAGGAGGACAAGACATTGCTGGGAGAATTAGAAACACCTGAAGTACATCCAAAGAGCTGCAATAAAAGTGCTGGGCCTCACACATGAAAGGTAAAAGCAGCTATTAATAGCGGGGCAGTCGGGATGGCAGAGCCTGGCCGTGGCTGCACAGGCACGGGCAAAGAAAAATCCCTGCACAAGTGATAATAAAAGCCCTTAATTCAATGTCAGCGGGGGCCGGGTTTGAAGAAAAAATAGGAGGAGAGGCGTGATTCAGCTCGCAGCCGCACGGGGACATCTGTATGCAGGTCCCTGCGTGCACATATTGCTCCTGCAAAGTCAACAGGAGGAATGAAGGAAAGCAAACAAATCTCCGGGAGCCTCGCGGCGCTGCCGGCGCGCCCAGCCCGGCTCTCGGCTGCCAACAACCTTGGGCACGGGGCACCTGCGGGAAGCCATCCCAGGGATGCGCCCGCAGGATGGCAGCTGCAGGTGGCAGAGCTTTGGGCAAGCACCTATGCAGGGAAATAATCCCACAGGAAAGGGGGAAATGATGGCCCCGGGGGCAGGAGAAGCCGTGGGCACGGTGGGGTCACACCCAGCGCAGCTACGGTGTGAATGTGGCTGTTGTCCTGCTTTTCCTGCATCCAAATGAAGCAGGGAACAGGGATGGGACGGCAAATCTGATTTGTTGCCCAGCTGGGAAGCAGCTCTGAGGCAGCTCCCTGGAGGGCAGGATGCTGGGACAGACAGAGCCGATAGACCCACTGCGGAGGGCAGCACGGACTGCTCGCAGCCCAGGCAGGGATCCCGCCCGATCTGCAGGAATAAATCCCCACTAATGAGAGCCAGGGACAGTGCAGACACAAATAAGAGGGCCAGGAGGATGTGTCCTTTACTGCAGGTTTTGTGGTTGGTCCACTGGGACTTTGCACTCTGCAGAAAAATTAGTGGTTTGTCCAAATTTCAGCATTTCAGCAGAGGCAAACTGGGGGGTGATGCTGTCCCCCGTGCACTGAGAGAGGGCACCGAGGGCAGAGGCCCGTCCTCAGGGGCAGTGCCCCGGTACCCAAATGTTTCCTAAAGCCTCCCTGGGTGTATGGAGATCCAGGGGAAGAGCCTGGTGCTGCTGCCACCCTGTGAGGAGTGGGAGTGAGGAGTGGGAACAGGGGCTCTCCGGGCTGCAAGGATGCTGCTCCTTTCCCTGTTCTGCCTTGTTCTGGTCTTTGTCCTCAGGGAAACGGGATCAGACACAGAGAAGAAGAACAGCACCAATTTCTCCAGCACATATTGGCTAATTTTTTCTCTTTCCGCCCCCAAAAACGACAGCTATTGCTGCCCTCAAGGCCACCCAGGCTGTGGCCAAACAAGGTTATGAAAGCTCACTTTGCTTGAAGGGAACAGGGATAAGGGGGTGGTGGTAAAACAAATACTTCACTCGAGACTTCATGTTTCAAGCCCTTAAAATGTTTTTCCTTCTTTTTCTAGTGAAAGGCCAACGTACCTTAAAGAAATAATTGTTTGTGGTTATGGATGGCTTTTATTGGTGTTTAACTTGACCCATGGGTTCATCCCTCACCTGCTGCCACAACCATGGGACGTGAGGTGCTCCTGGTCCCCAGGACAAAGCAAAGGACTGATAAAAAGCCATGATTACAGCAGTGAGCCTGGCTCTGTCAGCAGGAAAACCCAACCAACACCCACACAGCAGCAGCACCAGGAGCCGCTGCCACCTCCCGGGCAGGACAGAGCTGCTGCAGGCTGAGGAGCAACGAGATCCCCAGGGCTGGGACAGATACAGTCAAACGTTGTGCCCAAACAGTTGGTCTGAGCCTTAATAAATAAAAACCCTCTGAATACCTGACACCTGGAGTTATTGAAGAGCTTGTGTGAGTGCAGGCAGAGCCTCGTGCAGCGTTAGTGCCCACTGGGGATGCTGAGGCACTAAGAAAAGCCTCAGCTTTTACAGGGAGTGTCGGGAGGTGATTTATGGCCAGCGCCAGGCAGGAGGACTGGCCAGAGACAGCCCCTCTTGCCGTGCAGCACAGTTCTGTACTGCACCAGGCTGCCCTTGCTATGCACTGAAGGGCAGAGGGAATGAGGAGCTGCATCCCATTCTCCTGGTATCGCCCATCTCTCCCATCGCCCGAGGCCACGGCAACCCCACGGAACACCTGGGACCAGGAGCAGAGCTCTGCACCCACCCCAGCACACCCCAGCTCACAGCTGCACAGATACCGACTGCCTCACGGAGATGCAAGGAGAAACTCCACGGTGTTGGGGGAGAGAAGGCTCCAGGGAGATCCTAGAGCTCTTCCAGTGCCTCAAGGGGCTCCAGGAGAGCTGGAGAGGGACTTGGGACAAAGGATGGAGGGACAGGACACAGGGAATGGCTTCCCAGTGCCAGAGGGCAGGGATGGATGGGATATTGGGAAGGAATTGTTCCCTGGGAGGGTGGGCAGGCCCTGGCACAGGGTGCCCAGAGAAGCTGTGGCTGCCCCTGGATCCCTGGCAGTGTCCAAGGCCGGGTTGGACGGGGCTTGGAGCAGCCTGGGACAGTGGAAAGTGTCCCTGTCCATAGCAGGGGGTGGAACAAGTTGAGTTTCAGGTCCCTTCCCACCCAAAGCATTCTGTGACCTGATGAATGCCACCACCAGACACTTCAGTGACCAACGTTTCTCCGTTGGGGCCACTCTGCACCCGCTGGAGCCAGCACTGGGATGTTCAGTGCTGAGGATGCAGCATCAGCCTCGTGTTCCTCACCCGGGGTAATTTGTCTCAATCAGCCACAGCAGAGAAAAATACAGATCTGAAGGAAGAACACCACAATCTATCCAAACTACAGGAGAACATATTGGGAAAGAGCTTGAGGTAATGAACTTGGAGATTGATTCTCTTAACCAACGCTGTGATGGGCTGCAAATTAAAGCCGGAGGGATGGGGGAAAGGCTGGAATTATCAGAATTTTGTGAAGCTGAGTGAAAGCATGAAGCAGCAGAGAAAAACTTAATTAAGGATAATGTTTGAGATTCTGATTTCAGGGACACTATGTAAATTCAAAATAACTCCAGAGGAACAAGCTGTATTTCCTCAGAGGCAGCCCAGCGTCCCTGGCTCGTGCACAGTTGTCTTTGGGACCCAAGGGAGAAGAGGGAATGCATTTTGTGGTTGTTTCCTGCAGTCTAGATGCATTACCAGGAGTCAGAAAAATTCAGAGCGAAACAATTTTCTGGTAGAAATTAGTTATTTGTCAAAACCAGGAAGCTCCACAGGGATTTTGATCAAGTTAAACTGGAAACCAGACAGGGTTAAGACTGCCCTTGGAACAGATTCCCCAGACTCCCACAGCCCACAGAGCCAGGGCAGAACTTTATGCCCCTCCAAGGAGAGAGATGGGGTTTTTTCCAAGTTGGAACAAACCTAAAATCTAGAAGGAAAAAGCCCAGAGGGCACAGATGCCTTCAGAGACACCTGCTCTAGAGCAGCTCCCAACAGAGCACACCTGACACGGCACCGCCGTGGGACACAGCCGCTTGACAGGTGATGCAAAACCCAGCTCAGAATTGCTCAGCAAACGGTGTTAGGGGGCAAACACAGCTTATTCCAACCCAAATATAGCTCCAGACTGCACAAATCAAGTCGAGTTAAAAGAGAAGGACATCTAAAGGTCCAGGAGCAGGATCTGAGGAGGAGGGGATGGGAGATACAGGCTCAGTGGGAAACCGTCCCGCCTTTGAAGGCAACAGGAGTTTAGTCTTTGACTGCAGCAGGGTGAGGACTTCACAGGTGTCTATAAACAGATCTGAGGCAGCTCCTCAGGGAGTGTGGACAGCACAGGCTCTATCCTGGTCTCACTCCAGGGAGCTGGGGCAGTGTTTGAGGGGCAGGCAGGAACCAGCCCCGCGTCTGGGCCAGCAGAAGCAGCTCATGCACCCCCATCTCACTGCAGAGCAGTGCCGTTGCTGCCCACGGCCCGTTTGGGCTGTGTCTGGTGCTTTGCCACCACCAAGGATCCTGTTTGAGGTGCCAGGTTTCTGTTTCCATCTGCCAGCAAGGATCACGGAATGGTTTGGACTGGAAGGCACCTTAAAGCACACCCAGTTCCAGCCCCCTGCCAGGGACAGGGATGGCACCACCAGATCAGGCCACACAGGGCTCGTGCCACCTTGGTGAGATCCCATAACCACGTTACAACTCTCAGCCCAGGGATGCCCCACAGGCTGCACCTGCCCCAGGATGCTGAACCCTCCCTGATTTGCCCAGCGCTGGGCTGGAAGAGCTGAAATTGCTCAGGCAGGAGATAGAGATGGACCAAGGTCAGAGCAGAGCTGGGGACCAAACACCCCAGGGCTGTGAGGAGGTGCAGGTATTGCTGTGGGGAGGAGATGCCTTCCCTGGGCTGCCCATTTGAGATGGGATTTTCAAGGCTGGGATGTGCTCCTGCCCCAGCAACTGCAGGTGAAATAGGTTTCTTTATAGGCTTTGAGGAAGCACGCATTCAAATTTTGCATCGATCCTTCAAGCTGGAGAGGTTTGGCCAAGTCCCCATTAGGATCATTTGCTACTCCAGTAATAAGAGGTATGTATGCAGAAGCAGATTTCCATGTGACATTACAATACTGGCAGAAATCCTTATGCATTCAGAGCAGGAAGAAAGTGTTTCCAGTTGATATCTCCGAGAGAACTGGCACAAGCCCTGCAACAAAAGTACCTCCAGCTGGTGCGAGGCGGCTGTGCCAGGAGGACTTGCAGGTCCTGTTCTACCTTGTCTAGCAGGGTCCGTGCCTGCCCTGCGAGCAGGACAGATGTGGCACGTCACATCGCATCAGCACGGAGCTCAGAGCACTCGCACCAGCCCTGCCCCAGCAGTGACTCGCAACAAAACTGAGCACGAGGCTCCCAGCAGCGGGAACACCCCAGCAATGGTTCTGTGCTGCCCCCTCCGAGGTCAGCACGGGATGCAGCAGCATTTCAGCCCTGCATCTCCAGGAGATCCTGCTGCCCTGGAGCTGTTTGCTTTCCCATAGCCAAGGATGCCTCTCCCAGCCCCTCGGTTGGCACAGCCTTATCCCTACGCTTCCCAGGCACTGTGCATCCTCGCACTGGCGTTTCTTCCCCCACGCTCTTGCCAATGCCAAGGGAATTAAAATAATGATATAATCTTTCCACAGCTCCACAGCTCTGGATGATGGAAGAACAGACATTTACTGCTTGGATTGATGAGTTGAAACAAAAGGAAAAAAGTCTCACAACACCAAAATATGGGGCTATATTCCAGTTTCTGCAGAGATTGACCTTGCCTGCGGGTGGGCAGGAGCGACTCTGCTTGGAGCAGGGCTGTGCACCAGGCAGGCAGAGCAGGACTATCCTGGACTATCAGGAATTCCAAGCAGATGCCACTTGCCAAGTGTGAACCTGTAGGACAGAGAGAGGAGGAAGAGAAGCTGGTCCCACCATGGGGACCCAGCCTTGCTCCAAGGACACAAGGCAAGTACGGTCCTGGATCCCTGCAAGGTCAGGAATGCTGTTCAGGCAGCGAGTCCCTGCTCTCACAGCACTGTATGAAACAATCCCTTGCTTTATAACTCCTGGCACAGAGGTAACACTTGGCCTCAGATCCCCTTTTCAATTCCTCACACTCTTTGATTTTCTGCTTTCTGTGTCCAGGGCCAAAATTGACCTCATGCATCACAACCCTCTGGTTTGTGCTGCCAAGCAGCACCTTCCCTGCTCCCTGCTGCACCTGGCTGGAGCTACTTAACATATTTCTTTTGATCTGGGTTTTTCAGAGAGCAGTGCAAGTTTTTCAAATCCTAACACTGATTCGAGACCAACAGAGCAATATTTGAAGTGGACAGGCTGTTGTAGGAATCACAGAAACACGGAATGGTTTGGGTTGGAAGGGACCTTACAGATCACCTCATTCCAAGCCCCTGCATGGGCAGGGACACCACAATGGGCTCCTGCAGTGCAGAGCAGGGCTTTGCTGGCACTGGGTAACTGGGCACCCAGTTGCTGGCATTCCAGTTGTCCACTCTCTGGTCTCACAGGGCTGTGGGGGGATGCACTGCCTGGGCAGAGGCTGCTGTGAAGGTGGGGCAGAACCTGGGGCTGGGGACAGGTGTCCTGCCCTGCTGTACGTGGTGCTGACTGCTAAAGCCCACAGTCTGCATCACACCTCTGTCCCCCAACCTCGGTTTATCACCCTCTACATCCTAATTTACACTCAGCATTTTCCAGAGTTGAAAACACTGAAGAAAAACAGCTCTGAAAGCAGGAGCGAGTGTGGGAGTTTGATTTGAAGTCGGGGATGGTGTCAGCACGCACAGCTCTGCTGTGACTGCGGCAGAACAAGGTCCCCTCTGAAGGGCAGATGTCCCCAGCCAGCCGCATACTGGGCACTGACCAGACCCCCGAGCACCCCCTCCCTGGGCCTTGCTGGGCTCCAGAGGCTTCCTGTGGCACACACAGGGCAGGAGCTTTCCTGGTGTGGGGAGCAGCCCCGGACATGAGCACTGCAGTTCCCTCACCCACCGCCCCCTGTGCCCACCAGCACCACATCAGTGACCGACACCACCTCAGCAAGCCAAGGAGTGGGACCAGCCTGATCCTCACTGCTGGAGCGGGGCCAGCGGAGGCTGAGGGGCTGAGCAAGGGCCTGGAGCATCTCAGTGCCCAGGAAAGGCCGAGGGAGCTGGGGCTGCTCAGGCTCGAGAGGAGCCCGGCTGAGAGGGGCCCTCAGGCCTGGCTGTCCCTGGGGGCAGGGAGGGCTCCGAGCAGGGCCCGGGCTCTGCTCCGGGGGCCCAGCAATGGCCCCAGAGCAACGGGCAGGGCCTGAGCCCAGCAATTCCCCTGCACAGGAGGCACAACTTGTGCCCTGGGCAGTGCCAGCCCCGAACAGATTGTGCAGAGGGGCTGTGGGGTGTCCCTCCCTGGGGATATTGCAGAGCTGTGTGGGCACACTGCTGTGCCCTGTGCTCTGGGATGGCCCTGCTGGAGCAGGGAGGTGGCACCGGGTGAGCCCCTGGGGCCCTCCCAGCCTGAACCAGTCTGGGATTCTGGGATTCCAAGGACTGGCACTGGCTTAGCCATGGCTGGGCTCTGCACTCTGGAGCCACAGACGGCTTCCCCAGGACTTCCCCTGCAGGAGTGGACACAGTGCAAGCGTCCACACCACGGACAGGAGAGGCTGTCCATGAGCTTTATCAGCCCTCAGCTCCAGAGTTTGTTTCCCCAGTGGGAAACGCCACATGGAAATAGGTTGACTTTCCTTAATCCCTACTAAACTCAGTGAAACTGGGCTCTGAGTTACCTGGAAGGTGCACACAGGGGGACACTCCATGGCTCCTCGGGACACTGGATGTGTGTGGGCAGGACACACAGCCCTGGCCTCAGATTCCAGGGAAATGCCACTTGTGCCCTCAGGTTCCTGCCCCAGTCCTGACAGACCCGACCCGACCCAAGGGAACCTGTTTGCCCTTCTCTGATGCACAGAAGTGTCGTGTTGCTGCAAGAAAGGTGTTCAAAATAACTTGGCTACCAGGATGGACGCAGAACAATCCCATTGGTTTTGTGCTCACTCCAGCACCATTTCCTCTGTGGAACGCCGGCTCCATCACCTCATGGATGAGCTCCCCATGGCCTGTCCAACCCTTGTTCCTGACTTCACCTCCTTGCAGGGTCCAGCCAAGCGATCCCGTAAACTCCGAACGCGTGCGTTGGCAGCAGTGCTTTTGAAAACACAAGACAGAATGGGAACAGGAGGCAGATCCATGTTCCAGGGCTGTGCCAGCGCCATCCCCAGCACTCTGCAGTGTGCTGACAGGGCTGCACATCCCACACCGCCTCCCCAGCCCCGGGCTTGGGCTACACGTGCTGTGTGTGGAGACGGGACTCATCGGGAGCCACGAGCTCAATTACCCCACTCCAAATCACCCAAGGCTTTGCACGGGCTCCTTTGCAGCAAAACAAACAGAGCTGAGGCTGACGGGATACAGGGCCCCAGTGCTGGCCCTGCTCGTGCCCATGGCACCGTGCCCAGCTCCTCTGAGCAGAGGGAGACGGGGGGACCACATCAGCAGCTGTGAACACACGGTGGGAACTCAGTGAACCTCCTCGTGTCAAGCCTGGCACCTCGAGATCATATCAGGAGATAATGATTTCACTTGGCATTGTCTGTAGGCAAATAGAGCCAAGGTTCTGCAGAGGCTGTGACAATGTGAGCACCAGAGGCAGGATTTTCCAAAACACCCATGAGATGTCCAAAACACCCCCCTGTAACTTTTCAGGATGCCCCTGATCCCCAGCCAGATGCACAAGCAATCATCTGGCACACCAAGCTCCAGAATCCCAGCTCCTGCTGCACGAGCCCTTTCCCCAGCCCTGCTCCATCCCCAGGCTCAGCCAGACCCCAAACTCCTCATTTTCTTCATAACATTCACCTGCCCCACATTCCTGAGACACATCCCTGTGAACTCAGGACGTGGCAGAGGACACAGTGCTGGTGACAGGGCATGGGGAGGCTGCTGGGCATCCACCCAGAGCCCAGCCCATATTTACATGTGCTCCCTCTGGAGCCTCCTCCAGCACCACCTGAATCCTAATCCTAATCTGGGACCCAACACTCCTCAGAGGGGCTTCATCCTCCTCAGAGGCGCTTCTCTGGGCCACAAAGACACTCCCTCAGGTGGCAGGGGAGCAGGTTTATTGCTAAATATGAGCTTTTCGATTGCAACGTGCCAAGAGAAGGAGCCAGAGACTGTGGCACGTATCATGGGGCAAAATGAGCAGCTGGCCCAGGGCACAGGAACCAGCACTGCTCCATCCCTGTGCCTGCTGGATGTGCTGCCATGGCAGGGACACAGAAACAGCTGCTGCTCTCCCTTGGGATACCCCACATGCTCACACTTTCTTGGCCACACTTCCATCTCCCTTTCTGATTCAAAAAGTCATTTAGAGCTTTGAGCAGATACTTGAAGCAAGCTGAGGGCTGTTCTCAGAGCAAAAAGAACCCCCAAAGCCTTCTCCTCTGGCAAAAGGTCAGGTTTGCTTTGATTAGAATGGAACTGCACTTTGGACTTGCTTCTTTGTCATGTTTTATGTTTTCCAAGCACTGCATAGGATTAGCTGGTTAATTAATACTTAGTATTATCCTCACAGATGGAGAGAGCTTCTAAGAACTCAAGGTAAAATATTTTAGCAATACAGATTTGTGCCAACCTAAATTTATACTCTTAAACATAATGAGATTAGTAACAAGGGGGAAAAGAAACCGAGATGAGAGTAATAAAATACAGATCCTTTCTGTGCACACACTGGTCTCTCTGCCTTTGGAAGTCCCATCCTCTCCATGCACAGTGAGAAGGTTTAAACTCGTTCATTTATTTTTAATCAAGCCCATGTCTGCTACAAATCTGCAGGATTTGTGGCCATTTGTGCCACTGTCCCCAAACAGTCGCTGCCACAGCTCCCACAAGGGCTCAGCACAGCCCAGGCATCCCGTGTGGGAGGGCAGAACAAAGCTGGCTCAGCCACATTCCCACCTCCACATCCGAAGATCTTACAACATTTTCCTGCTCAAAACCAGATAGAAAAATAAAAATCACTGAAAGGCATCCAGAGGGGGTCAGTAAACATTTCATTTGGAAACATTTCTTTCCATGCCAACCTTTTCAGCTACTTCCAGCAGAAGTTTCAGTTAAACTGTTTTGACAGAGATTTTGAAGGTTGCATCAAGATGAAAAATTCAGATTTGCACTAAAAGATGTAAAAGTAAGGTATAGAATCAAAGCTGGATGCAGCTCAGGTTGGGTTTGCTCTTGGCAGGGGGGGCAGAACAGATGATCCCCACAGCTCCTTCCAGCCTAAGCTTTTCCATGTTTCCACGCAAACTATTTTAAAACGCTTTCAAATATTTTGTCAGGAGGAGCCTTCTCAAAAAATAGCCTTTTCATCAACAGTTAATCTTGGCAGTAAGAGAGCACTTCACTTGAGAAACGCCACGGAGCTCAGGGGGCTCAGTAACTTCATCTGCTCCCGGCTGCCTGGCTCAAACTCAGCTGAGAGCTGCTCCCCGTTTGGCTGCACCTCCCTGGGGATCACACAGGGAATCCTGGGGATCACACAGGGAATCCTGGGGATCCTCTGCTCAGGTCAATTAGAGAGGGAAAATCCCGAGTAATTGGACAGGGATGGATTTTATCCCGTGTCCCACGTGCGCCCTGCCCAGCACGGGCTAGGAGAGCCGATGTGGTGGGGATGGCACCACACTGAGCAGCTTTAGGGTCTGCCTGAGCCCCTGGAGGTGCTTCTCGGGGTGCAGGGGCTGCCCAGAGCCTGCTGTGCTATCCCAGTAGTGCCTGCAGCACCCACCCCACTCGTGGCTGCCAGGGCCATTTGCCCCCCAGGAATGTCACTTATGGGGCTGGTGGGATTCAGGGGGCAGAGCTAAGAGCGGGTGTGGGAGAGGGAGAGCAGCATCTCTGCTGCTTGGGCATGGCCAGCCCCAGGAGAGCACAGCAGGCTCTCACCTGGAGCCAGGGCAGCTGGGCTGGCATCACTCCTGCTGCCTGATGGCAAACAGCAGCTATGGCAGTCTGGTGAGAAAAACAACCCCAGTTCTCTGTGGACTTCCCTGAGGAATCAGGAATAACTCAAGGCACTAGGAGATCTCCTTACTGGAGCACCACTCTCCATCCTCGGGGAAGAGCAACCCTGGAGCAGCTCATGGGAGAGCTCCTTTCTCTGTCACAGAATGGTTTGGATTAGAAGGGACCTTTAAAGATCATCCAGTCCAGCTGCCCTGCCATGGGCAGGGACACCTTTCAGCTGACCAGAGCTCTGTCCAGCCTGGCCTTTAATGTCACCAGGGGTGGGGCATCTGCTCCTCTACCATGGGAGGACAAGGAGCATCCCCGGGGCACTTGCAGGGATGATAAAAATTCCAGTTTCTCCACAGGGGAGAGAAAGCTCCTTCCTTGGCCAGAGGACTGCAGTGCTGCTCCCTGCTGAGGACAGCCTGGCCAGGCAGACAAGGCCTTTCCCGAGGTGCTCCCAAAGACTGGCTGCTCCTTTGATTCTGGTCAAGGAAAGATGATCCTTTGAGCAGGAGCTTCCTGCAGTTTTCCCAGCTGTGCAGGACTGTCATCTCAGTTACACCTGAAATAGAGCAGAGCATTTGCCTCTTTCACTTTGTGTGGAGACAGCGATAATTAGAACAAAGAGGAGCCTGAACTTTGCAGTGATGGGAACTTCAGTGGGGAGGAATCACACTGGCAGGAAAATCAATCCTCTGCAAAAAGGGAAAAGAAAAAAACCCAACCCATGAGGCCAGAGCTCTTCAATGAGACTAACAGCATGTTCAGCCGAATTTGGGGCCCCCAATTAGACAGCTCAGATTAAACAAAGACTGGCAGAAGATCTGCCTGGAAGAAAAAGAAATCTGACCTAAATAAGATCTTTTCAAAGATGAGATCAGCATGGAGAGCAGCTGTGACCCACACATCCACTCTCAGCTGGGTCTAGGTCTGCACCAAGCGGGCCCCATCCTGCCCTGACTGGCCACAGCAGCTCTGGGAGCAGTGGAAGGGGGGCCAGGCCTGAGAGGAGGCACAGCCATCAGGTGAGACATCCCAGAGGGGGTTAACGCACCACACACTGCAGGAATATTAATTCAGCCCTCTTGTTTGTAATCTTAAGGATTTAATTTTAGAAATCACAGCTCATCGTGAATTACTCACTGAACCTGGAAACAACAGGCTGGAAGGAAGAAGTACAAGTGCTTCTGCCAGCCACTGCTCAAAAACAGCAGGAGACAGGAGCCAGCCTGGAGAGGGAGCAGAGCCACCACCTTCAAGGCCACTGGACCCAGACCAGCACCAGAGGATGGCCCAGGAAACTCTGGTAGCACCAAGAGGATGGATGCAAAGTACTGAGGAGGTGACAGAGAAGGCCCCACCACAGCAGGGTCACCGCTGCCAGCCCTGCTCACCCACCCCAGGGCTGGGGTCTCTGCTGCAGGGTGCAGCATCCCAGGGGCTGCTCTGCTCCCCTGCCCCAGCAGAATGAAGCCTCCACCTGCCCACACGGCACAAGAGTCTGAACCAGGCTGAGCCAGGCACAGCACCTCCAAAACCCTGCAGTAAATTCGACCCCTCAGCGATGGACACAGCTGGGAATCACCACAGGATACTGTGTGGCTTGGGGTCTGTGGTGGGTCTCCTTCTGCTCCCCAGCACCACTCACCCCCTGCACACGGAGGGCTTGGGCAGCACAGCCCATCACCCTCTGATCCTCAAATCCTTCTGCCAGAGCTGGGAGCTCTGAGAATTCACCTGCAGCTCACTGGGAATGAGAGGACAAGGAGAGGCCGTGTCAGCACCTCTCAGGCTCCTGCTGCACCGGTGCCCCAGGATCTGAGGCACAACCCCCTTCGGGGCCAGATCCAGGTCTCGGTGCAAGCCAGCAGCTCCTCAGAGCTTGCAGGAGAGCTCTGCCAGGGCAGGGAGCCCAGCAAAGCCCTGCCAGGGGCAATGCAGCTCGCCCAGAGCTTGCAAGCTGGGAGGGAGCTTCTGTGGGAGAGAAATGGCTGCACGTGGAGCTGGGGGGCTGCAGGGGGTCAGGGATGAGTTGAAGGTGCCCCCGTTTATCTCACAGGGGTGCGTTGCTGTGTTATCCCCTACACCCTGCCCCCGGATCCTGCTGGTCTCGGCCAGGGATGGAGGAGACCCAGCAGTGCCGTCACCTCTGGATCCCAGTGATCACCTCTGGGAAGGGGGCCTGGGTGGGCTCACGGAGGGGATCAGGGCTGGGACAGGGACCCTGCCGTGCCTCCAGCCCCGCTCCTGCAGCTGCCACACGCGGGTTTGTACCGCGCCTCCAGGGCCGGCGAATGGAGAGCTCCAAGCGCTATATTTAGCCTCTTGTTTGTGGAAATACATCGTTGGGTTTCATAATGGATTTTGTAGGCTATTAAATCCGTCTGAGGTGTTCGGGGAGGACAGAAGTTCTCCCAGCTCCGCAGCCCACCTGGGGCCGGCCAGCATCACCCCCGGGCACGCTCCATCCTCCTTCCTGCCTCCTCCTGCCTCCGGCATCCTCAGGAAATGACACAGCCTTATTGAACAACCTTGCTCTGACCCGGCCATCCGATCCGGAGGCAACGATAGCCAGACACTCACCACTCACTTGTGCAAATAATATCTCTGTCCCTCAGCATCGCCTGCAGCCCCGCGGGGAGCCCGGACCCCCCACCCCAAAGGAGCAGCACAGCCCCCTCCCAGCCCCGCGGGCTGCAGCCCACGCGCCCCATCTGAAATTCGATTAAGGCAAACATTATTTTGCTGTCACCCAGTCAGGGAGCATCGCAGCACCACGCGGGTGGAGGTAAAACAATTCCCCTGCCGAGGAGGATGGGGGTCTCCCTGGGCGCTCGCTCCCAAAGACACCCGCCTGTGGCAGCTTTCAAGGCAGCGTTTAGGTCAAACCCGGGGCCGTGGTTAAATCATCAGCTAAATGGCTCTGCTCAGCCTCCAGGCCTCTGAGGTGGGCACAAATGAGT
>VZRV01002661.1:44011-63606 GCA_013398115.1 Falcunculus frontatus
TCACCCCTGGCTGTGTCACCCCCGGCTCTGTCACCCCCTCTCTGTCACCCCCTCTCTGCCACCCCCTCTCTGTCACCCCAGCTCTGTCACCCCCGGCTGTGTCACCTCGGGCTCTGCAGGTGCCCGTGGCTCTCAGCAGGCGGCCCGGCAGCAGGGATCCATCCTCAGGGATGCGATCCAGCGGGAAAAGGGCGCTGTGCCCGAGCTCTGTCCCGGTGCAGCCTTGTGAGAGCAGCACCCCTGCCCTGCTGGTGCCCAGAGCCCCGCGGTGCCCCTGGGGCACCCAGCACCCTTTTCCAGGCTGGAAAAAGGCCCTTTGGCGTTGCTGCTGTCCCTGTAGCCACACAGCCAGCACAGGGCTACCGAGCTCCACGGCTGGGCCACGCACTGGCCACGGCCAGCGTCTGCCTTGTGGCCACCGAGCGAGAGTGAGACAGCCCATGGTGTGCCTGTTCCCAGAAGGTGCCCACTGGGGAAGGGAGGGACGAAGGACGGGGATGATGAGGATGGGCTCGATGTCAGCCCCCAGAACCCCTGGCACCAAGGGCACACCAAGAAGCCTGGAAGGGGCTCTGGGCCTGTGGGAAGCCCAGGGTGGGCAGCAGGAGCGGGCACAGCACGTGTGTGTTCCTGGAGCTGCAGCTGCTGCTGGAAGGGTGGCGAGGCTTGAAGGCACATTGTGGTAAGCAACAGGATTTTCCTCTATATATAGATTATAGAGAAATCGAATCTTTCTTTTTTATGTAGAAATATATAGATAGATATGTCTATCATTACATATTTATACAGAAATATATAAATTATATAGAAATATATATCCATCTCTAGTTCTTCCCTGTGAGGGAGGTGAGGCCCTGGCACGGGGGGCCCAGAGAAGCTGTGGCTGCCCCTGGGTCCCTGGCAGTGCCCAAGGCCAGGTTGGACGGGGCTTGGAGCAGCCTGGGACAGTGGAAAGTGTCCCTGCCATGGCAGGGGGTGGAATGAGATGATCTTTAAGTTCCCTTCCAAACCAAACCAGTCTGGGATTCTCTGATATAATGCTTCCATAATCTAGAAATACATATAAAATACTCTGGGTTTTGGTGAGTTTCTGAGCTAGTCTGTGGACTTGTGGAGAACATGCACAGCTCATACCAAGGGGAAGGGGGAACACAGCCACTGGCCAGGCCTCCCTGAGGGTCCCGGGGAGCTCCTGCTGTGTCCCCAACCCACCTGGCACGTGGCCAGTGCCTTTCATCCTGGCTCTTTCATTCCCAGCACAGCAGGAGAAGCTGATCCTGAGCCGGAGCTAATTGGAAGCCACATCAGAGCATGAGGCAGGGAGCTGATCAGAGCAGAGCACTGCTTCACCATCCCGCAGGACAAAGGCATGCTCCCCTAAATCCATTACTGGAATTTTATTTTCAAGCCTGTCATGGGGCTGAAAAGGTTGTGAAGCTGTTTGGACACCGCCCTGCAGGGGAATTTAGAGAAATTTAGAGAAAGAAGAGCTGCTTTCTCTAAGGCAGCACCTTCATCTCCCATCTCTGTGATGAGATCAGTGCTGAGGCTCAAAGTTCATTGTCGTGGCACTGCTGACTCTGGTGCCTGCACAGGGCTCTCCTCCATGGGTGGGGTGGGTTTCTGTTCCCACCATGTGCAACCAGCTCCATCCAGGAATCCCCCAGGCACTGCTGAGGGAGGCTCTCCCCATCAAACTAAACCTTGCTCTCATTCATACAGGTCTAAGTTCAGAGCCCACGCAGATTTTGGCCCCGTGTTAACATGTGTAAGCACAGCTCTGAAATTCAGCCTTTCCACGATGTTTGGAGAGATGATTTCTCCAAGCAAATGCCCAGCAGTCTCTGGAAAAGCTCAGGCATGCTGCTGGCCAATGCTCTGTGCCTCAGTCCCCCCAAGGCTGGCATGGGGGCAGAGCTCTGCTGACTCAGAGCTGTCGGCTCCACTCAAGTGATCAAGAAAGGAGCTGCCCTGGGCTGCTCAGGGAACAAGGAGACACTGCAAGAGGCGAGAGGTCTGGGCGAGATCAGAGCAGAGGGAATGGCAGCCTGGAGGCTGGGATCAGGCATCTG
Organism: Falcunculus frontatus; assembly: GCA_013398115.1. Lineage (NCBI taxonomy): Eukaryota > Metazoa > Chordata > Aves > Passeriformes > Falcunculus > Falcunculus frontatus. Next base: position 46,084 of record VZRV01002661.1, read on the forward strand.
GGCTGATGGTGAGAGGCTTTTCTCCAGCTGAGAGAGAAGGAACTTCTCCAGCTCCAACAGGAGCTGCTGGCTTTTGAATAACCTCGCAGTGTGTGTCAGACCTGGCAGAATATCACACAGCTCATGGACTGACCTGGCTGTGGCAGTACCCAAATGAAAAGGCAATTACCACTCTGGGTCACTGGGAGTGCTGCTCCCTCCCTCGGCTGGAGGCACGGAGCCGGGGGGAAGCCACGGAGGAGTCTCAAAACTCCTTGTAGAGCCCAAAGTGCCGCTCCAAGCCAAAGGTGGCCCCCACAGAGGGTGCCAAGCTGGTCGGTCTCTGCCTGGCAGGGACAGTCATTTCCCTGGGGGCAAACACGGGCCGGGAGCTGGTGGCTTTTCCAGCACTGTGCATCACACACAGCTCAGAGGAGCGAGCCCTCTGCCATGTCCACTTCAGCATCTTCTGGACTTCTCCCACCCAAGCACGAGCCAGCCCAGCAGAACCCATCTCCTTCACCGTGGCAGGGACAGGGAGAGCAGGAAAATAGCACAGATCTATTTAAAAGCATTTAAAGCCTGAGCTAAGCCCCAAACTATCCATTTCCTTAAACAGGCTGGTTGGAAGAGCTCCAGCTGGGCCATTAGCTCAGGTAGGTTCTCCACCATCCAGCCATGTCACTTTTCTGCTTCATAAAATGAAATACATTAAAAATATGTATTTACTCCTGAAATTGGCTTCAGCAGCACTGAGCATCCCTGGAGTGATGAGTTTCGCTCCACACACCCAGCCGCTTTCTGTGAAAAAGCTTATTTTGAGTTAAGATAATAAACTGAGCAGGGTTTGGTTAACCCTTGCATCCCACGGTGTGGTTGGCACCACAGCCAAGGAGAGTTCCTGTGTGTATCCAGTCCTGGGCTCGGCTGTGAGGATGCCCCCAGAGAGACCACTGAAGCCACGTGCTCTCCTACCTGAAAGGATTTCTTCAGGTCACCGAGACAAACGCAGCCAAGCTAAAAACCAGCCAGGTGAGGGGGGATCCAGCCTTTCCTGCACGCTGCTCTGCCTGAATGGCACCGGGACTGGCCCTAGGTGAAGGATGCAGGGCAGGGAGCATCACTCCCTACCCAGTTTTGCACTGCTCAGCGGAGCCCAGGGTATTGATTTCCGCCCAGGCTGCCCCATGGCGCTCAGCATTGCTCTCTGAGGTGCTTCTTAAGCAGCACATCTATTTTTCCCCGCTCCCTGGCCACGTTTCAAGGTCTTTTCATCTCTGTTTCACACGTGAGACGTTGAGGCAGGATGAGCACAGCCGCTCGTTCCCTACAGCCCATTGGAGCCGCCTGAGGACGGGACACTTCCAGAGGCTCTGGGTGTGAAAAGCAGAGCTCCAGCTCTTGCTGGACCTGCTTGCTGGGCTCTGGGGTAGTTTTCACCCCACTGAGGGAAGATGCAGTGCTGGGAGCCAGTGGTATCTTGCTGAGCCAGCAAAATAAATTGCACCTCCCAACTGGCACTGCCAGGGCTGCCATGGACAAGGCTCTCCCGGGGGTGATGTGGGGCTGGTGGGCTCACTGTGACCCTGGGCTGGAGGAGGTTTGCAGCCCGGGGGTGATGTGGGGCTGGTGGGCTCACTGTGACCCTGGGCTGGAGGAGGTTTGCAGCCAGGGCTGAGGTGCAGCTCCTCCTCGATGACTCCTGCTCTGGACATCCATGAAACAGGGCCTTACCTCACCCTGCTGAGGACCCAGAGCCAGGAAGCATCACCCAGGGCATCACCCTGTCACTGAGGGCACTGAGGGCATCGCTTGGGGCACAGCAAGGAGAACGATAGCTCTGGGTCTGACACACAGAGTGTGTGTGTGCACGTGGGGACCGTGCACAGAGCAGCCTGGGCTGCAGGAGCAGCTTTCTCCTCTCTCACTGCCCTCTGCAGCAGCTTTATCAGTCCCTGAACCTCTGTGAGGACCCTGCATCCCCCAGGAGCAGGTTTTGCTGGGATGGATCCCCCTGGGGCTGTGGCACGGTGGGCACGAGGCTTCTCGGTGCCACTCGCTCCAGTTTGTGCACTGAGCTGGGAGCATCTCGCAGAGCTGCAGGGATTTCCAGGAGAGGCGCTTTCACCGAGCCTGGCATCCTTTCAGCACATTTCAAAGAAGTGGCAGAGATCTTCCAGGGAGCCTGGGAAGCGTAAGAGATGCTCATCGGGCCAGCGAGACTGAGATCTGATAAAGGCGAGGGCTCAGACTGATAAACCCCCAAGTTAACTGGCGAAAAAGATGCGATTAGTGACCGATTGTGTGCAGGCAAAGAGCCCAGTGCCCGAACAGAAATAATCTGCTTACGAGGGCAGTGTCACCACCATTTCCAGTTCCCCCAGAGCAGCTGGAGAGTCAAAGGAGAGTCGCTCTGGCAGGGCTGATTTTGGCCCGATGCCGTAGCTGGGAAGAGAGGTGTCTCTCCAGAGGGGTGGCTGCAGTGTCCCCTCCTGCTCTGGCCTGGCTCCCACCCTGCCCTGTCTGCTGCAGAGGAACCAGCAAGAGCCCATTCCCAACAAAAAGATAGCCCAGGGAGCAGCAGTGACTCATGCTGGGGATGACTCATGGAATCACACTGAGCCACAGCTTTTCTTGGCTTGGGGACAGAGGCAAAGGCCATCTCTGCCCTTGGAGGGGCTCGTGGCCCTTCCCAGTGTAGTACCTTGGGACAGCCTTTCCCAGGCTGGGCACTGATTCTGCCCTCTCTAGCAGATGCCCAAAACTGAGCTTTCCCTTATTGTCATGGTTTTGAGATGAAAAAGACTTTTTAAAGGGTGTGAGTAGCATGGCCAATGTGACAGGGGTGGTTGCAAGTGTTCATGACAGCTCCTTGGCCATTGAGGCAGGCAGCTGGCAGCTGGCTCAGAACATCCCCTTTTCTCTAGCAGAGATGCTGGAAGGAGAGACCACTCCAGTGGAGGAAAAATGGGCAATGAAATGTCCCTCTTCTCCAAATTAAGGGGGACACGGAGCAGATTTCTGCTGTTAGTGGAAAGGAAGAGCCAGACCAAACACCCAGATCCCATGCAGCAGTGGGAATCCTGAGGGCTGCAGAGATCAGCTCTGTCCTCTGGAGGCTGTCCCCAACCTCTGTGCGGGGACACAGCTGGAGACACTGACCTGGAGGGACACCAGGGGAAAGGGACACCAGGGAAAAGGACACTCAGCTGCAGCACCACCTCCAGTACAGCTCCTGTGCCATCACAGCCATCACTGGTGGCTCTCTGCAGCCAAGCCCCAGCCTGGATGAGCAGTGATGGAGCTATGAGGGGTTTCTCACTTTGCAGCAGATTTTCCCAACCCTTTCCCAGAAGAGACTTCATTGCCAATTTAAAAATATCATTTACAACCAAGAAACTCTTCACCTTGCCTTTGGGCATGAATTTTTCCTCCTGCTTCGCTCAGCCCACTGAGCACCCTGGGTTATTTCATGGCCTCTCGTGGTGGCACTGTGAATAATTTGCTTCCAAGGGCATGACAGGACGGGCTTCACGTGGGCTTTTTCTCCACTTCCCTTTGCCTAGTGGATCATCTTCTAGAAATGTGGAGAGTAATGATGAATTCCTGGCAGGACAGAGGGATTAGTCTGGGGGAGACCATGATGAAGCAGTTGAGGAGCTTCCTGAACAGAGAAGCTGCAGCTGCACTGGAGAATAACAAGAGCATCCACTCGTTTAGAAGAGGTGTTAAGATCTTTTGCCCTGTGTTTAGTCCAAGAGCTGCACTGTGGATTAAGCAAAGACATTTGCACTTTTCATTTAATAAGGGCATATCTGGGCATCTGACCCTCCTTCATTATTAAATACCAGGCTCTTATTAGAAGGCAAAAAAGGAAAAATGGTTTTTTCTTTTATTTTAGCATTTATTTCCTTCTCTCCTGGGTACTCCTCCTGCTCTGATATCAGGATTTGCTGGAGGACACACGGTGTGGGAGCATCTTCATCCAGTGCCACCAAAGGACCATAATGCAGGAGACTCCTCTTTTACAAATGGCAGATTTATAATTTTGCCACAAAATCCATCCCAAAATCACCCATTTCCCCTAAAAGACCGTGAAACCCTGTGAAAGAAAAGCCAAGCTTGTTCAGAAGCAGCTCCTGTTGCCAGCACTGTCTCCACGGCATGTCCCGGGGGGCCAGGAGGGGTTTGCAGCCTCAGCCAGAAGGGATGCTTCTCCTCCTACATCCTCATCCCAAAACTGCACCGCTCTTTTCCCAGCTGCTCTCCTGCTTGCATTTTGCTTTGAGCTGGAAGCAGTTCCTGTTGTGACACCCAAAGGCACGGCCCAGGTTGGTGGGACATGGCCAGGCTGCTCAGCCAAGGTCCCCAGCCACCCCCGGGGCTCGTGCCACCGTCCCCTCCTGTGCAGCAGCGTGAAAAGCGCTGGGCCAGTGTTGCTATTCAGTGCTGACTATTTATATCCCGAGAGGGAGATGAGGACCAGCCGTGCAGCTGAGCCAGCCCCTGCGAGCGGGGGATATTTTTAAGCACTGGTTTTGAAAAGGTTGGTAATGAACCCTCGGCTTTGCTCAGCAGCAGCTGCACCCACTCCCCAAACACTGCCCTGGCCTCTGTCCCTTCCCAGGGGTCAGGACCCCTGTCTCGGCCAGGGGTGATGCTCCAGGGGAGGTGTGTTTGTGCTGGGCACTGAGCAGGGAGGTCGGGGCACAGCTCGGCGCTGGCACAGCCCTGGTGGCTGCAAACCCAGAGCCTGGCCCGGCACCAGGCCCTCTGAGCCGGCTTTATCCTCCCGACAGCCTGAGATGTCACAGACAGCAATTACAGCCCGCTGCTAATTGTGCACAAGCTACTGGGTGCCACTTGGGCACAGCAAGGGGACACATGAGCCCTTTGGCCAGAAAGTCCAGCAGCTCTGCTGTGACAACGCTCCCACTGCAGATCCCACTGGTCCCTGCTTCCTGCCCAGCCTCTGGGCCAGGATGTCCTTGGGGATCACTGTCCCCTTTGGGGACCCCTTTGGGGGACCCCCATTCCCCTTGGGAGCATCCCAGCTGTGGCAGCTGCTTCCCAAAAAGCTCTGTGCTGTCCTGGCTAAGGCTCCTCACTGGCAAAGGGAGGGAAGGGGATGCTGAGTGTCTGCAAGTCTGAACCCATCCCTTGCACTTGGGGAACCTCCCGGAGAGGAATGGGATGGGAACAGCCCCCCAAAAACACCAGACCTCAGCTGTTTTGTGTCCCCATGTTTTTGTACATCCGTGGTCTGGGGCTAATCCAGCTGGAACTGAGACCAACAGAAAAACTCCTGCTGATCCCAGCCGGGCAGGCTGGGAGCTTGGGCATGGTCCTGGTGGAGAACAAGCTGGGTGCCCTGTTTGGGGACATGTTGGCAGAGCAAGAGGGGGACCCACCAAAGCAGAGCCTTGCTCCCCAGCCAGACACTTTGCCATCTGTGCCATTTGTTTCCATTTTCCCGACTTTTTTCTTTGAAGCCAGGTGGGTCTGAGCCTCTGGGCCAGCGAATAGCTGGGGGCTGCCGCAGCTCTTCTCTCTCCATTACCTTTCTTATTGAGTTGTCTCTCGCACTGCTCACGGCAGCAAAACACGCTACAGGCGTATTAAGGATTCTCCATGCAAAACTGATAAGCTGAAGCCTCATTATTATCCCGCCAAGTGATTATCTTTCCTTGATGAAGCCTCATATTTGCCCAATTTCAGATGGAAACCTTCCCCTTTTCAATTTGAGACTAATTCATTTCTTGACTCCTGGTTACAGTGCAAGATATCACAAACACTCCCTGGCTCTGATTTATATCGTTAAGAATCATTTACTTGCAATTAAAATGCGCCTTCAGGGCTTTTGCAAACAAGGAGGATTAGCCAACGGTAAAACATTTGCTTTTTGTAAACAGCAGCTTCAGGCTATGAAACAGTCTGGGAGGGGAGGGAACCAGCCAGAGCTGCCCCGGGGCTGTGGGTGGAGGAGAACCACGGGGGACCTTTCCAATTTCCCCTGACTCCACCAGAAATCCCCTGGGGTGCTGGGTGCATCCCGGGGCTCAGCTCCAGGGAGTCCTGGCACCATGGTGTCCCCAGCACCCTCAGCATCCTCATCTCCCACCTCTTTCCTTCCTGCTTTGGGAAGTCCTTTGGGTGATGGAGCTCTCCCTGCACCTCTCAGGGCTTGTTCCCCACTGCCTGTGAGCGCCAGAAAGGGTCTGGATGAGTCTCCGTGTGCAGACCCCAGGGATTCAGGACCTGAATGCTGCAGCACAAGCCTCCAGTGGAGATGTCACCTAGTAGTGTACTCATAATTAAGATAATTAATAATAGGATCATGTAATTGGCAAACTCTCCTGCTCTTACAGCTGTTCCAGGCTCTGAGCAACAAGACAAACAACCCTCTTAAAACATTAACTTGGCCAAATCCTGGGTATTGAGGATGGAAAGAGTCCAAATCCCAGTGTGGAGAGCAGCGCGCTGGGCATTTCCAAGAGCTCCTGAGGAGCTGGGGCAGGTTAAGAGAGGTGCTGGGCAGTCCTCTCTGTCCCCACCAGCCGGGTACCCACGGGCTTGGCATCAGCCGCTGGGGGATGTCGGAGCTCAACCACTTGGAGAGCACCCAAAGAGAGGGTCTTAAACCACTGAGTGTAAATGTAGCACAAACCCAATGCTGGGCTCCTTAAAAAGCTTCATCCTTGCTAAAAACTCTGGTGGTGGGTGGTGGCTCTTGCCCTGATCACTCGGGAGGTGAGGACCAAGGGGCTCTCACCCATCCTGAGTCCACTCGCTTCCCTTGAAGGAGGCAACCTGGAACAGACACTGAAGCCTTAGGGAAAGGTCTCCTGGGCAGCATCACCTCGGTGAGCTCAGGTCACTGCTCTAAAGGCAGCTCTTGCCTCCTGAAGACCTCTGAGCAGGACACGGAATTCCCTCAAGTTATCAGCTGCGGCTCCCTCTGATTACACGGAGAATTTATTGGGTGACTGGATAATTTGAACCTATAGAGTTATTAATTATGACCTTAATCTGATCATCGCTTTGTTCCATTTTTAATTAGCTTAGTAAAACTGTAGTCATTTAACTTGGTAATATACTTGCTTAAGTGCACGTCTGATTGCATATCCTTTTTATATCCATCAGAAGCACTTGGGACTGCCTCACTCCATCTAACTGCAACCTGGGGCATGAACTCTGAGCAAACCTCAAGTAATATTGAGTTTACAAGCAGGCTGAGTGGGCTGAGTGCTCCCCTGTACCTGCGTTAGAGCTGGCAGCAGGAGGAGGCTGTGGATAAAGTGCCCCGGTGCCAGGCAAAAAATGGGAATTTGAACTCCAGGGGCTGTGCAATCAGGACTCAGCCTTTTTGTGGTCAGCACGAGGGGCAGCTTCATGGAGCCAGGAGGTTTTGGAGAGCACAAAGGCAGGTGTTTCTGTGCCCCTGCTCCGTGCCTGCCTGCAGGCAGATGGATGGCTTGGAGTTAGCTGCTCCCAACGATCCTAGTGGTGCTCACGGGAAGCTTTTATCCTTGGAATGAAAAGGAAGGGAAGCAGAGGGCGTGGGCTGGGCAGTCTCAAGTGCTTGTCAGACCTGCCAGCAGTGAGACATCCCCAGCTGCACCAGCCAGCTGGGCAGCAGGGCTCAGCTTTTATAGCCTTTGGTGCTGACATCTGAGGACTCATTTATGGTCCAAGGGCTGACATTTGCCTAGGCTGGGATCTTGCTGCATTCCCAGCACTTCTGGGTTAAACAAGGCAAGCAATTTCCTCGGTTTTGCCATCTGTAAGGAGGGGATAATGGTGCTGGCTGCCACTGCCCTTTGAGAGCTCTGGATCTGAAGTACTCTCACTGGAAGGGGTTTACTACTGCTCTTCCCAACTTCCCTACGTTCAGACTTCCACAGGATTTTGGATAGCTTCTGCTAATGTATGGAGAAACTGGGGGGATCCGCCTGTCCTAAAAATGGGCTGCTGCTCTGCACCACAAGGTACCTGTTGCACCATCCCCCAGGGATCAGCTACAGTGGTCAGAGGAGGCGCTGGGGGTGAAATTGTGGTACAGATGAGATTTTTATTCAAAATATCAGCACAAGGAGGTGGCAGTAGTTGAGTGCACAGCGTGTTTTTCCCTGTTTCTCTCTCCTGAACGTGTTGCTGGTCCTTCCACGATCACCTGTCCCTGGCTCTGGCTGAGGGCCAGGTCTGCCCAGGGTCCCAAAATCACATTGCAACCACACCTGCCCCGGGCAGAGGAGCAGGCACTGTCAGGCACGAGGGTGTTAATGAAATACAACCACTTCCCTGCTATGTTTTCTACTTTTTCCCACTTTATTACTTAATTCACAGCAGGGCAGTTCCACATCCATCCTCCCGGGATTGGATGTAATCAGAACTGTATTTAATCACCTGTCTCATTAATCCCTAACATTCTGTGTGCCGGCCTCGCTAACGGGGCTGTGCAGGAAGGTGGCGCTGAGGTGGGAAGGAATTAAACAGCTTTATCCTAATTGAAGGCCAAGCCACCAGTTCCTCAGCAGCCAAATGCTGTAACTTTTACTGGTTTAACTAGATGATGTGGCCCAAACTCTCCCGAGTGCCTGAAGGAAGGACAGAGGCTGTGGATCTGGGCGATGCTCCCAGGGACAGGGCAAGGCTTGTCTCAGAGCTTGAGCAAAAGGGGCTTTCATGCAGGTCCTTTTATGACACCTCTGTCCTTAACCCCTGGGAGATGTTGGCACCTGGCTGGTGATGCAGGTGGTGGTGACCAGCTCCAAGTTATCAGGGGTTGTTTCCTTCAGGTTGGAAGTATCCTTTAGCCCTGGACAATGCAGGTGTCAGGACCAGTTCCTGTTTGCTGCAGGGCAAGGGGTGGCTCCAGGTGCTCTGGCCAGGGCTGCAGGGGGGAAGGATGTGGCTGCAGAGGATTGCCATGGTTACAGGCACTTTCCTCATCATCCTTGAGGTTTTTAACCACTGCTCAGTGCAATGCACCACAAAGCAGCTGAGTGCGAGGCACTGGGATTTCAGACCCCTCCTGATGCCCACGTTCTCCAGGACAAGAGGAGAGAGAAGGGGACCCCATGTGGTGGTTCTCTCCTTCTGGACAAAATTACACAAGTGAAGGTACTTAATTGGGCTCCAAACCATCCCTCCAAATCACTGTCCCCAGGCTCCTGTCTGTCCATGAGCACTGGGCACCAGTGGGGAGCTCAGTAAGGGAGAAAGGCTCCACACAGCTGTAATGATTCAATTCTGTTCTAAAGCCATGCAAAATTCTTCCAGTCCCCATCCAGCAGCCATGTGACACTTGATGTCTTTACATCCTCTGGTCTCTCATTTTTGCTTTCCCTTTCATCTCCTCGTGCTGCTCCTCCTGTCACGTGCAGCTTGTGGTGTCTTCCTTCACCAGGCAGAGACCCGCAGTGCCCGCTCCCCACACCGGGCTCTTGGCAGGCAGCAGGTCTTCCAAAACAAAGGGTGAGAAAAACAAAAGCAAATTTAGGCAGACAGTCCTCCTCTGGAGGAACTCCCACAGGAGGTTCCCCCCTAAAAGCTGTTAATTCTCCAAAGCATCCCTTTGACACAACATCTGTGGATCTACAAAACCTGTCCTTTCCCCCTGGACTGCCAGGGGAAGGCTGTACTTAAAGAATCACCCACCCCACCTAATTGACGATAATTAACACCCAGCAACAGCTGGGACACCTCAGGGTTATCATGATTTGGCTTTGACCATGTCCCTGGGTGAACAGGCTCTGCTTTGGGGTGCTGGCACCCTGCTTTCAGGCACTCCTTCTTGCTCCTTGCTCCTCATCCCCCTGTCCAGATCTCCTGACTCTCGGGCATTGTGCAAGCAGTGGGTGATGGGGACCAGCACGTTCTGCTCCAGCACGACAAATGAGGCTATTTTTTTCCCCAGCATTTCAGCTATAAATAATTGAGCATTTTAAAACTCCATTTCTGCCACAAGACTCTGGAGGAAAGGGTTCAGATCTGGTATACAGATATATTTTTAAGCAGTGGGAGATTGATTTGTGCTGCTCCTGCCTGGCTGACACCTGCATTCGGTCACCTCGGAAAGGCTCAGCCTGCTCCTGCAAAGAGGAGAAATTGCTGGCTCCTGAGCAGCCCTGCTGCAATACCTGTGTGTGGGGAGACAGAGGTGTTCCAGCCCTGCCAGTGGCACTTGAGAGATGCTGCTCCAGAGCAGCCGCAGGATTGTCTGCCCAGGGCATCCCAGAGCAGAGCAAATGCCAAGGGTGGCCAAAGCTGGGGTGGGGAAGGAGCCCTCTGCAGGGAGCTGCCCATGGGAATGGGCTCACGTGCCCCAGGAGTGGGCCCACATCCCCCTGGTGGGCACGGAGCAGCCCCCACACACAGCTCAGGGTTTTTCTGTGTATTACGTGGCTGGTTTCCAGGGAGGAATAACAGCTCAGAGCCTCAAGGCCTTTTAACTGGCTCTTCCTGTTGTTGCTTTCTGAAAATAACAATAGTGGGAGGTTTATGTTCCTTCTCCTTTTTTCTTAATTCCATCCTTTCAGTGATGTTACAATTGCTTAAGTGGAGCTTTCCCTGATGCCACGTCAGAGTAAACTGTGTGGCAGAATTACAGCCAGCTGAATTAGCACTGTGTTTTGTGCCGCTCTCGAGCATTTGCAACAATTATTAATTTTCTAGTGCCTCCGTGGGTGGAGCGAAATCCTTCCACCAGCTCCCAACTCCCCAGTTCTCTCCATGCTCTGGATGGCACCAAGACCTGTCCAGGGTGCAGCACGAGCTCTTGGGGTGACCTGAAGTGCCTGACATTGTGCCTGCAGTGCCCTACCCACAGCAAAGCCACCTATGGGTACCACCAACAAGCTGGAGAGCAGAAATATGCTAAAATTGCCCATACGTTCCAGAAAGATAAAGAAATATCTTCCTTCTCTTTCTCGAATATGGCCATACACACAGGATGAGTGAGAGCCTTTATTTCTGGGAAGCCAAGTCTCTCTGTTCTGCCCACGCCTTGAAGCCATGTAAATAAGCTGAAGCAGTTCCTCATCCCCAGACTAGAATTTCCTTGAATTTGCTTAAGCCATTGGACAGAGTGGGTTAAGCAGAGAAAGGCAGGAGAAGACACATGTTTGTGAAAGAGAAAGCCAGGGCAAGGCTACTGCTCTCCTCATTGTCACCCACACGCAGGCTGGATGGATCCTGACGGAGAGGTGAGGTGCAGTTTCACATTTCTGCCTCTGTGTCAAGCGTGCAGAAATAAATCCTCTGCAGAGCTGAGGGCGATTGCTCAGAGGCCTGGGAAAGCCCCAGACATACCATGTAGGAGACATCACTGAACCCAGCAGGGTGCTTCATAAGTCAGAGCTCTCTCTTCCTCCCTCACATAAGAAAGAGCAGAGATCAGCAGAAAAAAGTTGCTGGGTGTGACATTCATGCTCTTGCTACAATACCACAGGAGGTGGGATTTTATCCTGCTTAAAAGGGATCCTGGTGAAAGGATTTATTCTCGTCTTGTTAGGAAAGGCTGTCCCATCCTTCCCCTGCCCCAGGGTGCAGACACACAGAGTGGCCGCTTGCCCATGTGGACAAGCTCAAAAATGGGGAGGAAAAGTGGCTTTTCCCCGATGACTTTCCTCCCAGTAATCTCAGCTGCTGTTTGTAAGGGCAGCAGATACCACAGCCTCAGACAAAAGTCTGCTTTTCAAGCAATGATGTCCCCTTTTATAATAAATGCTGCCAACTCCCAGAAGTGATAGCTCACAAACAATCAGGGAGAGGACAACAGGAATGCCCTTTGAGGTGCTGTGCAGAATAGATCATCCACTGTACAGCAACAAATCAAATTTAGGGAGAAAGAATTTGGAAACAAATTACCAGCAAGATATTTCAAGCTGACAGCAATTTGGAGCAACTTAGGCCTGTCTGGTAAGAACTGTATTCCTTTTATTTCCCTGTCAATAGCAGCTACCTTATAAGATTGGTTTCTCGTTGATAATTCTGTCTGGAACAGAAACTCCTGAGTACACTTGAGTTGATAACTCTCTCTTTGATCACATTTCAGTAGCAATGCTTTTCACCTTGACGACAGCATTTCTTCCTTTGGATGGAGTTTCCATGCCTAAAAAGCCACGTAGGTGTGGGATTTCCAGGCTCAGGGAGCTCTGGTGCACTGCAGGCAGTGCTGGGGCTGGGGCTGGGACCGATCCCACCCTGCACACAGGGAATGTGTTTGTCCAGCACTGACACACGCTGAGGGCTCATCTCGCGCTGGCTGCGGGGCTCAGTGTGTTAATTACGGAGGAAGGTCATTAATGTCCATCAGCAGGAGGGGAGGGGACAGGAGTCGCAGGGAGGAATGTGTTGGGGGTAGACTGGAATGCAGCAGTGCTGACATGCCCGGAGCAGGAGAGACATAAAAACAGTGCACTAGCCTGTAATTTCCCTGCAATTTCTCCTCGGGAAGTAATGAAAGTTTACGACTAGTCGTGGCAATGCCCGTGTCTGTCTTCCAGAAAGAGGGAGATAAAAATAGTTTAGAATCACATTGAGAAAAAGAGAAATTTGACGTTCCTTTGAAAACTCTTTGTGGTCAAGTGCTCCCAGCCCACTTTGGCCAAGTGCTTAGTAAGAGGGATGCCAGCTGTGGCTGACAGTCCTTTCAGCTGCCCTCATGCAAGCCAGGCCCTGCTCATCCGCTGAGCAGAGAGATTTGACTTGTTTAATCTTTTGAAATAAAAAAGGAAGGGATTTGTGCTGGTTCAGCAAAGCCCTGGGTCCCCTCGGGGGCTGTGACAGCGTTGGGCCAGGAGGGCTCTTTCCTCCTGGTTTTCTCCATTTGCCTCTTGGGGCTGGTTTTTACCTTGCTGAAGCCTCACATGATCCTGCTGAGCTTTCAGGGAATGTGCAAGGGAGTTTGGTGTTCCGGATGCAGGGTCAGGTGCTGTCAGCGTGAGATTTGTTTCCTCCACTGGCTTCTGCTTTGTGTCTAACACTTGGGAATAACTTATTTATCAAGAGGCAGGAAACCCTTGATCCAATGATGGTTTCAATTCGTAGCTTAAGTTGTGATCCTTTAATACCCCAAATTAAAATCACCCAGTACTTGTTTTGCACTGCATCCCCCCTGGATAACAAAAGCAATCTACAATGTTATTTACTCAAGCGGTGCCTTAGAAACTAAAATCTTTTTGTCTGTTCTCCATAGATATGAAATACTCAGTGATGTAACAGAGGCTGCATTTAAAATGAAGAACCTTTTTCCCCTGTGCCCTTGGCTAAGCTTGCACAGTCCCACCTCCACAGGAACCACATTTCAATGGTGCTGTACACCCCTTAGTCTTTACAGCATTTTCGGATCTTTCCAGATGGAAGGTGCCATAGAAATGTAAAACCTTATTAATTAAAGGCTGAAATAAATGCAGTGTGTGGAGGTCAGTGACTCATGCAGGAGGATTCTCAGGCTTCTGCTATGCATTGCCTCGGGGTGCTTTTTTGAATGTTCCCTTCTCCGGGGCTATGACAGTTTATTACACAAAGGCTGTGCGAACCTGGAGGTGAATGCAAAGTACTCGGGCTAGGAACAGCAACCAGTGAACCCAGCTCATGCTGAGCCTTTTGGGATGGCATAATTTCTCCTCATTACAGTTTCTGCCTGGTTTTTTCAGGCAGCACAGGCATGTGCTGTAGTGTATGTGCAGGGGGGATCAGCCCCTGTGCTCCTGGCCATGCTGGTGTTACAGACCGCTTCTCTTTCTGGAGGCCCCAGCAGCATTCGATAGTGCAGGAAGAGAGTGCTTCACTTAGGATCCAGTGGCTTCTTGATTATGAACCGGGACATGTTTCCAGCAGACAGTTTTCCTTGGAGAGGGTGGCAGTGATGGTGAGCACAGCCCTGGCACCGGGAGCACCGTGGCTGCAGCTCCCAGAGAACCAGTGCTGACCCCAGAGGCATTGCAGCATCAGCTGGGTCTGATCTCTGTGCTGCCAGCGGTGCCAGGGAGCCCCAGTGTAGCTGCAGGTGTGCTGGTAAATCCCTTCTCCTCCCGACTGAGGCTTATTTCACCATTAATGGGTGGGTGTTGCAGTCACAGCTTAGGCTGTGTACCTGCAGTCCCCCAAAAGCAACACCCATTTCCTTTTCCAGAGTCCCGAGGCACACATCGCCCCAGGACACTGGAATTTGATTTCTGCCTGTGCAGATGCTCATTCCTAGTTGCATATTGAGAGCCAATCTTCTGTGTCTGAGCCCTGGAAAGGAATGGTGATGCCTCCCAGCCGCATGGAACGCTGAGATGAACACTGGGGAGCCCCCAGGAGTCGATGCCATAGCACACACGAGACATTTGTGCCAGACCCTCATTTTGTCACTCTGCTACATTGCTGACTCCATCAGAGCCTCCAGTCTGCAAGGGAGGCTGCATTTTGGGGTGACCCCCACAGCAAAGCTCACTGGCTGCGAGTCCCTGCCCTGCTCCTGGCCCCTGGCTGGCAGCCCAGGGGCAGGAGGTGACAGGGCTGTGCCCGGTGCCTGCTGCTCGCAGTCAGCACAGCTGATGGCACAGCACGGCTGCCCCGGGGCTGTCCCCGCCACCCAGCGTGACACCAGCCTGCAGATAGCCTCAACCCGCTGCTATTTGAACCCGGAGATTCCTTTACAGTATTTTGAGTTTTTCCTCTCTCTGTTGGCTGCCCATTCAGCCTCTCCGGCAGGAACTTCAGCTTGCCATTACAACACTCTACATCTTTTCCTCGCTCTTTTTATTCCCTTCCTTCTCTCATCTCTTTCAATTCCCTCACTACCATCTCCTGCCCCAGCAGTCCTGTCTTTGAAACTGACGTGAGAGATGCAATGCTTACTTCTCACAAATAACAAAACGAAACCACTTCAAAAAACCCCTCCAAAACGAAACAGAAACAAAACCACAGAGATCAAGCAAACATTTCGAAATGGAGCACAAATGGATGCATGGAGCAACTATTTCCCTTCAACAATGCTGTTACAGAAACAGAAAACCCAGTTCCAGCTGAAGCTCACCATTCAGACCCCGTGTACTCTGGGACTGGCAGACAGTGTAGCTACAGTAGGTGCTACATAAACAAGCCTTGCTCCACAGGACCCACCCCAGGATTTACAGGAAAATGCTCCTTCCCTGCTGTGGCTACACCCACACGGTGCCTGCAGGTGGCCCTGGCCAGGGACTGCCCTTGTGCACACACCTGAGGCACAGGGACAGGCTGCCAGGAGTGTGCAGCCATGGACCCGCTCTGCTCTGCTGCACCTTGGATTGTCCTCCCGGGGTGAGACCGAGAGCTTTTGTTGATTTTATACAAACAACCTTCCCACAAGATCAACGTGGCTGCCTCGCCTCCCCCTCCCTGTCCTCTGCCCTGGATTACCCTGGGTTTTCACCCAGCGAAAAAGGGCAAGAAAAACATTTTAAAAACCACCAGGAAAATGGGATTACAAAACCACAAACACTGTTGCAGGAAGATTTGAGGTCAAGCAGCAGACTTGTAATTCATTTCAGAAAATGCATTCGATTTCAAGCTGCCAATGACATGGACTGGATGGGAGGTGTGAGCTACTGTTGCTGGGTGCCTGTCTGAACACCCCCCTGCATTTTAGTCTTGTTGACAGAGCCCAGTGCTGTGATTCAGAGAGAGCTGTTAATTAAGAGACAAAGTCCAATCTCGAGCTAGCTGGCTCTATTTTTACATAATTTTATGTTTTGTTTGCTGAGCCTTTTAACTCGCTCCATGAACCAACAGAGCTGCCAGCTGATCTCCTACTTCTCCCTTTGCTTTTCAGTGGCGCAGTGCAGAACATGAGATTCTCTACAACTCCAGGCCTTCTACTTTTGAATCTGTAGGTTTAAAAAGGAAATATTTTTTTAATCTGACATTTTGTCCTGAAAGGATGTGAGGCACACAGAACTGCCGAATGTGGAAGCCACCACAGGAGGCCAAGACATGATATTAAAAGGAGTAATGAAAGAAAGCAAGCTATTGAAGTGTAAACTCAATTTTTACTGGGAGTATGCTACAGACCAGAAATGAGTAGTTTGAATCCCTGGTGCAACTGACACCAAATATTAATGGTTTTGTATATGCAGGAAATACAAAGAATTTTAAAAATCTGTTTTCCACGTCTTTCCATAGGAGAGTCTGTTTGTTAAGGCACTGAAGACCTGTATTTTTTTAATGACCTGTATCTCAGTCAGTATCATAATCAGAGGTCTCATGTTCTTTAGATTAATTTCACTCTCTGACAAGGCTGGGCTCTTGATCCCTATTTTCTTTCTGGATTATAAAACAACAGTACTCTCTTTACTTCCTCATCTTGGATCCCTTTCTTGGATTAAACCTGCAGGAAGGAAAAAAGCAATCTAATTCCCTGCGGGACACGGTGTTCCTGCAGGAAAGGCTTGTAGGAATATGGCAAAGATGGGATACACAGCCCTGCAAATCCCACTGAACCAGGATCTGGAGGAAAGTCCCAGTGCTGACCACGGTGTGGTCACCTGTGCTGTGACACCGACCTCGGGCCAGCCCCGAGCTCAGTTACACACCTTCAATTAATGTGGTACCTGGAATGAACCTTCCTTGTAGCTTACTCAATCTCTCTATTTTTTGCTTAATAACAAAGGATGAAGTGTGTAGATTAAGGTATCTCAGAAGTGCTGGCAAATGAGTCATGAAATGTATTAAATTTATTCAGTTGTCTTTACAATCCAGTACAAGCGTAAGTTCTGTGGAGAGATTTGTATTAAAAACCATCTCAAAACACACCACGGAAAGTCCCAGAGTAATTTGTTGCAGGGTAAAAACAATGGCTCTCTCACAAGAGGCTCACGGAGACTTTTCAAAGAAAACTTTGAAACAAATTACCTCATAAAGACAAGTTTCTCCACCTGCAGAGGCCTCTGCAGCTCAAGGTCGGGTTCCCAAAACCTTCCTCTCTTCTTAGAGGGGCTCTGGTGGTCCTGCTTGTGCCCCTGAGGTTTCCTCTCACCTGTAGTTTTGTTATGAGAGACATTTAGATGAAAACAAGGTTTTTCCTAAAAGCAACATCTCTTAGGAGGATGAAAATATCTGGGTTTTTCAAAACAAAACACCGACTCACAAACCCAAGGGGAACCCAGCTATAACTTTCCCTCCATCTCCTTCAAATCCCTGCATCCATCACCTCCCCTCTCTCCAAAGACCCTCGGTATCCTGATCTCAGCAGAACAAGGCCAGATTTTGACCTCAAATTTGTTGACTCTATCTCAAAAGCGGCGTCCTGGCACCGCGGGCTGGGGGCGTCGGCTGGAGGCCCGTGATGGGAGGCTGCCCCTCAGGAGTGATGGCTCCCGCTCGGGGGCCAGGGAGCTGTGCAAGGCTCCGCTCCGGGGGCCGGGGGAGTTCGGGGTGCCGTGCCCGGGCTGAGGGGGTGCCGGGCCCGGGCTGAGGGGGTGCCGGGCCCGGGCTGAGGGGGTGCCGTGCCCGCGCTGAGGGGGTGCCGTGCCCGCGCTGAGGGGGTGCCGGGCCCGGGCTGAGGGGGTGCCG
>VZRV01002661.1:63991-180577 GCA_013398115.1 Falcunculus frontatus
CCGGCTCCCGGCGAAGTTTCGGTGCGGCGGGGCGGTGTCGAGGCCCCTCCCCGCGCGGCCGGAGCCGCCCCGGCGCCGCTCCCCGGCTGCGGGCAGGGCCGGGCACCGCCGGGAGCCCCCCGGGAGCGCTCCGTGCCTTTCGGACCCCCAGTTTGTCCGGGCGGCGCGGCCGAAGGCGGAGCGAGCCCTCCGTGGCGGCCCGGCCGTGCTGCTGATCCCGTACGCGAACAGCCGGGAACACCCCGCGCCTCCGCCTGGCTCCGCCACGTTTTCCGACACCCACCTCTAATCCCCTCCCGTGCCGGAAGGCGAGAGCCTCTCCTTCGCTGACAGAAAGTTTGGTGCTACTTTTCCTAGATAAAAAGTAAGGAGAGAGTATCAGCTCCTGGGTTATGTCCCACCCCTGTGTCTGCTGCCTGTGGCCCTGGGGTCCCTGGGCAGGGTGGGTCACCCGGCTTTTATTCATTGCTCATAACAGTTCAAAACGCCTCAAATCTTTCAGGCCGAAAGTTTGCAGCAAAGCGTGTGTTCCAGTTATGTTTAGTGAAGAGTTGGATGTGAGCAAGGCACGGTTCCCTGCCTGTCTGCCCTTGGCCCGCCGGCCGTGCCCAGGAGGTGTCTTGTGGCGAGGGTCATCGATCGCTCCCGCTGGCAGCCGGGCTGCGAGCCCCGTGAGCGTGTCCTCATCCCGGCTTCCGGAGTTCTGACTGCAGGCGTGTCTGGGTTATCTGTATTGAACTAGTCTGGGAGCTCTTTGCTGCCCTTCCCCCTTTGCCTGTTGTTTTTTTTTGGGATGGGAGTTGTGCAGAAGGTGTTTTCTGGGTGCTTGAGTTACTGGTTTCCTGTGTTTTTCCTGCGCTGGGACTGGGGAGGTGGGAGAGGCTGCGCTCCTCGGTCCTGCTGGCTACTCCAGGCTCCCAGGGCTTTCAAACCAGCTAAAGGCTCTGCGGTTGTTTATTTCAGTTCCTGGGTTGGTTTGTAGTCAGGATTGTGTTGCTCTGAAGGTGAAAGCCTCGCTCATTTTATTCTAGGTGTAGTCTTTGCTCTGTCTTGGGGCACCAAGGCCACGTTAAGTGTTTTGTTGTACTTATTTCACCCCTTCTGAATCGAAACATTTTGTTTAAAAGGACATACTTTGATGTTGACTCACTGTTTTACATTTACAAAGAAACAGTTTCTAAAACATCACGGAAATGTTTTGACTTTTCTCAGCAGAAACAGACAAAGGTTTAGTAGGCTTTGTTTTTAGAAAGGTTTTGCCCTAACCTTTTCCATAACAAACAATGTGCCTTCAGTCTTTAGGGTTTTTTTCAGCCAGCTCTAATAATAGGCCTCTGCATCGGAGATTAAAAGTTTACACAAGGTGGCCGGGGGGAGAGCAGTGGGCAGAGATTAGAAATCCCGTGCTCAAATCGATGCTTTAAAATATAAATGTAAATACTTTCATCACAATGAATTTTCAGGCTTTGAAACATCAGCATTTCTGTGCTTACATGTGTAAGGACAGAAATTAACATGCACCTTCTTTATAGGGCTTCTGTTGGTCTGATAAAGTTAACTGGGAGATGTAATAGAAAAGTAATTTGTGTTTTTTCAGCAGCATGAATATCTTCCTTCTGCAGCTGTAAGATTGAGAAACTGATCGTGCAAAGGAATCCACATTAGCAGAAATGTTTATGAGCTGGAAATACACTTTAGTGGGACTTCAGCCCTGCCTTTAATTTACATCTGCTGTTACTATTTGATTTCTAAGTGACCTTTCTTACACAGAGAATTAGTTAAGATCACAAAAATACTCAGTGGCCAAACCAGCCTGCTCATCACGGGTGGGCATTGGGGTGGAGTGAGGGCCCACATGGCCGTGGTGTTTCTGTTCAAGGACTTGCTGGGTTCTCTTTTACTGCTGTCTCTCAGCTTTGCTGGACATTAAAGGAAACATGATGAATAAAAGAGGACTGGGTGTCATTTTGTAAGGCCAGTGCCCTATGAGACAGTCACTCAACATAATGATGA
Source organism: Falcunculus frontatus (assembly GCA_013398115.1). NCBI lineage: Eukaryota > Metazoa > Chordata > Aves > Passeriformes > Falcunculus > Falcunculus frontatus. The sequence continues at coordinate 66,005 of VZRV01002661.1, forward strand.
ATCACAGACTGGTTTGGGTTGAAAGGGACCTTAAAGCTCATCTGGTTCCGCTCCCCTTGCCATGGGCAGGGACAGCTTCCTGCCCAAACCCAGCCCTGTCCAGCCTGGCCTTGGATGCTTCCAGGGATGGGGCTTCCTGCTGCTGTGCCTCAACTGGACATCACTCAAAATCTGGTGCTGCAGAACGTCAGTGTGTGTGACCTTGAGGAATGGGATCTGTTACTGCTCTGGGAATTCACCCGAACTGTTTCACAGCTAATCTGGAATAGCTCCATTCAGTGAGTTTATAGCTCGTGCATTGGTTAAACAGCGTTGCAGCTTTAGAGAAAGTGCAGATGTTTGATAATTACTACTTTTAACTCCATACTATTTTAATCCAGCAAATGAGATTTAAAATAGAGCTACCACAAAATTGTATGCTAGCACCCTCACTGGATGAGCTCCTCTGGAGAGACAAGCACTGAGAGTGGCCTGCTGTGTCACGAAGCAGAACTGGCTGCAGATGGATTTCCTGAGGTGAAGGAGTTGCAGGAGGAATGTGGTCACTGCAACTGGAAGTGGGATCGTTCTCCTCGAATGACTGAGACTCCTTATCTGCTAGTCAGGGTGAGAATGGGTGTAACTGTGATTTCTGGTGTGCAGAAGGTTAGTCCAGACTCTTCTACTGGCAAATCTGATACGTAAATATGATTCATAATTCCTTGTGACTGATGGATTTAAAGAGCCAGCTATCTTTTCTCTCAATATGATTACATATTTTTGCTTGTTAATCCCAGATGTACTACAGAAAACATCTGTTAGTCCTTTGCTATGTGTTTATAAATATCTCTGGTGGAATTAGAGGAGTAACCTTTTTCCCCATGTTTTGAGAAGTAATAGAAATTATTCAATATACAGATCTAAACTAACACAGTTTGCAAAGCAAAATTCTCCCCCAGTCTGACATTCCCTTCTATTATAATTTCTCTAATTTACAAGACAGTTACTTATTAATCAGTTAGACTCCCAAGAGCCTCTTCTGAAAGGCTTTAAATTCAGGGATCTATGCCTGTATCCTGGGCTTATCCAAAGCAGTGTGAGCAGCAGGCTGAGGGCAGGGGTTCTCCACCTTCACTCAGGTGAGACCCCACCTGCAGAGCTGTCTCCAGCACAGGAAGGAGCTGGAGCTGCTGGAGCCAGTCCAGAGGAAGCACCAGGATGATCAAAGGATGGAGCAGCTCTCCTGGGAGGAAAGGCTGGGAGAGCTGGGATTGTTCAGCCTGAAGAGCAGAAGGCTCTCTGGAGAACTTGGAGCCCCTTCCAGTGCCTAAAAGGGCTCCAGGAGAGCTGGAGAGGGACTGGGGACAAGGGCCTGGAGAAACAGGACAAGGGGGAATGGCTTCACACTGATAGAAGGCAGGGTTAGATGGGATACTGGGGAAAATTCTTGGCTATGAGGGTGGGGAGGCCCTGGCACAGGGTGCCCAGAGAAGCTGTGGCTGCCCCTGGATCCCTGGCAGTGTCCAAGGCCGGGTTGGACAGGGCTTGGAGCAGCTTGGGCTGGTGGAAGGTGCCCGTGCCCATGGTAGGGGGTAGAATGAGATGATATTGTACCTCCCAAACCAAACCATTCTGTGATAAACTCAGGGATGGAAAAAGCAAACGTGAGGCCAGCGGTAGCTAAAGGAATAACCATTACCAAGGCAGAGAGTGCAACAGTGCCCATGAAACCAAGCTGGATGCCAGTAGGTTCTCTGGCAGCTCTGGTTTAGTGCCTGGAATGGCACAAGGACAGAGGAGTGTTGATGTGTGTTACAGCCCAAGAGTGGGTGAAACGCCTGGCAGTGTGGGGCTTGAGAGCAAAGCAGACAGGGAGCTGGCACCAGTGTGGCAGGTAGGATTGCATTGGGCATAATATGAGATCTTAAGCTTGTGGTGTGCTGTTTTCCCCAAAGAACACCCAGTTTCTCAGCAATCAGTGCCCTATTATGGAATAGATCTGCATATGACTGTATGTGCTTCAGAAGAATTTCTGTGTGGAGCTGATGTGGAGCAAATGAGACTTTGGTGTGAGTTAGGCTGGAAGAGGCACCACTGGTGCACCCTGTTCTGGAGCACCTTTCAATAGCTACTTTAAGGAAGAGGCTGAAACTAATGAGCTTTGTAGGTGGGTAGGTGCTGAAGGATCAGGAGAAGAAAAAATTATTTATTTCTTTTTTACCTGGAGGTTAACTGAAGGAACTGAGGGGAGAGTGTGGGCCCCACAGTTGTGTCATTGCTCTTGTTCAGCCGAAGGTCAAGAGGGCATTTAGGTAAATACTAAATTTGTGGCTTTTCATTTAAGTCAGTAAGAGTCAGTGCTATCAGGAACATGTGGCTTTGGTGGCTTGTGTGGTTTTCCATGCTTCCCCTTCCACTGCTGTTCCCACTCCCCCAGGGGCTCAGGGTTTTCATTCACTTTGTTCTGGGCACTTGTAGAGGTGATATCTATGCAGATCTAAGGCTCTAAGTGGGATATTCTTTTTCTATATCTCTCTCTGGTTGATACAACCTGAGCACAGAAGATCCACTTAAATAAATGGTCTGCACGAGGGCTGCACTAGCGATGCAGCTTTACAGAGCCACAAAGGTCAGTTGAATTTTTCATGTAAACAGGGCTGAGCTGTGTGCCTATAAAACGGTGTTTAACCTGCGTAACACTGAGCAGGTCAGTATTCATCTCAGCAAAGTGCTCTTGAGATCTCCAGCTGAAGCTGTAGGTGGGTAAATGTTTTTTTTTTAATTGACTGGAATATTGAATTCAGAGGCAGTGTTGTTGAACAGCAGAGGACAGAGCTGTGGTATGCTCAGAAGCAAGAAGGTGAAAGTGGGTGTGAGTGCAACTAATCAAGATGTACAAGCTGCCACTTTTTGCCCTCTTTCTTGCAAGTATGTCCTTGTAATGCATACTTGTAAAACTAATCTCTTTTAGCATGGCTTAAAGACCTAGAGAGTTCAGCTGCTCGATGCTGAAGAGTTGTTCCTGGTCTTGGATAATTCATGATGGGCTGTGGACATGTGTGCAAGTGACACATCTCATAATAACTTCACTTACAAACCATACAGTTTATTCCAACCACTACCTGATGTCCAGGTGTTTTGGAGTCTAAGCATCCTGAATCTTCAATTATTTATTCATTTAAAAGGTGAGAAATTGAACAATGAACCATAAGTGGTGCACAGAGGGCTTGATGTGTTCTGATTGCTGTAGCTGAGAGGTCTGTCCTGTCGTGACTCTCGTCTTGAGGTTTTGGTTTTACTGGTCCCATCAACTTTTTATTAGCCTAGCCCTTGTCTGAGGCCCTAAGTTACAAGCCCTTCACCTGGTCTTGGCTGAGCTGAGTGTTACCAACAACTGAAGGAGGGAATAAAGCAGGAGCTCTACTTGTTGCACTGTTGAGAGGTGTCCTCTGGCTCTTTGATGCCTTTGTGGAGTGATGGATGCTCTAGGATGGTGTTTGGTGTCTCCTTCTGGTTTTCTGGTCGTAATTATCGACCCCTGCCACTTTTCTTTTTACCGATCCCTACAATCATTTATCATCATTTATCTTCCCTCCCTCATATCCTCCCCACCTTTTTCCTGGGTGCTGGCAGCATGTAAAGCCATCCCTAAAAGGGAAAGCAACAGGCAGGCAGTAAAACAAGCAATAAAACCATGAGAGAAGAGCAAACAAGTACCATTGCTTCCCTGGGGTTCTCTGCCAAGGTCCAGCAGCGTAGGAGCTTCCTGAGGCAGGAGCTGGAGCCTGGACTGACTGTTCTGCAGATGTGCCCAGTGGCCGTGGTGGCCAGTGGCCAGTGCTGGCAGGAGCCCCCGTGGCTGCTGGCTCTGACAGTTCTGGCTGCAGGTGCAGAGCCGCTCTCCCGTCATCACATTCAGCTGATGACTTCATGGCTTTTAAATTTAGAAACCTTGTGAGTCAAACGACTTCATACAAGCTACAAGTGAAATTAAAGATATGGAATATTTTTTGAGTGAAAAGCAGGAATCTGGTTTGGTTCTGTGAGAGGCTCTGGAGTGGTTTAAATTTTGGTGCAAAGTATGGCTTTGTAGTTCCTGCCACTTCCACTCTTTGGAAGATGTGTTTAATTAGAAACCAATGCGCTTGCAGCTGGAAACACATTTCCTAAGTAACATTAAACAGTGCATCCTGAAAGTGGAGATGTGGGGAACGCTTTTTGGACAGTGGGCACAGCCTGTGTTTGTTACTCTGTGACACTTCCACTGCTGGTGGAGTCTTCAGTCACAACCCTGTTACTTTGTACGGGTCCAGAGAAGAGTGCAGTAGGATTGTGAGAGTGGGTTTTTCCCCTCCCTCCTAGCTGGGGATTAGGGAGAAAAAATAATTACACAAAATCCAATAAGAGTAGCACAAAAAATAAAAAGCTAGAGGGTTTATTTGTAGCAAAACAGAATAATGCAGATTAGTTGTGCAGGGTTCAAAGCGTATAACCTCAAGGAAAAAAAGTTAATTTCTGGTCTTTATGCATCAGTACTTCAGCGTCAGGTGTTCTAAGCTGGTTTACTTAGTTTACAGAATTGGTTAAGACAATTTGAATACGATTATTTGATTAACAGAATATTATTATGGGCCTAGGGAAAAGTCAATGGCTGTCAGTGAAAGATGCAATGTTCAGCAGAACCAGAGGCAAAGCGCTGGTGCAAAGCCAATGGAACAGGATTTTTTAGCTCATCTGGTTTTTGTTCTGTAGGTTTGTCATGTTTCCTGTTCCTGGGGGTGAAAAGAAGGGGTGGAAAGAGAAAAATGTCTTTACTCAGATATAAGTTGGTTTCTACTTAGTAAATGGCCATGTTACTACATTAAAACCTCTTTTCTTTTTTTTCCGGCAAGACCATCCAAGCAGTGACTCCTTTTTCTCAAACCTGGTTCCTTCATGTTGCTTTTACGGAATGTGGGTGGGACAGTGACTTTTTTTTTTCTTACCAGAAGTTGCTTTAATTGGTCATCTATATGTGAAGGCAGTGACTCGAAAGGATTCCTGCCCAGGCAGATCATGGTTAGCTCTGACTCTTCTGCACTGTGGTGCACCCTTAGCGAGTTTGTACTTGACAGAAGGTGGTTATGGCTGTGCAGGAACTCTGGGAAGCGTCCAAAAATTCATCACACCACTGTGTTTTTATTATTATTTGCTTTGCTCTTCTGGAGAAGCTGCAAAGTTCTCATCCATCAGTGCCCCTGTGTTCCCAGTCTTGAGGAGATGGGCTGGCAGAGCATCCTGCCTTTAGTACAGACTCTAAAATGTGCTTAACTCCTCCAGACCACGCTTGTGCATCCCATTCATGTTCACTCCTTCTTCTGGGGTTTGTTGTTGTGAATTCCCCCCTTCCCTTTTCCAAACTCACGGTGTGTGTTGGTGGAGCTGCAAGTTGAGAGTTGTCTGAGGGCGTGTGGTGATGGTGCAATTCTTCCTGTGAGAGTAACTCATTGTTTATAGCTGGGAGATGTTGCTGAAGGTTGCCCTGAGCACGAAGTGAAAATCTCGGCCTCGTCACCTGTGGGGTTTGTTACTTTTTTCTTTAAGAAATAACTGCTTTGTAGTTTTTAGCTAAGACTGACGGAGTGTTCCTGAATCAAAGTGGAGGACTGCAAAAGGACTTCTGAAGGAGTTTTTGTAGGAAGCTTAGAAAACATTTTCCTTTGAAGAGTCTTCATACTCATGTTCTCCTTTGCTGCAGTGGGTGCTTCTGGTAGGCTTTGCAAAAGGAGAAAACTATGGAAAACTTCTTCCATTCTTAAAACACAGAAGTTTTTGTTACTTAGTCCTTAGTTACAGCTATGCTGAGCATGCAGCTGAGAAAGAATATGGTATTTAGCCTCTGCTAATACAAGGCTGTCCGTTTGCTCCATGTTTAAGTAGATTTTCATCAACCCTAATTATAGGAGTCTCTTTTTTTTTTTTTCCAAAACATGTGTGTCGGCTCCCACAGCTCCGGTATTTATGTACTTCTGACAGTTTTAAATTGCTAATGAAGGTCTAGATTTTGAAGATGTGGTCAGCTGAAAGCACTGAAGAGTATTGCATAACAACATATCAATTTAGGAATGAAAATGCAGTTTGAGTGGGGTCAGATTCTGGTTATTTCTGACTCTTTAGCATAAACAACACTTTTTATTACAGGTTGAGTGCTGAAGAAGATCAGAACAGAAATCCTCAGGTTTCCTTTTCCTTTTATTGCCAGCCATCAGTGAGTTTTTGCAAGCTAAGCAAGAATCAATTTTGCAGCCATGGCAAATTCTTCTGCCAGCTGATAAAGTGGACTAATTTATAACAACCTTTTTCTTATTTAACGTCGAGTTGTGACAAAAATTAACTCGTAAAAAGGTTGCCCCTTCTTGCATTCTTTGTTAACTTAAGGTTGCTAATTGGAACCTGTGCTGGCACAGTTTGGGGTTTGAAGAGCCATGCTCTGAAGCCACAGCCTAGTTATATCTGCACTGACTGTGTGTCCCTAGGGTCTGAAATGTGTGCTGTGGTTCAGAGAGTGCCAGAAAGCTGTTCTTTAATTCTTTCTCAGTGATTTTAGGGAAGTTTCACGGAGTTTTCCGCCTCAAGATTGGAAAGAGACACTGATGTTGGAAGGGCTCTTGGCAGTTGAATTCAAGTGGTCCAGCAGATGCACAAAACCTGCTTGGGCTCTGACATCCTGTCTCCAGGCTGAACCCCCTTGCTGTGCTTCAGAGTGTGAACCTACAGTTTGAGCCTACAGCTTCAATGTGAGAGATGTGGCTGAGTAAGGGCTGGGTTTGGGAGGTTGAAGTTGCCATCACTGCAGGGATAAGCTCGTGAGAGATGTTGCTGTTTGTTTAAAATGCAGGTGTGGTGTCCTTCTGCATGGCCAGAGCCTCGCAGTGCTGACCCACAGAACAGCTAAATACAGCACTTACAAATCTAGTGGTCACTTGTTCTGATTTGGGAAGTTATCTTTCATGGTGGTAGTGCAGGTCTTCAGCATGAAATGCACAAAGCTCCACGTGAAGGCAGAGTGAGTGGTTATTATTCATAGCAGTGATAGCTTGCTGGTCGTGACACATTGTCTTTTTTTTTCCAAATACAAAGCTTTGCAGCCAGAATATAAAAATTAATCTTAGTTATATAGAACATTCTCTTTTTTAGGAAAAGCATGTGTGTCTTCTAAAGCACTCTTGATACCCTGACAGTTTTCTTTATGGAGTTGGGATCTTTCATGAGTTTTGGAAACTGAAAACTGCAGAAATAAGTTGGAAGTTTGTTGGGACATACCAGGCTATCCATCTGAACAGTTAAATGGGTGTAAGCCTGAGTTTGGCTCCTGTGTTCTTTCAGGGTGTCATCCATGAGCTGGAGCCTTACTGTGACATAAATAAGTCACTAATTGCTCGTGCTGCCTGTGATTTGTCTTCCGTGCACCTCCTTTCTAGCTCCTTTGAGGTAAAACAATTCTGTCAAAAAGGAAACAATCGGAGCTGAGCACTTGCATAACTGGAGGCAAGAAGCTGCTGTTGGCACCAGCGTCTCCCAAGAAAACATTGTATTTGCCATTGTGAAATCTCTGCTGAGGTCCCAGGACCGGCACAGTGAAGCTGCTTGTGCCGAGGGTGCCTTCATCCCCTCAGTGACAGCTGGACCTGAGGGGAGGAGTGAAAACCTGTAGTGCCAGAGCACATTCCTGACTCTGACTGAAAATGAGTTGCTCAGATCCTTAGAACTGTGACAATTTGGAAGCTGCTAGGAGATAGCACAGACTGCTTGGGGGAGAGTGAGGCATCTTCATCTGGTGATGTGCCCTGTGCCCACTCCCGTGTGGTGCTGCGTGGGCTGGGCTGGGCTCTGCTGCCACAGGGGAAAGGTGAGGGGGTCCCTGGGGCTGCTGGCTCTGCTGGGAGACAGCACCCACACGGGAGAGAAAACAGAGTCAGCAATTCCATGGATTTTGGTAGGGACACTGGATTAGGTTTCATCTCTCAACTCAGTAGCAAGGTCTAAACGAGTGGAGAAGTAAAGCATTTGTTTGTTACTGGCTGTGTAAGGCTGGCTGATGAGTGTTTCACATGCCTCTGTGGGCCTTCTCCACAAGAGCAGCAGAGAAAAACTTATGAAAGCAGATGAACAGACCTGGAAGGGGAATGGTGCTGGTGAGAAACAGGCTTATCTGAATCTGAATGTCGTCTTTTTTTTCTTGGATGGTCACTGCGGTTTGTGGAAAAAAACCCCAGAACAAAATGTGTAGCAGAGTTGAATATACTCGAGTGGCAGGAAATTCCATCAAGGAAAACGTGGTTGTTGATTTCTACAGAAGTTTGTTTTATTCAATGAAGTTATTTCCCATATATTTTTCCATGATTTGTATAGATACCACACTTGAATGTTTAGTAAAATTGTATTCAATGAAAACCAAGAGTTTGGGATGAGGCAGAAATGGTCTTACCTTGCCACCAAGCTGGACATGGCCAATGAATCTACTCACACCTCAGAACTTGGAGGCACTCCAAGTTTAGTAACACAAACACAGGCAGTGCATCCCACCTTTACCACCCAGACCTGAGTCTCATAAGACAAACTCAACTCAAACTCATCCTGTACATACAAATAGGAGCTTTGCCACAACTTGACATCTGAGTTTGTATTAATATTTCAGACTGTGACATTCTAACAGTAAGGATTTCTACTGAGGTGGTACCTGTGTGGCATTTATGGTGGGAGACAGGATTTGGTATCTGAGCAGATGGAATGGAAGGTTGAAAGCTGTGTTAGAAGAGGATGACTGGTTTTAGTTGTATATGCTTGATGTTAAATAAAAACCACTTAAATAAAGCCTGCTTAAATCCTCCTTGAAAAGCATCACATACACCAGACATCCTTGACTTGCAGCTGTTTGGCTGCCGGGTGTTGCTTTATTTGTGGAACAGGGCAGACAAATGAATTTGGAGACTGTGAAGGGAAAGAATGAAACTTTTTATTTTGTGGATACTCCTAGTTATGTGAAAACCAGTTTTGAGTTGTCAGTGGGCCGTATGAAGCCCCAGCCTGCGAGCTGAGTTTTATTGAAGTGTGCCTTAATCTTTTTGAAACCAAAAGTGTTCAGAAGGTTTGCATTAATGGTGTGTTAGATACCCCAGTTCCTGACGATCTTTGCTCTCGTGTGCCACCTTCAGCAGGGGTCAGGGATCCTTGCTGGTTGTCAGGTGGGTTGGGTATTTGGGTAACAAGCCAAGCAAAAGGATTCCTTTGGGATCAGGGGTTCTGATTAATTTTCTGTCTGAAAGATGGAGCTGGGTCATTGTGTTGTGAATCCCACCATGTTCCATCCCCAGGACCTGGCTGGTAGAATAAGGGCTGTTCTCATGATGTGGTACAGAATATCTAGAGACAGTCTGGAAGCATGGTGGGAGACCAGATTATCATTCAAAATGAGTGAGACTACTTAAAGACATGTGAGAGAAGCTGCAAGAAACTGCAGTGAAGTACCTCTTAGTGTTCCTGGGCACATCAGCCCCACAGAATGGGGAACAGCTGAGGAGTAGCAGGAAGGCTGTTCAGATGGAGAATGTCCTCCCAGGTATTAAATGTTTTTGTGCTGTGTTCTGTGTTAGGTATTTTGGATAGCACAATGCTGGAATTCAGCATGTGGTCTGTTGTGCCCAGCCAGGTCAGCTCCTCTCTGTGCCAGTCAGACCATTCCTTGAATACTGGCTTCCCTGAGAAAAACCAAGAAATCAGTGAGTGCAGCTAAAAGCTTTTAGAAAGCAGCCTGGCAGGAGAGTTAAATGTGAAGACTGACAGCAGATGTCACAGTAAAGACTTCAGGTAGCACGAGGTGGTGGGGCTGAAGCACAGGAGATGAGCAGTTATTTTTTTTCTGTGTTACCCAAAGAGATTTACCCTTGCCTGGAGCAGGGGTGGCTGCAGGATGTTTGGTACAGGGCAGGTGGAATGGACTCGCTCAGTAGTGAGCTACAGCTCAGCTCTGAGCTACAGCCATCAGTGCCTTCAGGGCTGTGTGGGAGTGCAACCTGGAAAAACAGGACCACGAGCACTTAGGCCTTTTTGTGATTCATTGGGGTGCAGAGCTCACTGTTAAAATTGTGCTCCTTCACAGGCTTTTGGAAAAGCCTTGGGTGCCTTCAGGGCACTTCTGCAAAGCAGCTGCAGAGCTGCATTCCTCTGCTTGCCAATATCTAAAAATTATTTGCATGCCTGTATGATGGAAGTAGGTATTTGAAATTATTCCTAAAACCTTGAATTACCAGTTTTTGAAAACACTCAGACCTTCAGTTGTGGCTTTTGGAAGGAGCACTGTGTGCACATCACCCCTGGTGTGCTCCTGGCAGGCCAGCTCCTGTACCGGGGTGTGTAGGTGCAGCCCCAGCAGCTCAGACATCCCTCTGCTCATCCTTCTCTCCAAGGAGGGCTGGGACCTGCCCTGGGAGGGCACTTCAGAAGCAGAGCTCATCTCTATGCTGCTCCCTCCCTGTGCACTCCCACCTCTTCCATCAGGACAGTAACCTGGGAAGGGAAGTTTTAGTTACTCTGGCTCTGAGCTCCCTGCAGTGGCTCTCCCCATCAGGCCTGTGCTAACGTGGGTCTGTTTGGGGCAGGGAGAGGGGCAGTAGGGTGGCAACAGTGGTTGTTTGAAGCAGAATGGAGACCTGGCCTTAGTTTTTAGCTGTAGATGAGATCTTTCATGTTTGTAGAAAGCAATAGGGAGTTGTCCAGGGATGGCTCTGCTTGCAGATCATTGGCTGGAACAGAGCTCTGAAAGTGGCTTCTTTAAACTCCTGTGCTTCCCCTGCCCTCATGTCCTTGCCAGTGCCCTAAACCCCAGTAAGATACTGCATTACTCCTGAGCCCTCTATTGCAATAATGAGCACCATCACAAACAGAAAAGTAACCCAAAGGGTTTGCAGTTAATGTGCTGGCTGGTGAGCACAGTTGAAGATTCAGGTTACACGTCTGAGCATCAGATGTGTGGGGAGGACATTCCTGCTCTCTGCAGAAGCTCTGCTTGATGCTCAGTTCTCAGTGGCTCAACTTGGCCGTGGCATCCAGCTTTGCCCCGTGTTCCCACTGCAGTGGCTTTGCCAAGGGTGCCGGCTGATGGTGCCATCTCCCCTTGCCATAGCGGTGTCTGTGGTGGCACGGTGAGCCAGATGGGGATCTCAGCCCACCTTGCAAAAATGGATTTCTTTCCCTCCAGCCAAATCAGTCCTTCCCCATCTGGTTAATCGCTCAGGCGTGGGGAAAGCTGTGCCAGTACGGAGGGGGTGTGATGTGCAAACGGGAATGAGTTCCTGGAGGGGTGTGGGAGGATGAACATTGGTCTTTAAGCAGCTTTTCTGCTGCTTATGAAACCACAGGCTGGGCAACCACAGCTCCTTGTGCAGTGGTGTCGTTCTATATATTCCCACACTTGAGATTCAGCGCTGCTCGCTCTTCTGCCGTGGGGTCCCTGCTGCTTTGTCCTTGAAATCCATGGCAGGGCTGGGGCATGGAGAATCTGTTTCCATGTCACTTGGTCTGTCCCAGCTGTCACACCACTGCTCTGCAAGCAGGTTCCTCTTTCAGAGGATGTCCTCTTTCCCTATAGCTGTTGGAGTGACTGCAGTGGGGGTTGTGGTGTGCTCTCCAGGAGCCAAGGATTTGGCACTCTGCTGTAATATCCCATCATGTGCTTTGCTACCTGTTACCGTATTTGAATTCACTGAGGGAGAGCTTGAGCAGTCACAGGGAAAAGACAAGTTCCAGAGAACTGGGGGGTCCTTGTGGTGGGTTCACAGCCGTGCCAGAACATGGCCCTGGCAGTTGTGCTTTTATCCCCTAAACCCATCTCACCCATGTGTTGGTAACCTATAGCCTGTTCCTGTATTCTCCACAAGTGTTTAACTGAATAAACGTGTTTATTGCAATGTACAAATGATATCCAAGCCATTGCTGCCAAACGGGCTATTTGATATCAAGCTATGCTTTTTAGATAAATTTCAATAGCGCTGCTACTAAGTGGTTTTATAGACCATTACTTTTGGCCAATTCATGAACTATCATACTAACGTATTTTCAGATGAATTGCCTTTATTATCCTACTAATACAATTAATGTATCTTCTCATGGTTACCTCGTCCTGCACGTTGTTTCTGCGAGAGGTGTAACAGCATTAACTACACAGAAAAAGCCTTTCTTTAGAGACCTGCTGGGCTTTCCAGAACCCTGGCTATGTTTCTCAGAAACCACAAAGGTTTTCAGTGTCTTTTTCTTGGCTTCTTGTGTAGGAAGCATTCATGCCGAGCTATTGGGGAGGGAATAAACCAGTGAAATTCCTTGTGGAAGGTGGGTAGCTACCTGGGGGTGAAGAGTGCCCTGTGCCAGCGTCTGGGCTGTGGCACAAGTCGGTGGGTGAGTGAAATTAAAAGGGGGTGATTGAGAGAGAAGGTAAATTAGTGAGTTCACAGTGCTTAGTGGTCACTGTCAGAGGCAGGGGAGGACAGGAGGTGACCACCTTCCACCCTCCTGTGGCTCCTTGGGGGCTCTGGAGCTGTGGCCTGGCTTGTGCTCTGGGAGCCTTCACCTGCACCCACAAGCATTTTCAGCCAAAGCCATCAGAAAGGTTACACATATACCAGCATTGATCAGGCTCTTTCTAGTCTATTTTTTTAAGCTTTCAGCTTTTAAAATTTTTTTTTTCTCCCAGCAGTGTGGGCACTTGGAGCGTGGGTGTAGTGGGGAGCTGCATGCAGTTGGGTGAATATTGTACCTTGTGAAGTTGTACTTCGGTGTGTCAGCTTTGGTCAGCAGTGCTGGAGTGAGTTTTCATCTCTCCTGTGGTGCCTGTGGTGTGAGAGCCTTTGGGACCAGCCAGGAGCCAGGGGATGCTGAGCTCCTCCAGTGCCCCAGATCTTTTACTCTTCCCTGGGAAACAAGCAGCCCTTCCTGTGCACAATTAGCTGCTGGGGTCGAGAGAGAGCAGTTGGTTGTTGTAAACATTGTTGGCTACCAAAATTAGTGCCTTGCCTCCTGCTTTTTTAAAAATAACGGGATGTTGTGCTCGTCTGGCAGCTTGGGGACATCTGGTGCTGTCAGAGCAATGTGACTGCTGAGATGCTGCACAGGCAATGCCCTGTCCAGAGAAAGATTAAAAATATCAGCTAATAAGCTTTAAAATGACCTCAACAGTAGGTGTTTAGGAAGATGGGTGGAAGGAGATTTAGGAAATATATTTATCTTCCTGGCTTTTTTAAAAATAAAAAGTTACAAATGTAGGTTTGGTCTAATCTTGAATTTTGAGGTCAGCTCAAAGCAGGAAGAGCTAAAATCTATTATGTCTGAAGTGATATGAGTTGGTTTTATGGATCTGTAATACTTTAAATCCATTTTTTACTGAAATTATTGTTCAGTTTATTCTTTTGTTGTGCTGTGCAGCATCACGGTGTTAATCCAGTGACTTGTTGTAGTTCCTTATTTTTAGTTCTATTTTTTTAGACTACTGGTCTCAACAGCAGAGCTATTTTAGTAGTTTCACTCAACTTTTCCCATAAGTATGTTTGCTGTTCCGTTGGGATGTTGATATAAAACTGTAACGGGAAGGAACAGCTCAGTGACAGCTTTGAACAGATCTCTTCATGCAAATCTGCTTTTCCCTCCTATGCAAATGTTAAGGAGAAGTGTAATAGATATGTAAGCTGTTAAGTATGAACCAGCTGGATTTTCTGGCTTTGTAAGGCTTATATTCACTCCTTTACCTTTGTACTCCCCGAAGGTGAACTGGGTGCAGGGGGAGGGTGCATGGGTTGGGTTAAAGTTGGCTCCTGGTTTGGCAGAGCCTTCAGGGTGGTGACCCGTGGTGGAGCTCAGAACACGGGCAGCTTTTTGGAGCTGCTGAAGTCGAGGGGTTCCCTTCTGCTCGCCCACGCCTTGGGCTGTGTCTGAGGGCTGGTCTGGGAGCACAGGAGAGCTGGCCCTGGAAGGGAGGAAGTTGGGCAGGGGGCACTCAGCTTCGTGGGCAAAGTGCCCCCACTCCCTGTGGTCCTTCTTCATTGCTCAGGGACCACCAATGAGTAGCCCAGGCAGTGCTGATCTTGTCATTGCTCTGATAAAACAGTGTGGCTTTGCAGTAGGTTTCTGCTTGGGTTTGTTTTCTTTTGGTTTTATTTTCTAATCAAAAAGTACAGGTAATATCTGTATATTGTCATAACAAGCAATTTGTCAAACTCTCACCATTTGAATCAAAGCTGATGTTTCTGGAGGTGCTGTAACCTTCACTTACACTAAATGGATGTTTTGTGTTTAGCAGTCTGCATTTTAATTTATTTTTAAGATGCATTAACAATAAAAAATGGTATTCATGTAGCTTTTTTCTTCTTGCAGAAATGACTGCTGTCACTGCAGCCAACGTGAACTTCAAATGGGACCCCAAAAGCCTGGAGATAAGAACACTGGCGGTCGAAAGGCTGCTCGAGCCTCTTGTTACACAGGTAGGAAAAAGAGAGGGGGTGAAATAAACAGTCATAGAGATGATTGCCTCTTTTGGTGGTTTATATTAATTAAGTCACAAAGCTTAAACTCTTTAGTAAAACACTACAAACTAAAGATAAGGTCTTCAAGCAGTTTCTTTGTTCAGTTTCATTGGAACAGTCGCTGGCCATGAGTCCAGGGAGATTGTGCTGCTTCAGCACCTGATCAGACACAGTGGTTACTAACACTCATTTCTGTGCTTCTAATTGAAATAATGTTCCATGCCTACACATTGTGCTGGATTTGTGAATAAAAGCTTCTTTCTGTGTGGTGTATATGCCCCAGTGACAAGCACTGAAAAGCACAGGAAGGCTGGAGTAAGTCTTGTAAATGTGAGCTATGTGTATTGGGTGTTTTGAAAATTCTTGGAAGAGACTTTCTAGGAGGTCTGGAAGAGAAGGTACACTGGAGACAGTTCCCTCTTTGTCTATAGCATTGTTTTCCTGAAATAGGAAATGTCTGAAATGACAGAATGAGCTGGACACAATTCCTGCTAAGTACAGATGGGAATGATCGAGTTTTGTTTCCAATATTATTCCCTTTAGTCACCAAGCTGCTGTCTGTACCTGCCACTTGCTCCCTCTGGATCCTCAGGTGGGCAGTTGGGTGATAAGGCTTTTTAGCTGAAGTTACTGATGGAGTCTTTGCTTAAGAGAAATTGTCCCAATTTGGCAAATTTAACGGAGCCAACTTGTTCACAGGACCTTTTTCACCAAGTGCAGTGTCTGTAACTTACTCCTCGAGGAATAAGCACAACAGGCTGTACTGGCAACCCCCAGTTTTCTGAATGATGTGACTGGCAAAATACAGCGAGGGAACTGGAGCAATTGCCTTGTTGCAACTTGTTCTTTATTTGTAGAACACGATGAACTGAGACTACCTGGTACAAATGCTCCCCATTAACCAGCCACGATATTCCCCACTGATGCCTTTCCCTCTCTGCATCAGCCAAGTGGGAAGATGGATTCAGCTCTGAGGACCTTTATGTCAGCAGTCTTCAGGCTTTCCAGAGTAGTAATTTTTTTAGTGTTGTAATTTAATGTCCCTCTGAAGTAGCTTCGTGTGCGTTTTCCTAGGCTTTCCAAAAAGGAGGGGAAAGAATAAGGCAAATGGAGGAGTGTGTGTGGGTTTTGTGTCATGTCTGTGTTGGATAGGAGGGGATGGATCCTGATCCTGAGCTCGGGGAGTACCTGGGGCTCTCCTGGCCTCTGGTGATGACCCCGCTCCCAGCAGGGTTTCAGTCTAAGACACAGAGCTTGGAAATATTTGTTGATTGCAGGAGGATTGTGAAGTTCAGTTGGGGTTTTTTTAGGGAAATAATGAGCTCTCCCAAGTCTTTTGCTCTACCTTCAGCCCATTGGCTCTAGCACTGTTTTGGACTGAAAAGATACCGTGTCTCTGCATTTCTGCTGGCACAGACTTCAACCTTGTCTGGGCTCTCTTACGACTGGAGAGTTATCCCAAACTAATTATCCCCACCTTGGTTTCTTATATGTGGTGCAAAAAAGCTCTGGCCTGTTACTGACACTGCAGTTTATAAAAAATACGAATAGATCTCTATTCTTAAAATCAAGTTTTGAGGTCTGCTGCTGATAAGAGAAATCTTTGAGCTGCTTAGCTGCATTTATTTTGGTCATCTAAAGAATCGAGAAGCATGGTAGTGTTTAAATGTGAAAAACACTCATTAGGTTAACTTGAGCTGGCAATAGTGCAGGTATTAGCAATACACTGTCTAGAAAAAAAAGTGGCCTTCCTATGAGATGGATAAACATTAAATTTATTTGATGTTGGATTTTTTCCCTTCTATCTCTGCCTTTAGGTAACAACACTGGTTAACACCAGCAACAAGGGCCCCTCCAATAAAAAGCGAGGCCGTTCTAAAAAGGCCCATGTCTTGGCTGCTTCAGTTGAACAAGCAACAGAGAACTTCCTGGAGAAAGGAGACAAAATTGCAAAGGAGAGCCAGTTCCTGAAGGAGGAGCTGGTGGCAGCTGTTGAAGATGTTCGCAAGCAAGGTAAGAGTGTGGATCTGGTGGCTTCTCAAACTGTGGCTCCTCAGAGCAAGTAGAACCATTCCCATCCCTTTGCTGCTGTTTCTAATGACTCTGCACCTCTCAGTTTGTGGATTCTCAGCTTGCCTGGCTGGCATCTCTGAGCTGTAATATAACTGGATGGGTCTGGAAATTGGATGTCCCATGTAGAGATTAAGAAGAGAAGCAGAAGGGCTGATTCTTTAAAGAGCGTTTAAAAACTCAGTTTAGGCTCAAAAGTAAACGTGCTCCCCGCAGCTATAAATTTTATGGGACTGCATCTCAAATGTGTCAATAACTTCTTCAATATTTGACTGTATACAGACCAGCACTGTAGGAGGAAGAGCCAAGTGTTGACTCGACAGAGACATGTTTCTTGAATATGCAAAATGTAAACAGCACCAAACAGAATGTGAAGACCCTGATTAAATATTCCAGGCTTCCTTCCTCACGTCTAATGTTGATTTTTATCATTTTCTTTTTTACTTTCTTGGAGCAGACCTTCAAGAAAAGCCTATGGAGCTGACTTACTCTAAAATATGCACTAGTAAATATTGTTGCTCATAAATCATTTATCATTCTTCCAGTCATGAGTCTTTTCTATGCTTCAGTGAAACCCAGTCAACTGGTATTAATGGTGACGGCTGCTGCTGCAAAAAAGGGAAAACTCATTAGCATTAATTACTTGTTTGTAGCTGAAGTTGCAGAGTGGTGAAATATTAGTTGAAAATGGTTCTAAGTTCTCGATGAGCCTGGTTGACAGACCAAAGAAAGATCAAGGTAAGAAGGCTGTAATATAAGGGGCTAATTGAGTTGGCTTAATTTAACAACAACAAACAGCAAGAGAGACTCCTTTGACTCCGAGCTTTAATTGTTGATGCTTGCTGCTCAGTGGAGAGTCAGAACTCATCTGTGGGTGCCTCCAAATGGCTCAGTGATGCTGGTGAGAGAGGGAGCTCTGCTGAGCCCTTGGGACTGAGAAGTTCCCTGGGCTGGATTTGTAGCTGAATATTGCAGTGAGAAGCTGGTGGGAAGGAGAGACTGATAAAAAAATCTTCCAGATGACCCTTTCCCATGTTTCTTGGCTCCTTTTTGCTTCTGAGACTACACATAGGCTTGATGCCAAAACCTCCCTGCTCTGTTGGCTTTGACAGAGGAGGTGAAGCTCATAACTGAGAGGTGCTGGAGTGAAATAACTTCCCACCTTAATGTTGCTTTGCTTCTTCCTCCCTTTTTGCTGTTTGCAGCCTGTGTGAATTCTGGCATAAAAGGGGTGGCTGTGCCTGTTTCCTGAGGCTGGGTGGGCGGTCAGACTGGAGTCAATCTCCTGGGCACCAGTGGTGCCCACCATCCTCTGTGGGGACACAGTTCCTACGCAACCAGGGGTCAAAGCTGTGCCCCATCACTGGGCCAGTGCTTGGCCAGGTTTAGCAGAGCAGCTTTTGGTAAGGAAATTAAAAATCAAACCAGCCTTTGAGGAAATGAGAAGCAAGCGGTGAAAAATGAGATGGAACAGAGGGCAGGGTTGTTGCTGCCAGTGCCCAGGAGGATTGCAGTTCTCAGCAGTGCTAATAACAGCAGGGAGATACAACCTTCCACTGTACATGGTTATGTGCACTCTGTGCACCTCAGAAGCCTCCCAGTATTGTGGTAGACCAGTTGAATTAATGAACTGGAGAAACAAGGGAAGTGTGATGCAAAGCCCGTGCGTGTGCTCAGCAAATCTTGCTGGTGCTGGTGCCTTTACCTGCCTTCTGCAGCAGGGGCAGGAGTGGAGAGGGGAATTTGGGTGTTGTGGTCAGCAGCAGGGTGATCACGAGCTGGCAGCGTCTGGGTCTGACAGCAGCAGTGGGATTATAGATACAGAGCACAATTAATCTTCAGCAGAGGACAGGAAAATAGCGTTAATAACGCCTCTGTTTAGAGTGGGGAGTGGTTTAGTTACCATAATAAAAAAAGATGAATGAATGTAGACAGGGATTATGAAGATGATTAGGACAATAGATAACTTGTCTCATCAGAGAAAATTAAAATTTTTTTTTTTTAGCCTAGCGAGAAGAAGATTGAGAGAGTACATGGTTTTAGTGAGCATGCTTGTTCATAAAATCCCATTTGTTGGGGGTAAAAACAAAGAACTGAAAAGAGCTATTTCGAATGAATAATAGCATGGCTACCTACTAAATCAATGTAAGTGGATCTTTAAAGTCTTCTTGTTTTTTACAATGAAAGAATAAATTATAACTTGCTTTAAATATTAAGCAAGTTAATGAAATATCCTACAGTAAGATTCCTGGCCCTTTAAAGCTTTGGACTTTTGTTTTCTTACAAAGTAATGGAAATTTTTAAGATTTTGAGCTCAAGAACGGAGATAAGGAATCAAAGTGTTTTTCAGAATAGATCTTACTGTGGTTATAGAAAAGACTTGGTATTGGGAAAGCATTTGATGTGAACATCTTGAATTTCAGCATTGTTTGTTAGAGGCATTTCTGCCATCAGAGGTTTGCTGGGTGACACAAGGGGCACTGCTGGTCCTGCCCAGGCTGACTCCCCCACTGTGAGCTCGCTCTGGGGTCTCACACAGCTGTGTGCTGGGGTGCTCAGCTCTTCCAGTGCTCTTGGGAGGTGTTGTGGAGCTTGAACCAGTCCCTTACCCCGGGGCTTGGCAGTGAAACAGCTTCCAAACTGGGCTCAAGGAGAAAACTTCTTTTGGGTTGTGGGAGTTCAGCTCTCTGCACCAATGCTGGTTCTTATCTTCACCTCTGGGAAGTTTTACCTCGAGTCCGAACAGATGAAAAACGCCTGCAGATGCTGTTTCAAGATGTTTATTTCTTCTTATCTCTAACTTGCTCTCAGTTCCGGCTGCACGTCTGATGCCAGCCGAAACCAAGCTTGAACTGCCCAGTCTTGGGCCATCCCTGTCCTTTTTGTGCCCTTTCCAAGGTCCAACCATTCTTCACAACGTATTTATTATTTACTCTTTTATACCAATTAATTTGCACCTCTTCTAGACACGTAATTTCTACCTCTTTTTCATTCTACCAATCATTTTGTGCCACCACCACCAGAGAAGATGGAGGAGAAGGAGAAGAAGAAGAACAGGGCAATGCCCAAAATCCTCCATCTTAAACCCTTCGTCCTCTTAGAAAAAACCCTAAAATCTACTTTTTTACCTTGTAAAATACGAAACCACCACTCATTTTCACACTCTCGTGGCTTGCAATGACTCTTGCAGTGTTGGTAACTTTTCCCATGGGCTAAGGTCAAAGACAGTGTCATTCTGGGCTTTTTACCAGGGTCTGGGACCCCCTTGCCAGGGCTCCCGACCACCCAGGACAGCCCGAGGCATGTCCTGACCTCCCAAGGCAGCCAGAGGCGTGCCTTGGACTCCAGTATTGGGTGAGGCTGTTCCTGATTCCCTGGAATGCTGATGGCCACAGCTCGCTGTCTCTGTATCTGCACGTGAGCGTGGGGATCCAGGGAGTTAACTGTGCTCTTGCTGTTGTGTGTCTTCAATGGCAACTTTACGTAACAGACCAAAAATTAAAGCTTAAAATTAAAAAGCCCGAGCCTGTGTATTGGGTCTGAGGTAAGAGAAGGGATGAGTGCTTTGATGTCTCAGGTTGCAGGTGCAGGGGAATGAGCCAACTGATTCAGCTCAGTGTCCTTCTGCTTCATGTTTCTAAGTGAAGGGTTCTTCAAAACTGAACAGTGAGGTGAATTATGAAAGGGAAAAGTAGTTTTTTCAATTGTGCGTCACAGAAGGTGTCTGGCTTAAGGATTTCCAAGGAGCAGTAGGAGGCCAGTTGTGGAACATCTTGAAGTTAAATACTGAATTCTTCTTGGAAAATTCAACTTCAAAATTCTGTTGTGACCAGTTAGCTAAATTCCTTAGAAAGGTACAATGAGTTCAGTTGGTTTCCTGCAACAATGCTTTAGGAGTGTGCCACTTTGAAAAGCCATAACCTGAGGGAGCTCTGAAGTGGCTCTTGGCAAACTGTAGGAGTGTTGTAGACAGTATATGGACTTAATTCCTTCATCATGTCTCCAATTATCAGAAGCTTTGATGCCATAAGTATCAAATCCTGTGTTGATATGGCAAAAGGTGATGTGGGACCTCATCCTTTATAGCAGAAAGCCAGGACAGCCCATTGTGACATTCCTGGGGAGTGTTGAAGGTGGCATTATTGGAGATGGGACTTGAAACTCTGATTTCCTGCTTGCCTTCATCTGGTGGGGAATGGCAACCTCTGGGGAAGTGTGGTGGGGTGAGCAGGGAAGGAATGACCTGGTGGCACTCGTGGTGTCCCTGGTACTGCTGGCAAAGCAGCCTGGGGACAGCTTTGAGCTGGAAATGCTGAAGGATATGAGGTGATGTGTGGGCACGAATTCCCAGCCTGGAAGAGGAGCAGCAGTGCCTGGGCGTCCCCTGCCTTGCCCTGGGCGTCCCCTGCCTTGCCCTGGGTGTCCCTGCCTTGCCCATCCTGCCTGCTGCTGTGCCCTCCCACTGGTGTTGTGTCCATCGTGTTCCACGCTGGGAGCAGGGTTAATAGTGCTGCCTGAAAGGGCTGTCACACCCTGTGGGCATGGGGTAAAAGAGACTAGAAAATGGGAATTTTCTTTTGATGGACTAGAATCTTACAGTTTCTAAAATGGGCTTTGTTCCATTAGATTTAATTGAATTCTTGGTGCTTGATTGACAAGATCATAGGATGGCTACTATTGCCTCTTCTTGTCTCAACTCTGTTTTATTTTCTTTCCCTTCTAATATCTAATGAAGATCTAAGGTTATATTGGAAAAACAGACTACTCAGCTTTATAATCTGAGTCTCGTAGTTGGGCTTTTCTCCACGGTGTTACTTTAACTCTTAAAATCCTTCTTCCAAAGTGGTTGTGTTACCTTTGTTCAGTGTTGAAAAGGGGAAGATTGTGCTGGATCCCGTTGGAACTGCTGATGAGCACACACAATGCAGTACCTGCATATCGAGGCCAGGCCAGAGTGCCCTCTTGCCCTTTGAATCCAGCTAAAATAACTACCCCATGGTGCTTTCCCTTTATAAAAGAAGTCTGAAAGCCAGCTTCCCTTAATTGGCAGAAATGTATATATATGCAACAACTTTAAATATAATCTGCTTTTAATTTTGGGAAACTGGTTATCTTTTGACACCCTGACAAGCTGTTTGAAACTCACTAAGTCTTTTAAAATCTCTTGTTGAAATAAAAGGGAATAGCATTTTATTTTAGGACTGGCTTGAAAGGTTGCAATTTAAGAGATGGATAGAGGATAATTTTGGTTTATAACTTCGTTAGCAATTTCTGAGATTCACGTGAAGCAAGTGGCCCCTTCAATAAGCTGTCTTAAATAGAAAATAAATGAAAACAACATTTTGGGAGTTGAAAATGTGGGAATTTTACATATAAGTAAATAAGGAAGGAAATATTTGTACTGAATTTTGTTTCTGGCATATCACAGAATGGCCTGGATTGGAATGGACCTCAAAGCCCATCCCATCCCCCCCCCTGCCATGGGCAGGGACACCTTCCACTGTCCCAGGCTGCTCCAAACCCTGTCCATCCTGGCCTTGGGCACTGCCAGGGATCCAGGGGCAGCCACAGCTTCTCTGGGCACCCTGTGCCAGGGCCTGGCACCCTCACAGGGAGGAATTTCTCCCCAATATCCCATCTAACCCTACTCTGTTGGAAGCCATTCCCCTTTATTGTGTTACTCCATGCTCTTGTAAATATATATCCTTAAATCCTGAGGTTGTTAATGGATTTCATACTTGTGGTGATGACTTTTATTATTAGCCTCTTCCAGAAGGAATAAAGAAAGGGTCATGTCAGCTATGTTGGGGTTTTGTAATCTGGCTGTTTGAAGTTTTCAGCATTGCTGGTACATCATCTCTCACCCATCTGGAAATCTGGAGTTCTTAACCCTTGGTAAAGTAATGAGTTGTATTCCCCAAAGCTGGGTAGGGGATAGCTTTGGGTTGATATTCAGAGCTGGCCTGTACTTGGACAGAAGCTTTTTTTGCTGTGTCCCAGTACAGAAGTAGCATATTTTTATCTTAAAATGTTACATGCCACTCTTGGTTGTATTATTTAAGATGATGGAAGGGTGTTACATAGGAGGGAGCATTTGAACAAAATTGAGTATCTTGATGTGGTTGCTTGGGCAGGCTGGCAGCTGTGCTTGGGCTGAATTTAGCTGTGAAGGTGTAGAGTGCCTGGGTGGGAGAAGCTTCCTGGGCAAGATATTATGTATGAGGATGGTTAACCCCAGGCTCTCCAGCTGTTGGCATTTCTGAGCAGTTAAAAAGAAGCTGTTAAATAAGTGGAAGCCTCCTGGGACTGCATCACGCAGAGATTTTGGTGCAGCCCTCGCCCTCTTTGGTGTGGGGGGCTCCATGGGACTCGCTGTCAGCTGTCACTTGTCAAACGCTGGTGGAGGCTTTTTAGTCTCATCTGAGACTGGCTATTTTTATTTTGGCATTTGGCCACGTGGACACTTTTTTGGACAGGTTTTTGGGAAGCCTCTGAAACAGCAGCTATAGCAATCTGCTTTGTGGTCATCTCTTGCTGCCTGCAGATCCCTGACCCTGAGGACCTACCGTTTTCTAAACTAAATCCTAGTTGTTCTCTCAGTGTTTCTGAGCTGCTGAGAGATCCAAGGATAATAATGTGGATTCCAAAACTCGCTGCTATGTAGCAATGGTGGTACTGGAAGCTGCCCCAGAAAGTGAGGGAGAAATCCAGAATTTACTCCTCTGACTATCTGCAGGCATTACTTTTACGCTTTGTGAATGCCTTCTGGAGGAATTGCTCTAGCTGTGCAAAGTGGCCTTTGCTTTTCATAGTTAACCAATGGCATTGTTACCATCTGAAACCCAAATTCTTTGCTCCTGCACCAGATGCAGCCCCACAGGCTATGAAATGTTGAAGCATTTTACGAAGCGCTGCCTGGCTTTGAATTCCAACCAGGGCATATCCAGCCAGGTCATCGCTCCGAGTTGTTTACGGTCCCAGGAGCTGTGGCAGCTCGCTGTGTGTTTACAGGGCTTTCTGCTGCTTTCTGCTTAACTCCTACACACACACAAATCAAAGCTTTTGCTCGGGCTTTGAAAGCATCGTAGCTTGGGAAATAACTGCAGCCCTGCAAAGGCATGCTGAATTCGCCTCTCTAGAGAATTCTGGCATGCTAAAACACCTGTACAAATGGAAATAAGGAGCAAATTGTGATTTCCCAGCCCTTCCTCCCTGCACAAGCCCCTCTACCCCAATACCACGTGGCAGCTGTACCTAGAGGTAGCCACATGCAGTATTAATGGTCGGCCGTATTTCACAACCGTTTTGTTTTAGAGACTTGGGTTGGCTTAGGAATGTTTCCAGCGGCTGAGGCAGCGCTGTGTGATGCTGAAGCAGCCCCTGCTGTCCCCCTGTGCAGGTGACCTGATGAAGAGTGCATCGGGGGAGTTTGCAGATGACCCCTGCTCGTCGGTGAAGCGTGGGAACATGGTGCGGGCCGCGCGCGCCCTGCTCTCGGCCGTCACCCGCCTGCTCATCCTGGCTGACATGGCAGACGTCTACAAGCTGCTTGTTCAGCTCAAAGTAGTAAGTGTGGGTCTGTGCTGTGCCTGGCACACTGGGGGTGCTGTGCCGGGTGCCCGCTGTGTGCGTGACCCCGTGGGCTGTGCGCTGGCAGCGGCTCCCTTCTGCGCTGGGGAGGCTCTCGGGGTTTTTCCTCTCGGCAGAATGCGTGCAGAGGGCGTGTGTCACTCATTTTTGTACTCACTGTCAATAGCTTTTGACATTGAGTTGCACTCTGTTCTGAACTTTTAGTACAGAAACTAACTGAGCCCTGGTCTGCAGCTGCAGGTGATAGTCAGCCCTTTCATCTTACTGAAGTAATTTGGCTTTCTTCTAACCAGTACTCCCTTGCAGCTACTAGGGATGAGTAGCTTTGGCAGGCTAAATAAAAATGAAAGTGAACTGTTTGAGGAAGCCTTTTCTTCCCATGAGCAGCAGGGTGGGTGAGTGGTTGTGCAGAACTTGAAGTGAAATGACATTGGATACTGGGTCTTCCTTGGCAAACGAGCTTTGAGGACTCTCCTTGTGCCCTTTGGCCACTGCCATGGCTCTGCCAGGGCCCTGGACTCCTTCGTGCTCTCTCAGATGTGTGTGCTTGACTGTCTCTGGTAGCTGGTGACTGTGAAATAGTAGCTAAGCACTGTATCCTATTAGCCTTTAAAGTGTCTCTCTCCAAAAAATAACAGGGGGCAGAGGAAGATTGCTTTCTCTGTCTGCTATGAAATACATTCTGAATTACTTCCTGACCTGTGGACTGTATTGCTTGGAAAAATATGTGAATATATATTCTTTTAGGTGGAAGATGGTATCTTGAAGCTAAGAAATGCTGGCACAGAGCAGGACTTGGGTATCCAATACAAAGCCCTCAAACCAGAAGTGGACAAGCTTAACATAATGGCAGCCAAAAGACAACAGGTATAGTGTGGCAACTTTTTTTGTGTGTTAATTTTTCTCTTTCTTTTCCAAAATAAGGCAGCCTTGCTGCTCTTGGACAGTGCCTGTTGCTGGTGATACTTTTTACTTAATTTTTTTGCATTATTGCTGAGTACTTTGCGTTGTGCTCTGCCACGTTTAGGAAGTGTGAGCTTGCCTGGTAAGCAAGAAAAGTCTGCTTGGCTGTAGGGTGCTGCTTTTGATGGAATTTGTTCTTAGTAGCATTTGTTTATGTCAATGTTTTAGTGCCTTAATGAAATGCTGCTCCCCAAGAGCTGCACTTCCCATTTTGAAGCAGTGCAGATGTGGGTGAGGACAGGGAGATGTGGCCAGTCCTGGGGCACTCTCCACTAGACCACTGTTGTGGTTCGTGCAGATGGACTGAACGTGTCCATGTACACAGGGAGCAAAAGCCATGGCTGGGCACAGCTACAACTTCCAAGGAAGTGAAGTGGCGCTGCTCACTGGTCTTGCACTGAAACGTCCCTTGGAGAAGGGGTTTGAATTCCTGTTTGTTATGGGTATGCTCTGTGTTTGGATAGCTTGTGCTTAGCCTTAAATTGCGTGTGAAATTTGTTTTGTTCAACAGCACGGGTGTGACTCATTCTTGTGTCGTTAAGTTTTCAAAAGAAAGCAGAGGTGTGGGCAGTTTAACTTATCAGGAACAGCATAATTCTTTCAGAGCGTTTTTTTTGCCTCTTTGTTCTGTAGATACGTACAAACCAAAACCGCTTATCCACCTCTGACACTGCTTGGGGATTTTTTGCACAGATTTGTCTTAGAAAATAAGCTGGGTACAGTCAAAAAGGGATTGCCAGTTGGTTTTGTATCTCAAATCTGATTGCAGTAAATGGGAGTAGGGTTGTGATGGCAATGCAGTAAATGCTCTTAAACTGCTTTGTGATGGATTGTTCCACGCTATGGGAAGTGGTTGTACAAAATCTGTAAATCTCTATGCCTGCCTGGAGTGCCCTCCCTGCTCGGTGTGTACCTCACAGAGGTCGCCTATCGCCCATTCATTTTAGAGAGTCTGACAGAATTTTTTTCCCTTTTCTCAGTAAGGCAGTCCTTGTCTTCATTTTCACTGCCTCTTTGTTAGATTTAAGAGGTAACTTTGAAATGACGATGCTGCTAATAACTGTGGTTGTTCCTCCTTTTATGAACTTACTGCTTGCGCTAGACTCAGAAGCTTTATCTGCTCGTGGTGCTTCTGTTCCAAAACAGAGGTGTGATGGTGCTTTAGAGAATTAACAGCGCAGAGTGTTTGGGAAAAGACTTATGGACTTGCTCACTAATCTTGAATTAGTGGTAATTACAGTCATTGGATTAATTTTGTCTCATTGGAGGTGAACAAGAAGTTGAATGAGATGATATACTTGTTCTTCTGAAATTAAGTACCTGAGTCTCTTGAGGAGAGTAAATGCCATCTTCTAGGTGTGATTAAAGAAAACATTCTGCTTGCGAGTCTGGGAGTTTAAATTAAAGATGATCTTGCTTCTCATTTGCAAGTGCAAGACAGGACAGCTTTCAAAATGCTGGTCCTCTGCTGCAGAGGAACAAAAATCCAACGTCAGATTTTGAATTGTGGTGTTGTGAATTGCCCTGCAGTGTTGTTGTGTTTTGACTTTATGGATCTGTCGTGTTTTGCAATTAGTTGAGCCCTTAAGGATAGGAATACTCAGCAGACAAATCTGAGCAGATTTGAGGCGAAGAACCTGCCTGTCCTTTGAAGATGCAGGGAGACAGCACAGGGATGCTGAATGTGGCCAATGCTCTCAAATGAATTTTTTCCCCCCTTTAATTTTCCTAACAGGAGTTGAAAGATGTGGGTCACCGCGATCAGATGGCGGCAGCCAGAGGAATCCTGCAGAAGAACGTGCCCATCCTGTACACGGCGTCCCAGGCCTGCCTGCAGCACCCTGACGTCGCTGCCTACAAGGCCAACAGGGACCTGATCTACAAACAGCTGCAGCAGGCGGTCAGTGGCATCTCCAACGCCGCCCAGGCCACCGCCTCGGACGACGCTGCCCAGCAGCAGGGCGGGGGCGGAGAGCTGGCCTATGCCCTCAACAACTTCGATGTGAGTTGGAACCTTGCTGTGAAAAACCCCCTCTAAGCCTTCCTCTTTGTTCCTCTGCTTTGTTAGCCACAGCTTGTTTTTATTGATGTTGCCTGGAAGATCGTTTTCTACCGAAGTACAGCAAGCTGTAGGCAAAGTAGACTTTTTTTACAAAAAGTCGTTTTCCAAACTAGGGTTGATGGAATATAGAAAGTTACAAATGTGGTTCTTGGTGATGGAAGGCTGTCAAGTTAAACTAGCTCTGAAATAGCAGTTAGCCTACTGCTACATTAGATGGTTTGTTTGAAATTGATTATTTCATAATATATTTATGTAATGTATTCTTGGAGGTGACAGAAGTGATTTATTAAAAGTGAATAATGTATTTGGAATTGCTGAAACTACCTATTGAGAGGAACATGAAGTGGGAAGTTTTAATATGATCTTCGGTTGGAAATGAAGTCATTTCACACTGATATGTTGTACTGATCTGTCATGTTCTTTATCTTGCATTCAGCACGTTGCTGAGGACAGCCATGCATTTTTACTGAGATGGCTTTCCTTTTGAAGCCAGGATTCGGTGTCTACCTGGTTCAGCCTCTGAATTTCAAACACTGAAATGCTAACTTACTCTAGAACTTGATTTAATATTGCAAAGCCATCACTCAAAAGGCATTTAATAGTTGTGGTTTTGCCAGATTTTGCTCACCTTCTCCTTTTTGCTCTTACCACTCTTGTTCCTCCCTTTCTGCCATGTGTATTTTGCCAGGATAAAGTTGTGTTAGAATTCTCCCTGTGCCTGATGGGAAACCTTTCCCTGTGATCTCTTGGGTAACAAGAGGATGTCGTGGCTGTCTTGATCTTGGTGACTGATCTCAGTTTTGAGTTTGCCTTTCTGAAATGGCATCAGTGAGCCTTAAGAGTGTGCCTCAGGTTAGCCCCGAGGGGCTGCAGGTTCTCACAGGTGTCTGTGGGAGGGGAAGGCAGCCCTGCAGCAGCAGCAGCAGCGTGTCAGGGGCTGGAAATGAAGAAGCAATTCAGGTTTGTGGATTGGCTTGTACAGCTCAAACCAGCTAATGGGATTTCGGATAAATCACCCTATTTTACTATTCACATTCTCCAGTATACGGCTGCAGACTTCTTTTTGAGTGTTGCAGTTCACATAAAGCTTTTTGAGCTTTTAATTCCACTTTGTGAGGCTTTCTAATAGCAGCAGTGCCTGATCAGCAGGCCAGCTTCGTCATCTCATCCCTGCCAAAGGAGGCTGACAAAACAAATGTGTTGAGCTTCTTGGCAGATGTTATCCCTGCACTTCATTTCCTGCTGCTGCTTGAGTGTTATTACGCTCCTGTAACAGAGGCTTTGAGCACACAAGCCTCCAGATACTCCAGTGATGGTAAAATATTAAATGGCTACCAGAAGATAACAAGCTGATTGTGATCTCCTTTTTTTTTGATGGTGCAGTTCTGGAGTGGTACCATTGTATTAGCCAATGGCTGGAAGCTTCAGGAGAAGAGGAGAGGTTGTGTTGGAGAGCACATGCCATGTGCTCATCCTGCTGTGATGGCTGCGTGGTTGCTCCATAGGGACATGAAATGTGCTGGCTGGCAGGAGGAGGTGGTTGTGATGTGGCTGCTGAGGCTAGCTCAAGTACAAATTGACTGAGAAAATTCCCATTTCAAAAAGCTTTGGGGCTTCTTTTAGAATTAACGAATTTTGCCCCTGAAATAACCCAACCAAACCCCGAACAAGCCACCAAACCGTGAAATGGCCAAATTATTCTTTATTAATTTCTTTAATAATTTCTTTATTAAATTACAGACCTGTTTAAACAAATCACCTGAAAGTACTCAAAGGTGATAAATGCTGTGCAGCTTCCTCTGGGGAATTCCATGGGTGCTGGTGAGAGCAGGTGCATCAGTGCTGCTATTTCAGCCCTGAGTCTCTTGGTATGAGCTGTGCTCGCTTACACTCTGGCAAGAGAAACCTGTGGTAATTTTCTGACATGAAGAAATTGATTTCTGTGTGGTTTGAAACCTTCGTGTTGATGTTTCACTTGGAGAATTTTTGAGAATGCAGTTGTATTTACCTGCCTAACATTGAAGAGAAGAAAGACTGTACAAAGTAGGGCAACAGAGCACAATACTAGAGCTAATTTTGGATGTTTGTTTTCTTGTTCATGATGGGATAATTACATCTGACAAGTTAACTAGTGAAGGCCTAATGTCCAGATTGACATGTCGTTAGGAAGAGTTCTGTACTTTGAACCTTATTTTTGCTGGCACATTTGCTTTTTTGCCATTCCTGTAATGAGGCTTCACGTGGCCAGGTTTTGTTTAGCTGTCAAAGCAAAGAAATGAGTAGCAATATAATCTGCTGGGAAACCTCGTAGTAATTTTACAAAACCACTCATGAAAATCCCCCCTCTGTGCCAAAATGGTGTCGTTTGCCTCTTAATGCCTGATCAGGGGGTTGCTCTAAGTGTTGGTTGTGTGGATGACTTAACAGCAGCGCACTGCTCGGGCCGGTGACTGATTTGCGGAACTTTTTCCTTTGCTAGAAACAAATCATCGTGGATCCCTCGACGTTCAGCGAGGAGCGGTTCCGGCCGTCCCTGGAGGAGAGGCTGGAGAGCATCATCAGCGGGGCGGCGCTCATGGCCGACTCCTCGTGCACGCGCGACGACCGGCGCGAGCGCATCGTGGCCGAGTGCAACGCCGTGCGCCAGGCCCTGCAGGACCTGCTCTCCGAGTACATGGGCAACGTGAGTACCCCTGCTCTGCCTGCTCACTGTCACTCTGTGTGATCAGCTAAAATAGGGAATTGAAGCCACATCCCTCAAAGCTGGTTTGTTCTTGTCCCAAACGAGTGTTCCCGAAAGGTCTGTCGTGAGATGGGGTGAAACCTATTTAAATCATCAATGATACTTAGCTTAAAATTGATCTCCAGTCTTCCAAACAAGGGTTTATCATCATAAAGCTTTAACCCTTTGGCACTGCTTTAATTTTATGGCTGTTAATACTGGTTTGTAGAGAAATTCAGATCTCGGTTTACATGAGGTAACTGGGCTTACACGAAAAGTTCTACTTCACTTCTGTTGACTCTTGGAAACTTTAACTGTGTCATCTTTGTAGCTGAAAGCATAAATCGTCAGAATCAAGTTGATTATTGTTGCTACTCGGTTTGAGTAGAAGTGATGTATGAAGTTAAATATGTAGTAAAAAAATCTTGAGAGCAGTTTGGTCTAAATATTGGGCTCGGAGCAGTTCTTTTCCAGTGTTTAGGCACTGAATGTGCACACGGTGTCTGAAGCCTGAGAGTGTTTCTAGGGCTGGAGTAAGTGTCATGTCATGCGGATGAGCTGCTGCATTTGAGGGCATCATGGTGCAATATTGGACTTCCTTCCCCTCCATTGCCCCTTTGCTCTTATTCCAGTGGGTTTTAATCTGAAGAACTCACCGTGTTGAGAGGTGAGACCAGGATATCGTAAGATTATAGACTAGACTCTATATAATTGTTAAACTTCAATACTGTTAAAGCTGATTTCAGAAATAAAGTTGCAGAAATGGCAACAACTTAAGCAAACTATGGCAAGTAAAATTGTCTGAAGAAAGCTTAATGGGAGGAGGTGAAGTCTTATTTACGTTTTTGAACTTGTTTGAGGTGCAGCTTACCTCAGAGATACCTTTTTTAGACAGTAACACTTGTTTAGGAACTTTGCTGCGTTAGGTACTTTACCTTCAAATCTTTTGGCCAAAGTGATTTCAGCATAGAGTGAAACTGGTCCAAAGGCTGCCATGTGTGGGTTGGGGTGGTGGAATTTGGAGAACAGATGCAGTGTGTGGTAGAGAGAAAGGAAAACAAGGATTTCTGTTTACCAAAAGAAGGGCAAAGTAATTGAACAGAACTGAAAGGCAAGTCTGCTGTAGCCTGCGGGCTGAGCTAGGTATTCATGTAGTCTGTCTTAATTGCTTGTGAAAGTAGCTTGTGCTCAGCACTGACATTTTGTAGAACTTGAGATTGCAGCTGGGAAGCAAAGCACGGAGTTGTGCCACTCCAAACTCCTTTGAGCAGGGTGTTTTATAAGTCTATGAAGCATCAGCAATAATCCCTCAAATGTGCTGCTGGATTGGAGGGAGCCCTGTCAGCGTGATTGCGAATGGAGCAGCCACCAAAGGGTAATTAAACATGTGCAAGAGGTAAATGCTCGGTCTTGCATGTAAGAGTTGGTGGCATTTGTCTCATTGAAAGTTGGTCAATAGCCGTGTGAGAGTGCAGAGCTTTGACTTCTTCTCACAGCAGTGCCTGTCCTCCTCCTCAGCCATGTGCTTTTGTCTCTGATAGGCAAGTTAAAGTAATCGTGCTGAGATGGAAAGAATGTATTCCCTCCGTTATCTCCTTTAACACATTGTGAAATTAGTGGAGCATACTGAATTTTTTAAAGTCACTGCTATGTTATGATTGTAGACAGCGTAGTTGGGGAAATGAGATTAGAAATTCAGTGAAATGGAGTGGAAAAAGCAATTGATAAATTATGGTGAAAATGTGGGATGGTGTGTAAAAATCCATACTGTAAACCCCTCTGTGATTAAGCTGAAGAGTGACTAATAGTTGGGAATCTAAACAGTGAAAATGGTTTGATACATCTGCAGGAAGAGTAGGGATGTGCTGACTTAGAGTAGTGGCAGAGGAAATGTCATTTCATGTATATGTATGATATACCCACAGCTCCTGGGATGCTTTCCTCCAGTCTCCCTTTGAAGGAGGAAGTGAATTGGGCATTAAATCTGTTAATTGCACAGCACTTGCAGTGCATCGTAAATCCTACCCAAGTGCCAGAGTAAGAGGTATTTATTGGCCAAGTGTAAAAATTCAGAGAAGATTGGATGAGGAATGCACTGGAAGGGCTGAAGCACAGGAGTGTCTTGAGGCAGGCTCCCTTTTAGCTTTAAATGCCTTCTCTTCAGTGACTTCCTCTAGCTTTTGGGCTTTCTTTCTTATCTCTGGCAATAACAAGACTGTTTTCTAGACAGTTTATAACTCAGAGTTTAGTGTTTTGGACCCAGAGTTTAACTGTTTCTCTCTGTGCCTGTCCTTGAGGGTCTGCAAGTCTGCAAGCATTGGCGGCTGTGTTATGGAGTGTGGCAGAAGTTTTTAGCTGAATAACAGTTTTTGGCAATAAAGTGAATTGTAGGATCTCTTGACCCCCACTGCATCTGCTGGCACGGTGATGAATCCTGTGATTATGCCCTTAAAAGAAGGGCAAGATTTGCTTTTTTGGTAGTTTGTTACAGGAGTTTGAGTCCCCCTTTTCTTAGATTGGTGGGCGTATTACTTCCTTTTTCATCTAGCACAACTTCTCTTGCCATTTTCAAGAGCAGTCCAGCTTGGTCAGACTAAATCTTGTACATCAAGGCCAGCATCCTGTCAGACAGTGGTGAGCAGTGGATCCTGCAAGCAGAAGGACAGGAACAAGGGAGCTGTGTAGTTTTACTAAGCTGAGTATCCCCCCAGGGCTGGCAGTCTGCAGCTCAGGCACTTCCAGAGGCTGCATTCCTGACTGCGTTTAATGACTCTCAATGGACTTTTCCCCAATGAATCTGTGGAGTTCCATTCTGAACCCTTATAAACTTCTTTAGCAAGGAGTTCTCCTGCTTAAATGGATGCTGTGTGAGGAAACATCTCCTTTTGTTTTGAAGCAGAACAACCTCATGCCTGTTCTGTTGGGTGTTTCCTTCATCTCATTTAGGAAAAGCAGCAGCAATTCCTTGCCCATCCTTTCCTGTGCCACTGCTGTTTCAGAGCCATAGTCTGTAGGAGGCTTTGGTCTAAGCTTCCCCAGAATGAAGCATCCTGGTTTTATTAGATCTTGCCATAAATGAGTTACTCAGCACCTCCTCTCAGCTTTGGCTTTGCCCTCGTTATCGAGCAGCGTGGTGGCTTTGGATGGGGTTTGTGGAGGGAATGTTCCAGTGCCTGTGTGTGCCTGCATCTCACAGCAGTTTGTCTCAGCTGATTTCAGCCTAGTCCTGAGGACTAGTTAGTGTTTGGTGTGGTAGTGGCTGTCCCCTTGTGTAGATCCACTTGGAGAATCCAGCTCAGGTGGCCCAGGGAGGCTTTGAGATCAGAATCCCAGTGTTTGAAGCAACAGCACTGGGAGAGGAGATTCAAAAGTGCAGTGCTCATGTGAGCCAAAATGCTGGCATGGTCATGTTCCCCCATCCCCTCCTGTGCCCTGACTGTATCCTCATGTTCCCGCTGAGCTTTGGGGACCAGAACTGCACGGGCTGTTCAGGATTTGGGCAGTGTCACGATATCTTCTGGTTTTGTTCTGCAGTCCTGAGCTACCAATGCCTCACACTTGATGTGTTCTCTGATATCTGCTGAGCACGGAGGAGGCTCCAGGAGCAGCCACCCTCAGGATTCAGCTTCTGAGCCACAGTGGCAGGAGTCTGTTTCTGTAGATGTTAAGTGAGGTGGGCTTTCATTACCTGTGTCCGCTGAACTTCATCAGCCTCTTTATGACCCAACCTCTTCGTTTATAAGCGACATTCTTTGAAATCCCTTAATTGTAGCATCTGATTCTCTAGCTTTTCCCCCCCGCCTCTTCCACTTTGCCTGGGGAGAGCCGTTTTCCATTACGGCTTTTGCTCACTTCTCACAATTCCACCAGCAAATAGTTTTCCTTTTTAAACTTGCATTGCAGATCCCTCCTGGGTTGAAGTAGCACGGATGCCTGTTTGCATTTGGGTTTTATTACTTGGAGTAAGCTTGATTCTTGCTGCTGGTGCTGAATGGCAGAGCTAGAAGGGGAAGGCCTGAACTCATTATGGATTCTGAGTAGCTTTGTAAAAGCAGAGTAGTCCAAGGTCTTGGTTCTGGGATCAACTGCCTGGAATGCAGTAAATTGACCACATCAGTTGTAGCTAAGATTGTAATATAACTCACAGATGGCAAGACCCAGATCTTTGTGTGATCTGTGGCAGTCAGGCATTCGTGGTGTGTATTTTATTAATTAAATGAAGAAATTTCAAAGCATATTTGAGTTTAGCTGAACATCGATTCCAGACTTAGGCAGGGCAAGAGGGCAGAGCAAAGCATGGAACTGAACGGTGCCAAGATTAATAGTGCAATCAATGAAGAAGTTAGTAAGAAATATAAGAAAATACAATGGAAACAGTATTTTATGTCTAACTCCATGATCTTGTGTGGGTACATTTTGACCTGTTGCAGTTTGCTCCAAATAAAAGGATGAAGCTGAATATTTTTCAACACTTCCACCAGTTTATCCTGGCGTTGCCTTTGCACTGGCAGCTGGTGAGATTCCTGTCCCACTGTAGGTACAGCCAGCATCTCTGCTTTTCTGTACTGTGCTGCTCAGCTCTGCCTCAAAGTTAACATAACTCCAATGAAAACTACATGGATATCTAAACTACTGAAAGCAAATGCATTAAAAAATCCCCGGTGGGCTGACAGCTGAAATATTTCTGTGTTTGAGAAGCTGGTACGTAGAATGGAGAAGTAAGAAAATGTGTCACTGCCACAGGAATCCACAGACTTTGTCGTGCCAGGTGCGTGCTCTGTGCTGTAACTCCCTGGGTGTCATTAGCACAGGGCTTGGGGAGCTTCCCTTGCTGTCAGCTCTGTGTTACACATGGCATACCCTAGAGATGGTGGCTCTGAGGCTGGCCTTTGAAGGGGTTTGGGGTTTAGCAGGGTAGAAAGCGCAGGCCGTGCCCTTGAAACGTAACCAGCAGTTTCCAGCGTGTTCTCAGCGTGCCCTGAGCTTGCAGAAGACATCAGTTATCTGAGTGGCTCGTAAGACTGGAAATAAAAGCTTCCTTAAGCTTTTGACAGTCAATTTTTATTGCCTGGTGCAGGAGCCCTGAGGGCTGGGGACAGTTGGGCTCCTTTCCACGAGCCAGCAGTGGTCGGAGGTGTCCGGCTGTGTTTGGTATGCACAGGGAGGTGCAGAGAGCTCTCCTTCTCAGTCTATTCTGTACCCCATCAATTTCTAATGCATACAGCTCCCCTTTCATGCACACACCAGTAACTCAGCCATGTACCAGCAGAAACATTGTCAGGAGTTGTAGTTTGGCGAGTGCGGAATGCGGACCCGGAGCCCCATTGTGTACCACATGCTCTTGTACAATAAAATCCCTTGTTACTACATTTGGAAACGATAAATCATGTTACATAAAGTAGCCTGACAGGTCCCATTTCAATGGGAATTTTAATGCTTTTATATTAACATTCTGACTGTGTCCTTGACTGTCTGGATTGCATTAGAGGTGCTTGGCAGCAAATGGAGAAAAGCCATTGGGAGTTGGTTCAGAGCAGGCATTCCAGGCACACATCACTTCAGGATGGCTTTTTATTTTCCCTGGTTTCCATCTTCTCTTTGGCCTCAAGTGCTTGAGCACCACAGCAGGGCCTGTGGGGGGGTGGGGGTTGTGTTTCTTTCTGTGTTAGATTTTAACCTAACCTATGCTGGTGTGGCACAACTCGGAGGTGGCTGAGCCCAGGCTGTGGCCCTGCACTGCCTCGGGGAGCTCTTGCAGGCCAGCGTGGTTTGGGTCTCGAGGTCTCCAGAGAAGGTCTCAATACTGCTGGGTTTGGACCTGGTGGACCCTTAACTTGCTAAATGCTTGGTTTGCACCCTTGTGTCTGTGTTCAGTGCAGTTCGGGGAATGCACTGCTCCAAACAAGTGCTGCTTCCTCAACCTTAATTGCACTATTTTGCTTTTCTTTCCTAAGCTTCTTTGAGCATCTCTGATGCTTGGAAGTGATTGGGCAGGAAAGTGCCTAGCTTATCTATTCAATATCTGCTGGGAGAAATCATTTGTCTTCAGAACTACCAGCAGAGGATATTTCTACTCCTGACACAGTTGCAATTTACAGAATGGAGATGTGTTTTCATGATGAATTTGCCTATTAATGATGTTGATCCACAGCTTTGTATTCCCATCAAGGATCCAAGCTTGGAAAGGAACACGTGAATTTTCACGTGACTGTAAAATTCATTTATAGCAAGTATCTATACACTGAAAGGGCTCTTGCATAGCCCTTTTAATGAAAGCATCTGTTTCTGTGGAAATAGATGTGAATTAAAATGGCACACTGATCTGTGTTGATGATAAAGATGCTGATAAAAATTCTGCCTTGAGATAATCTACCCTTTCTTTTTTAATATTGTTTGTCAGTTTAAGATGCCTGAATGCTGACGTGATGGATGTGGTTTGAAAGCCTGGATGGGTTTTCCTGTCATGGACTTTGCTGCTCAGTAGAGAACTGTGCTGTTGTGCTGGGCCCTAATTTCCATAGACATTATTGGTTTGACAAAGATGCTGCTTTTAAAACCAGAACATTTCTGAAGTGATAAGAGTTTTAAGTTTAATGCTTACAGGCTGCCATAGAGTAAATATTTCAGCATCACTGGAGTGAAGCCAGATGGAGATGATGTGAACTTCACACTCTGTCAGTCAGGCATTTTTGGGCTACAGAATCAAGCTTCCAGGTGTTCACCCAACACCATCCTGCTTTGGGACTTAGTGTGGGGTTTTCAGGAGATGTTCTGGCACCTTCTGTTTCTTAGGGAGTAATACAAGGACTTAGTGAATTTAAGAGAATCCAGCTCAGGCAGTTTTGTAAGCCTTGTGATCTTTGGGTTTGAAGCTCTTCAGTCTTCCCTGTCACCCCAATGGTTTCCCTGAGCTTGTCCCAATGTTCATGTGGAATTGCTGGTTTGGAGACCCCAAACAACTCAGGGTGCCCAGCCCCAGAGGAGAGGGAGGGCAGCACATCTGGGCTCCAGCTGTGTGCCCTGGGTGGGGACACATGCCAGTGCAGCTATTGATGCCAGGGGCACAACTTGGAAGTGCTGGATGCTTTTTCAGACCCAAGACAGTTTTTGTGCTGTGCAGATGCATTTCTTAAAGAAGCATATGTCTGGCTTAGAGCCTCCTGAGAGAATCCCAGCAAAGCCCAGCACTCACACCTCGGGTCTGGTTCCAGTACAAGCCTAGAAGTCTATTGAAGTCTTAAATCACTGCTGCACTCCCTCCACTGCCTTCAGCCTTTGCTGCTTGTTTGGTGCAGAGCTGCCAGCAAGAACTCTCTTAAATTGAATGGATTTGACAGCAGCTGGGACTTGTTCTGAACTGCCTTGTGCAGCAGAACTCACCCTTGCAGCCTTTCCACACTTTGCAGCATTTTTGTTACAGACTCTTAATGTATGTAAAAGAAGGAAGGTGGCTGCCCTCACTTACAGTGCTCACTGCAGCCAGCTGTGCAGCAGAGCTGAGCTCTAGTGCTGTCTCTGAACAGGAATTGAGTCTTGTGGATACCTTGAGTGGCAGTGAAGGCTCCCATCCTACCTGGTCTGGTTTTGTGTTGGTAAAACACCTGCTTTTTCCTTTCTTGTCAGGCGTGTGTCCATCTCCAATGTTAACACTTTCTAATCTTCTAATAATGCATTATAAATCTCGACCTTTCCTAATCTCATGTTGGTCAAATAACATTTAAATTGGTGCAGGGAAAACCTGCACTAATATTGTGTATACCCTTGTTTGTGGTATGGAGGTTGGCATTTTGCAGTGTTTTACTTTTGTTAAGCTGTAAGTGGTTTTACATAAATACACTCCAATGCTGCGCATGGATTCTGCTTTAACATTGTGGTTTATGAATTAATTCATTTGAATTCTACTGTTTTGTAGGAAAATATTTGGACTTTATCTGCCTACATAAGATCAAACATGTAGTCACCCCTAATGCAGCTCCATTTGGTGATACTTGAGTAATCTCTCAAAGTCAAAATCGAGGAGTATGGATGGAATGGAGCATGTAAGTTTGCACAGTGACTGCTGATCTGTGGATAAACAGTCTTTTAGCCTCCAGCAGGATCATGCTCTCAGCGTGCAGAAGTATTACACACACAACTGGGCTTTTCAATTCCTCTTGTTGGAGGAAAGGGATGATGGAATTATTTTAAAGCTGGAATCCCACAGTTCTTGTATTGCAACAAAATATTTGTATCTGAAGTCCCCAACTTCTCCTTTTTCTTTTGCCTTGATCTAATACAAACTCTGAGTTAAGTTCCATCTGCAGGATGTTGTTCAGAAGATGATGAAGGGAGAGAATGGGGACAGTCACTGTCCATGAACACACATGTCCCTGTGGCTGTGTGGTACCCCTTGTCTCCTCTCCACTGCTCCCATGACATGCAAAACCTGTTGTGCTCTCTCATTTTCTTCCTTTTCAATACCTCTTCATCTTTTTTACAGCTCCTGCTGCAAGCATTAGAGGTCTTGATGGAAACCTGGATATTCTCTCCTGGATGTGGTGTTTATTATCCAGACTCTGCTCTTGCTTAACCTGTTTTATCCTGTGTAAGAAAGCTGATGTTCTGTAATGCTCTTAATGTGTCCTGGAGCTTTAGACCTCCTTTGTCCCAGAAAGTCAACGGAATCAATACAGAATAATTAGCATTTGTGGCTTATCCAAATAGTGGCAGCCCTCTGGAATTTAAATAGAGGCAGAAGAGTGACTTAATCCTTCTCATGTCTGAGAAAAGGATGAGGTTTAAGCTGTATCTTGGAAAGCTGTTGAAATAGAGGAGAGAACTTTGGCTTCCTTCTGGCCTGCACAGGGACACGTTCCTTTAGCAGGAGGGACGGGAGTTAGAGGGGAAACAGCAGAGCCAGCTTGTGTATGGCAGGGTTAAAAACCTGCTCAGGCTACCTGAAAACACTCACTTCATGACTTTGGAGACTGGATACTCACAAATTATTCTTGCTGAACAGGCATTCTAGAAGAGTGGTTTCCTTGCAATAACAGCAGCAAAGCCAGGGCCTGTCAGGCCAAGAGCTGCCTTGCAAAGGTGGGATAAAAGGTGCATTTTTCTCAGCACCAATTAAAAAAAGCATTGGCATCGGGCCACAAGAGGAAAACCAGGGCATGTGCAAAATTAGCAGTAGGCAGTGAAGAAACAAACCCAGATGGTTCTGAGCTGGCTTTCACAAATACCTGTGCCTTCCACAAATGGAGGGTGTTTTTCTTTATTGTGTGTGTCAGAGTGAACGCAAATATTGTGGGATGTGCAGCCACTCGTGGAGTATTGACTCCACTGCATTCCCATTAGCCTCTGCCTGTCAAGAAACAAGGCTTTTGCCATTCATTGGGTGCTCCA
The DNA here is from genome assembly GCA_013398115.1 of Falcunculus frontatus. NCBI lineage: Eukaryota > Metazoa > Chordata > Aves > Passeriformes > Falcunculus > Falcunculus frontatus. Next base: position 105,321 of record VZRV01002661.1, read on the forward strand.
CTGCTGCCATATGTGGCCAGGAAAAAAAAAATTGCTTCTCAGCTCAGAATCTCTTTGATATGCCCAAGGTGCTGTCAGCTGGGGCTTGCTGAATACGATAACGTGAATTGACGTTATCAGTTACTTTCTGAAACCTGCGGAATGATCTGGGGAAATGAAGCCTGCTTGTTCTCTGGGGGGGAAAGGGCTCTGAAAACAGAATGTTCTTGGTTTAGAATCGGTTCAGCTTTGTAGGCGGGGTATCTTGAGAGTGAAGTGTTTGTGAGGCACAGGAAATGTGCGTGACATGGGAGTGTGTGGTGGAGTGACTGGACAGAGATGGGGATGCAGGTGGGTCAGTGTGGGTGCCATGACTGCTCCAGAACATCCTTCTAGCTTGCCTTTCATCTGCTGGGGTCTAAGGAATTTATTTTGACCTTGTATTTAAAGGATGGATTCCTTAAAAAAAAAAAAAAGTACTTTTTGTTGCCTTTGGTTGAATTTTGGACTAAGGTTCCCACCTACAAGTGGGGCAGGCAACTTTTTTGATATGATGACAGATGAAGATTTGGCTATGAGGCTGCACACAGGGGCAGTTTGGGGGAGCTGGACCATTGACTATCCTAAACTATTCAAGACTTCAAATAATTCTGATACTGTTAATTTTCTTTTCATGTTGTCTTGAAGTATGAATGTAGTTGCATCATTTCTCCCAAAATTAAAATACAGAGATATTAAAGAGTGCTGGAGATACTGAAGTATCTTCAGCAATTTCTTTGAGACACCAATCTCATTATGTGCTTGAGACTTTACCTATTTTTTTTTTTGAGTTTATTTTCTGCTATTACCTGAAATGTTGCTATATGATGCTTTCAAAAGCCCCTCTTTGCTGAATAGGAAGATAACCCTGGGACTTGTTTGTAGCACACATATTTTGTCCTATATCTGGTGTTGGAAGTTGATGGATGCTTTTCCTTTCAGGCTTCCCAGCAGATGAATTGCAGCTGTCAATGTCAGTGGTGCCCAAGTCAGATCCCTCCATTTACATGCTGTCCCCATGGTTTTTAACCCAATACTGTGCACTGCTTTGAAGTATGCATTATTTTTATTCAAATCCTCTTGACTAAACCTCCGAATTAATGCAATTAATTGTGCTTGTGTAGAGGTTGAGCGACTGGCTACGTGATACTGCCCAGGTGGCTCCTGCATCTGTGGCTTCAGTCTCATTTCCCTCTTTTCAAAGGGTTTGTGTGTGTATCCCCTCCTCACCACTCAGATTCCTGGATTGTGTTGGGAGAAATGGGGGATGTGGGGCTGGCTTCCTCTTCCCTCCTGTGCCTTTGAACCTCTCCTTTGAGGACTCTTTATTGAGTCATTTGGGGGGAAGAAGGTGACTTGAGAGCTCTGATGTCAAGTACAAAATAAGACTGCAGCCATATCACTTGATACCGTTCCCCTTAAATGCCAAATTGTGAATTTCCTTAGAGGCAAAATGAGTTTTTTAGGCATCTCTCCAGGAGTCAGAGAATCCCAATTCTAGAGGTCACTGGACTGAAAAAAAACCCCAAGAAAATGAGAAGTTAATGCAGAAAAAGCTGAAGAGAAGGAAGTTGAAAGCCCCTTCTACCTTGTACCAGAGCACTTGACCCCTTTGGAGCTAATGGCCTTCAGGATGGGCGTATTCCTTCCTGCAGGACCTTTTCATTGAGGAGGGCAGGGTCTTCACCAGTCAGTGGAGAAGTTGATGTTCTTGAGTAGTGGGGAGGGTGGGTTTGCAGCTTTGGTAGCTGCAGGTGAAGTTGGTGCCCAGGCTCACCTGGCTGGGCTGGGCTCCTGCTCCTCTCAGTGCTGTCAGTCACAGCTTTGCTCACCCTGAGGGGCTGCTCCCGTGTGTGCAGATGCTCAGGGATCTGCTGTGGGGTGAGGAGAGCCTGGAGGAATGTGTGTGGAGAGAAAAGGTGCTAATGACTCAAATCTTGCTGTCCTGTGCTCCCCCGTATGCTCTCATGAAGGCTTTTTCACACACAATGTAAAATTGCCTTTTTGGTGACAGATACTGAATTCTCCAAGCTTCCTCTAAATTTGTATCCCCGCTCAGTTTTGTAGTGCTGGGGGAACCTACTTCCTCCACGCCCCCAAGTTATGGGTATCCTCAGCTGGACTTGAGGAACTCTTTTTGAAAGAGCCAGGACTACATCAAGTACCCAGGGCACTTTTATCCCCTGGGAGTATCCCTGGCGTTATTTCCAGTAGATTGATTATTTGATGCGTTTTGTAAAGTTGCTCTATGACTTTGATTATATTACCCACTCCTGGAGCAGTGCCTGTGTGAAGGGAAGGGTGTTCAGTGCTAGGCTGCAGTGAGGTGTAGATTCAGTTACAACTTATTTCTTGGTGTAAAACTGAATTTACCAGCTGGGTTTTTCAGATTACTGTCAGCTTAAGTACCTTCAATCTCCCGGTTTTTCTGTGCCAGTTTTTGCAGTTCTGCGTATTAATTCTGTTTGTTTTGAATAGCTGTTACTTTATCATCTATCTAATGCTAATTTAAATCACCTATCTAATGATCTCTTTAGAAGTAGAGGCTGATACAATAAAAATATGAAATGCCTCAGCATCCCATAGCACTCTGCTTTGTTTTCCTTTGTTTTCCTGGATGCTGAGGTGATGCCACCTTTCCTCTGCACCTCAGATGTGCTGACTGTTCCTAAATGCTTTATTTCCTTTGACATTCATTTTCTTTTGAAGAAGGGCAGCCACTTCGTATGTGTCAGGCTTGTGCTGGAATTTTAAATACTTTAATGCATTCTTATTATCTGCAAGGGTGGCTGGCTAATTAGTTAGCTTAGTAAATAATGGCTTGGTGGTGCCTCTGTGAGAAATGAAGGTATGCACACCACGTTTTAGTGCTTTTTAATCCCCCACGTGCCCCAGTGAGTCACAGGCTCTGGGTGAATGGAGGTGATGTGCATGAGGCTGGCTTGGTCTGAGTGCACTCAGTGGGATCCCCCTCCTGGGCAGCCAGGGCTGGCTGCTTCTGGGCCCTTTTGGCTTCTCAGGAGCTTCACCCGACTCCACAGATGCTGAACCTGCAGAGCTGCCCCAGCCCCGGGGCCCAGCACAGGAAGGAGCTGGAGCTGCTGGAGCCAGGCCAGAGGAGGCTCCAGGATGAGCAGAGGGATGGAGCAGCTCTGCTGGGAGGAAAGGCTGGGAGAGCTGGGATTGTTCAGCCTGGAGAGGAGAAGCTTTGGGGTGAGCTCAGTGTGGCCTTGCAGGGCCTGAAGGAGCTGCAGGAAACATGGAGAGAGACAATTTACAGGGGATGGAGGGACAGGACACAGGGAATGGCTTCCCACTGCCAGAGGGCAGGGATGGATGGGATATTGGGGAGGAATTGTTCCCTGTGAGGGTGGGGAGGCCCTGGCACAGGGTGCCCAGAGAAGCTGTGGCTGCCCCTGGATCCCTGGCAGTGTCCAAGGCCAGGTTGGATGGGGCTTGGAGCAGCCTGGGACAGTGGAAGGTGTCCCTGCCATGGCAGGGGGTGGAATGGCATGGGATTTGAGGTCCCTTCCCACCTAAACCATTCTGGGATTCCATGATGGAGAGGAGATTCTGCTGCTTTTGGTGCTGCCAAGGCTTGAAGTTCTTGACAATTAGTCAGCTTTTCCTGCTCTTCCTGTTTTTTAATGCTTCTTGCTTCCTGTCAAAGGCAACTTCATACCTACTTTTTTTGTTGCTGTATTGCAGGTTAAGGCTGCTGAACCCCCCCCTACAGGAAACACTTTAAAATCTGTTGCAAATTAAACCTATTTCTATTTCTAATAATGAATAAAGGATACATTAATTCTAACTTTGAATGTCTTGTGACCATATTGGTAGGATTGCTTTATTATCTGTTTCTCTAAGCTGTCTTGCCAGGAGTTAGGTGGCTTTATTCCCAGATTTATAATGCATTCTCTTCCTCTTGGAAAGGGCATATGCTGCCTTGGCTCACTCCTTTTAATTTAAGTTTTGCAGGGGTCTGTGTTGTTTCAATTTTAGTTCTATTTCTAAAGCCTTTTGCACACATGTAAAATTTGATAAAAAACGACAATATCTCAAGGCTTTTACAATTACTGCAGGTGTAAACTTCAGCCTGCTTTTCCTGCTTCGGGATATATCTATTAATTCATGTAATCTGCAAAGGAAAAACTTGTGATATTCCTTAGATAATCTTGCTAATTAACATAAAAAAGAAAAAACAGGCCTGTAAAAAAGCAGCTCCAGTGGTAGATTACTTGCCAGCCCCAGCAGCTCTCTGGTGGCTCCTGCAGAAGTGGTTTGTGCCCCTGATTTGGTATTCTGAGACATTCCCCCCATCCATCCTGCTTCTCCCATCTAATCGGGCATACTGGAAGTGAGATGAATTGACCTGGAGCCAGGCTTAACCAGTCATCACTCAGCAAAATCCCTTGGGAGGAAACAGCTGCAAGTGTTGACAAAGTATTGGGCAGCCTGGGTCACATCTCACCTGGGGGGTCCAGCACTGTTTTGGTCTGGATGCTGCATGGAGACACTTTAGGCTTTAAACAGAGCTCTTCTCAGCAGTTGTGATCCATTCCAGGGCCTGGGGGGGTTTTTGTGACACGGTGCTCTCCTGCTGCTTTTCCAGCACACGTCTTTGGCTCCTGGCTGGGCTGGGTGGGAGCTGGGGGCTGTGGTCCAGGGGCAGGCACAGCCTGGCTGGGAGTGCCAGAGCCCTGAGCCCTGGCACCTCACAGCAGGGAGGAGGAGGAGCACAGGATTGCAAACTGCAGAAGGAGCAGGATGCCAGACTCGCTGTAAAATAACCTCTTTACATCTGGAGTTGTGTGGGACAGAGGCACAACACTCCTCTGCCTCTGTCTGTTGTGGAGGCAGGAACTGCCCTGGCATGGAGGGGGTGACCCTGAGACGGGCTCAGGGAGTCAGAGCATGTTAATAACACCAGGGTTTGGGGTTCCATCCCTGGGCCATTCACTTGAGAGTTGGGCTCTGATCCTTGTGGGTCCCTTCAACTCAGAAAATTCTGTGATCTGAGTGTGCTGCTGGAAGGGGGCCCTGGCACACTGAGCCAGGGCAGCTCAGAGCCCTTCCTCTGCCTCTGAGCTCAGCTAAGAAACATCCTCAGGGTAACGAGAAATAGAAACCTGTGCCATTTTGCAGAAGGTTTCAGGTACGTTTCCTTGGTTAATGCTGGGTCTGGTGTGGCTTGTAGAGCCCCAGCATCAAGATGTAATGGAAACTGGGGAAACTGTTCCATGAAAAGTCAGGTTTAGCATGTGATGTATTATTGCCAATTTGGGTTTTCTTTTGAGCTTTTAGGGAAAAGATGTATGTTGTTACAGGATGACTTTCTTGGCACCTCGGCACTTTCCTACCATTACGTATCTGTATAAATAGGTATTTTTGCTTCAGTGGTAGAAATATGCTGCAGAGGTATAGAACCTTCGTGCTGTATATCATAAAACCTATGCTATGAACTTTTTAGATATAAGAATAAGCCTTAAGAGAACACTGGTAGATAGCTCTGTTACCTGGTAGTGGTATAAAACTAGTACGAAATGTTTGAGAATCTGTTGTTTTTCAGACCTGACAAACACCTCTCTTCATCCCTTCCCTTCCTCCCCCACACCACAGGTGCAAATAATAGTAAAAAAATGACTTTCTGCTGTTGCAGTAATGCTTTTTTCCCCCCAAGAAATAATACATTGATAGCACTAGACAGTAATTTCAAAGGTTTGATTTCACCATCACTTAAAAAAGGACTTACAAAATCATAGAATGTCCTGAGTTGGAAGAACCCACTAGGATTCCAATGCCCTGCACAGACACCAACGCTCCTGGAGCTCTGGCAGCCTCGGGGCCGTGCCCATTCCCTGAGGAGCCTGGGCAGTGCCCAGCACCCTCTGGGGAAGAACCTTTCCCTGATCTCCAGCCCAAACCTCCCTCTCCAGCCATTCCCTCCTTCCCTGAGCTCTGCCCTCAGCTCCTGTGCTGCAGCTGGACCAGCCCAGTGCCCTCAGCCGCTCCTCGGGTGGCCCCTCCAGACCCTTCCCCATCCCCGGCTCCCTCCTTTGGACACTCTGCAACAGCTTTGGATCCCTCTGATATTGGGGCACCCAAACTGCCCCAGCACTGGGGGTGAGGCTGCCCCAGCCCAGAGCAGAGCAGGACAATCCCTCCCTGGGCTGATCCCCCAGGACAGGGATGTCCCTCCTGGCTCCAGGGCACTGCTGACCCAGATCCAACTGGCCATGGACCGGGACCCCCAGATCCCTTTCCACAGCTGCTCTCCAGCCCCTCATTCCCGAGTCCATGCACACAGCCAGCATTGCCCCATCCCAAGTGCAGACTCCAGCGCTTGGCCTTGTTAAACTTCCTATGGTTGGTGATTGCCCAGCCCTCTAATTTGAGGTCTCTCTGCTGGGCCTCCCTGCCCTCAAGGGAGTCCCAGTTGTTAGTCTCCCTTTGAGTCCCAGGTCTCACTCATTAATGAAGGTGTTGAAGAGCACAGGCTGAGGACGGAGCCCTGTGGAACCCCACCAGTGACTGGTGCCAGCCTGATGTCACCCAGTCACTGTCACCCCTTGTGCCTGACCCATGAGCAAGCTGCTCACTCATCTCATAACTCAGTTACCCAGCTGTGGGCTGGACAGTTTGTCCAGAAGGATCCTGTGAGAGGTGGTAGCAAAAGCTTTGCTGAAGTCCAAAAAGATCACATCAACTGGCTTCCCTTGATCATTCAGGTGGATCACCCTGTTGTAGAAGGAAATCAGGTGTGAGGAGCAGGACTTTCCCCTCCTGAAGCCGTGCTGGTTGTGACTGATGCCTGTGTTGACCTCCAGGTGTTTTTCAACACCTCCCAGAATAATCTTCTCCATAACTTTACCCGGCACTGAAGTGAGACTGACAGGCCTGTGGTTTCCGGGGTCCTCCTCCTTGCCCTTCTTGAAAATCAGGACAATGTTCCCCAGCTTCCAGTCAGCTGGGACCTCTCCAGATTCCCAACACCACTCAAAAATCATCGAGAGAGGCATTGTGATGATATCAGCAGCTCTTTGAGGATTCTTGGATGAATCCCATCAGGCCCCATAGGTTTGTAGGGATCCAGCTGGAGCAGCAGATCCTGTACAATTTCAGGCTCAACTGGGAGCTGATCATTGTCACAGTCATGGTCCTCCAGCTCAGGGCACTGGGACCCCCTTGGTCCATGATGGCCGTTGAGGACAGAGGCAAAGAATGCATTAAACACCTCTGCCTTTCCCTGTCCCTGTTTGTGAGGTGATCGTTCCCATCCTGGAACACACTGATGTTATTTCCACACTGCCTTTTGCCATTAATATGTTTGAAAATTTTTGTTATCCCCCACAGTTCTGGCAGCTCTAACTCCAGCTGAGCTTTGTCCACATGGATTTTCTGCCTACAGCAGCATCTCCGTGTTTTACCCACATCACCTGACCCTGCTTCTGCTGGGCACACACCTTCCTCGTTTGCCTTATTTCCAAGGGAAGACTCCATGGGGGCTCAGGGCTGCTGCACAGGAGTCTCTGAGCTCAGGAACCCCCTGACCAGCCCCATCCAACCCTCACCCTGGGCTTACCTCAGCCCCTGCTGCCCCCACTGTGGCTGCCTCCTGGACTGGCAGTGACTTGCCCAGTTCCTGTGGCCTGGGAGGATGCTGGAATTCAATTGCTGTTATTGCTGCAGCAGGAGCACAGCAGGGGTTGGGGGGTAGGTGGATCTACAGGTTAGCAACTGGGTCCCTGCATGGAGTGGGGGTGAAATTTGTCCCTTCATCTGGTTGAGATCCAGGGAATCACAGACTGGGCTGGGTTGGAAGGAACCTCAAAGCTCCTCTCATCCCACCCCCTGCCATGGCAGGGGCACCTTCCACTATCCCAGGGTGCTCCAAAGCTCCATCCAGCCTGGCCTTGGGCACTGCCAGGGCTGGGAGGGCTACATTTGGTTGTTCTTAAGATGTGAATTCTTCCAAACCAGTCCCAGTGTTTTCAGCTGCTCCCAGCTTTGCCTTTGAGTGGGAATTCCAGACTGAGTTACAGGGATTAGGAATTGTTTTTAGCCCAGAGCAGTTCTGAATCTTTTGGTCAGCTGCCATTAAAGTTAAAAGGTGCTGTGAAATTTGGAGGAAGACTTGCACGTTCTCCTGATTTTTCTTTTTCGTGAGGGAACAGACTGCAAGACTGAAGTTGCAAATTATAGCTCTCCTGTGAGGAAATAAGATTTTTGGAGGTTTTTTAATATTAGTGAAGCGATTGGAAATACGTTACTAACTTGAAATACTTGGTTTGAAGGCAGTGGAATGGTTTTAATAACAGAAGTAAAACAGACCTGTCTTGATTATTACTGCATTACATAAAAAGAAGTGACCAAACAACTTGTCAGAATAGAAATCAGGCTGTGTACTTGCCTTGATAGAAATTGTTTTAATAATCACAAAAAAGTCCTGTTTTCTGCTTAGAATGGGTGTGGGTTTGATTTTTTTCCCTGGCTCCGCTCACTAAAACCTGTTCATGTTCTTTATCATATTTTTCACCTTGTGCCTGTGAACAATCTGTATCAAGTATGTGGACTTGTCATTTAATCCTAGTCCTGTCAGTAGTTAAAAACACTTCTCTTGCATAAGCAAATGTGGCTAACAGGATGGAGTAATTATAAAAAACAACCCCTTTTGTAACTCCTTCCATAAGTGAACTTCCCATTAGTGGGGTTTTTTGCGATTTACTTTTGATTTTTAAATATTTTTTGATTTATTTCAGTTAGTTCCCCAGGATCACCGATTGCATATATTTCATGTTGTGGCACAGGAAATCCACCTGAAATGTCTGTATTTTTTTTTAGTGTGTATATATATATATATGTGTGTGTATATGTCTATATGTATGTGTATATATATGTGTGTGTGTATATGTATATATATATATATATATTTAATTAATTGCATATGTGTGCATAATGAATGTTTTAGAGGGATAGGGTGGTTGGGTTGTTCTGTTACTTGCATAAGCTCATTTTTGTAGTGGTTTCCTGGTATTTTCCTGGCTCCCATGGGTGTCTGATGGCCAGGCAGCATGGACTGGATTTTGTTGGTGGCTGTCCCAGCACAGGCTGAGGTTGGGGCAGTGGCAGGGAGCTGTGTTCTACAGTGGAGCTATGTTTGCATGAACGACTGAAATGGCTTTCTGAGGCTGATGATCACTTATTCATTTGCCTGATGAAGACTACTGCTTTTGAATAAATGGACAGTAAAAGTAGATGTCAGAAAGTTCCTCTCTTGATGATGCAGCTTTATTGGGGTATATTCAAATGATGGAGTGCCCACTAAGAAGAAGGAAGCAGCGTGCAGCCTGGTGGCATCAGCTCATTTGAATGTGGCATAAACCTTTTTCATGTGTCTCTGGACACTCTCCCTGGCACCCTTTGTCACGTTAATTGTTGTCCGTGGACAGCTGTAGGTATGAAGGGACAGTATCCCTGGGATTTATTTGCTGGATGCACTGGAGTCTGCCCGTGTTCCATCTGTCCCTGTGTTTCAGGGTGTGCTGTCACACAGGGAGGGGCTGGGGAGGCCTGAGGAAGGTGTGGAGCTCTCACATCCCGCAGCTCTGGCTCCAGCTCCGTGCCATGATCCCACTGCTGTTTGCTCAGGAGCCTCCTGCTGCTGTCCTGGTCCTGGCTGGGCAGGGACAGCTCTGCAGCATGGGGACAGGAGCTTTGAATTCATCCCAGAAACACCTCTTGGATGTGGAACAAAATGGTGGTTTTATCCAAGTTTCGGATTTGTCGACAAATATTTACTGACAAATCCGAAACTTGGAGTGGAAGAGGCACTGCAGCTTGTTCAGCAGTTCCCAGCACTGAGGGTATTTTGAGTGGTCTGTAAATAACTGAAATTCCTCAGTCCTGATGCCATTGTGTTGTTACAAAGGGGGCTCTGTGGGTGTTTGGTGAGTTTAACTATGGGTGGTATTTCAGCTGCTCTGGAGATTTGCTCTGCACTCACTGGCAGGGAGTAATAAATACCTGGCAAGGGCTTATGGCACATGACACATTGAGGCTGCTGCTTTGTAGTTTCAGTAAAGGGTGAACAGACATGTCCTAGAAGTTCCTTGTCCCCATAGGCTCTGGGAACTTGTCAGAGGTACCTGATTTTTGTTCTGTTCAGGAGCCTAGTGTCCCGTTAGAGATGCAGTACCTTGTCAGAGCTTACTGGGGTTTTTTGGGTTTTTTTCCACTTCAGCCCCATCAGATGTCTAACCTTAGCCTTTTTGGAAGTTTCTGGATGCTAATTGCAGGCAAAAGGCATCTGTCATGTAGTCACAGCTCCCTTGCTTCCAAGCTCCACAGCTGCTGTGATGCTAATGGACATCCCAGAGCTGAGCCAGTCATCCACGGAGAAGAACATAAACTAGAGATGGCTTTCTCTGCCTGCCTGCCCTGTGGCTGTGGAATTCTTGAAGGCCTGGACCCTGAAGATACACACTTGATCCCCAGAGAGCTTCCAGCTGTTGTTAGGAGTTCCCCAGCTTGGCTGCCTGTGCTCGGCTCAGCCTTGCAGTGACCTGCTGCTCCCCTGGGTGCTGAGCTCGGTGTTTGTCCTACCTGGAAGCAATTCCAGCTATTTCCAGCTATTTCCATCTTCAGGACTATCTGGAAAGCTTGATTTAAAGTTCTTTAACCTTTAAATTATTCAGGCAGAGTTTCAAGCAGGTGTTGCTGTTTGTTTGGGGATGTTGTGCTTCGGGGTGAGATGGGATCAATAAGCAGTTCCACGTCTTTACTGCAGCGTCTTGTCTTCTCCTGAGGACAGCAGAGATGGTGCTTTAATATCTCCTGCTCTTTAAATCAGAGGTGTGTGCTTAGACCTGGGGGCCTGCAGCCTGGCCCTGCTGTGTGGTTTTCCCAACTTTCCTGGCTCGCATCCTTTGATAGCTGTGTGCTGAGGATGTTCAGTGCTCGACTCCCCTCTGCAGCTGCTTGGGCAGCTAAAATTTGCCTTCCTCGAGGCAGAGGTTGTTAGCAAAGCTGCTGAGAGTGGCTGCAGTGCAGGGGAATATGTTTCTCCTCAGTTAAGTGCTGTGTGGTGCCTTCAGAGATGGAAACTCCTTTGTGGTTTTGTGTCCCTGTCCCCTTTCCCACGTTCTCCCTCCTAGCACACTGTGTCATTATTGGCTTTACTAAGAGCTCTATTAATTTTACGGGTTTTTTCTCAAAAAGAATTAAAACTTAACGTGGTGTTAGGGTTGAAGGAATCCATTTGAGGGCAGAAATTGATAGTCCCAGCTAACAGCACATGGCTTTTGAGGCAGATGTTCTGGAGAGGTGATGGATTATTTAGGAGTTAGTGGGAAAGAGAGCAAATGCATCCTAATAGGAAGAGTTGCTGTAGGGTTGAGCTGGATTCACCCTTAACATGCTTCTCAGTGTTTTTAGCTCTTTGCAAACATGTAAGTAAAACTACTTCTTGGAGTAAGATTTTCTGACTATTTTGTATGCTTCATAAAGGATATTTCAAGTATTTTAGTGGCTATACAGTTAAGAGTTGGAAGGCCCTTTCTGCTTGAAATGCATTTCCTGTATCTAGTGCTGTCTTTAATCTCATGCAGTCTCACAAAACCTGTTCTGTGTATTAGATATGCAGTAAAGCTCTTCTGTTTGGTACAAGATTATATGTTTAAACAGCAGAAGTCCTCACTGCTCCCGTATTTTAAGATTAAAAATTCAGCTGCAACGCTACCTTCAGATTCAGAGCCATTAGAATGGATTTTTCAGATTTATTCTCCTGATTACAATACAGAAAATTAATTGCTTTTGACTGTAAAGAATTATGACTCATTCATTATTTAAGAACCTTCTTGATGGATGAACCTTTTCCACTTACTCCAAGACTTCTCATGAAATATGGCTGGTTTTTTAACCGGTATAAAGCATGATGCACCTCTGTCAAACTGTGGCTGCACTGCCCACCCTTTGGGGTAAGGAATGGTGGAAGGGAAAACCTCCTCTGTGTCCAGTTTGCTTGGTTATTCAGTGTACAAGGAGTAGAGTCTGCTAGGAGATAACGGGGAAGTTACTTCCGTGGCATTTATTTTAAATACTTTGGTTTTATAAAGTAAAGATTTATTTCTTTGTTTAAACATCCAGGTAGCAGAGAATACCCTTTATTTTGCTTACTGGAAGTGTTTGTGTCGCATACTGGGGAGAAGAGCTTGGCTTTAACTCAAGGGATGCTCCCCTCTGGTCATGGTTCAGCTTCTTGCTCCTAGTTTTTATTCTGCTTGTTCAGAAGGTCTCAAAGTTGTGTGTGTTTAACTCTTGTCCTTTTAGCAGACTTAAAAGAAAAAGTCAAATTCTGGACCTTGTGGATTAAAACCAGCTGAAGAGCTGAAATCAGGATGTGGTTAGCTGTCAGCCCAGAAAGGTTTGCTCAGTGCCCTTGGCAGCCAAACCTCTGGAGCTGTGCAGCACATAAAGAAACACAGAATTTTCTTAATGAGACACTTGTCATTTCTCTGTTTCACAGAACCACAGAATGGTTTGGATGGGAAGGGACCTTTAAAAGCCACCTTAGTCCAGCCCCCTGCAGTGAGTAGGATCAGCTTTAACTAGACCAGGTCACCCAAAGCTCCATCCCACCTGGCCTTGAACATTTCCAGGGAAGGGGCATCCACCACCTCTCTGGGTAACCTATAAACTATCCCAGGACCTCACCACCCTCACTGTAAAAACATTTCTTCCAAAATAAGACCCAGACCATGTGAATCCTACGTCAAATATGACAAATAGACTCATTATAATAAAATCTCCTAAAATCTTCATGGCAATGAAATTGTTGGTTAGGTAACAGTGATTTTGTAGAGGTTTTCCTTAAGAACAGATTACAGAAAATACTGACATCAGGGTTTTGTGATGGGTGAACACTCACTGAATCCTGTCCCTTAGCCTGGACATTCACTGGAGGAGGGAGTCAGGGTTTCCCAGTGCTGCAGTTTTCAGTTCATTTGTGCAATCCTCTCCAGTCAAATTCTTGAATCTCAATTTTTTTGCAGTTGTCTTAGCAGAGCCTACATTTAAGAGTAAGTTGCTAGTGATGTTGACATTTCCTTGTTACTAATTGGATTTAAAGGTTTTGCATAATGTATTCAGAATACTGGTTTTTCTCTGAGGTGTGTTACCTTTGCTTGTGAGAACAACTGGGTTTGTAGTTAAGAGATGCTTTTGCTTGTAAAATTAGTCTCTCAGAGTTTAAGAAAATAGATATATCATGTGCTGCTTTGAAGTATTAGAAGGATTTGAGAGGCAGTTTGCCAATTGACATTCAAAACCCTTGAGAACTTGTTCCAGCCAAACCTTTTGATAAAAAAGTAAATGCAGCTAAGGCTTAGTTACTAAAATGATTTTAGCTGGCAGTTCGGTGCATGTAATCATCTTGGAACATCCTGAAACTTGTTCTTTTGTTCAGTTCTCTGTCAAGGCTTTTGGGCTGTGTCTGTGAACTTGTCACTTCTCAAACCCAGAAATCCTTCCTGTGATGCTGAGGCTCGGTGGCTCTGAAGGCTGTGTTGGCTGTGGTAGCCCATGGAAAGAGCACTGCTTGCACCAGGGATGGTTTTGGGACACTTCCTGGAGGGCTGTGACTCGGAGCTGGTGGGATGTCCCACTGTGTGACATCTCTAAACCTGAACTGTTGGCAGGGTGGTCCCGTTGGAAATGCCAGCTCCTGGCTGGCACAGTGACCCACAGGTGCTCATGGTGATGTCCCTGGAGACCCAGGGGCAGAGCCAGGGCCTGGCCTGATCCTGAGCGAGTTGCTCGAGAGCCAGGAGTTCGGCTTTGGTTTGGTTTTCACTCCCATCCTGCTCGTTCAGACAGATTCTGCTCATCAGGAGACTCCTGTTTTGGGAAGAGCCCGTGCAGCCCTGCTCACTGTGGTGCAACAGAAGCTGCTGGATTGGTGGGGCTCTGGCCAATGGCCCAAACCTGGCTTGCCTGCTTGGGACAGTGGGTGCAGACTGCTTTTAACATATCCTGAAAGAGTGAGCTTTTGACACCTCTGCTTGAAAAGGGAGGAAGAAAGAGGCAAATTCGGTTTTACAGTATACACAATTTTAATAACAAAATGCGTCTGTACACTGCACTTGTTTTACTCCATTACTCACACCCCCTCCCACCAGAAGCTGGCTCTTGAAACAGAATTTAAACACAACGCATCGAGGACTCTCTGTAATCTTGGGTTGCTAAGCTGGTAGAATAGTTCACTTACTAGTGTTTTCATTAGTAAAAAGAAAAATGGGGTGGGTTTTGTTTGGCTTTTTACAAAGGAGTGGTTGGGGGATGGCAGTCGTAGCTTCTCGGTGCTTACACGGTGGTGTACAACCTGCTTACACAGTGGTGTACAATGGTGTTTCACCCCATCTGAGGCCTGATTATACCCCTCAAAGCTTCTGGTACCTTTCCCTGGATTTCTCTCAAAAGATTTTTACACAAGATGTGAAATGCTGAATTTCCAGCTGATTCTGAAATTATCTCTAAGCATCCTGCTAACGTGGTGCCTTAAAAAGCAAAGCCCAGCACCAATTTTAGCATCTGGGACATTTGCAGTGGAGGAAGGTGTGGGGAGGGAGGAGCTGCTGCCTTTGGTTTCTGTTGTTTCCTTGCTTGTTCCTTTTTCGGGGGGGGAGGAGAAATACTGTATCCCCCTCGAAAAAGGAGGAGAAATACTGTATCCCCCTCTGAACTTGTTTAATTTTTATGGAAAACTTCATAAGAAAGATGAAATTCAGCTCCTGGGTGAGTTTCATAGGTCTGAACAGATGGATTTTGATAGCTACACAGATCACAAAATTAAATCAACTTTATTTCCATTAAAGTAGTACAGAAATTATCTTAGACACATTAAAAATAAGTGTGTAGTGCAGATTTCTGGTTTAAAGCCACGGGATGTTTCTGATTTTACAAGGTAGCAATAGGCCCCTGTCTTCTAAGGGGGTAATGGGACAGAAGCTCAGATGCTCAGATTTGCATGTGGCTGATCGCTGAAAAATCGGATCATTTCTGCTTGGGGGAGAAGCAAACAAAACCAAACACCGATGGAGCAGCATTCATTACGTTTCCATCTGATAGGGAATGGGAGCTCGGTGCAGAGGAACGCTTCAGTTGGAGACTGAACACTCACCCATTTTACCCTTCATCGAGTAATTTTTACTTGTGTGCATTTAAACACTGATCTAATGCAGAGCGACTAACTGGGAGCATTAATTCAGCCTGTTCAGGAGGATGACTCAAAACCTGAACTTGTGCTGCTGGGTTTCCATTTCACTGACACGAGGGTGGGGAGCAGGGAAAGCTGCCTGGAGATCCTTGGATGGGACGAGGACCTCAAGAGCAGTACAAGAAATTCTGTTTCTAAAAGACCCAGAGAGCTCTGAGGCTGTGCCTGGAGGTGTTGAAGCACCTGTAAGCGATGTAGGATCTGTACAAATCGAGGCTGTGCAGTGGAGATGGTATTTGGGGAGGGTAAGTTAACAAGCTCCTGTCATCAGCCAGTGCTTGTACTGAAATACGATTAATTTAAACCAAATCATCGTGGTTCTTGTTCCATCAACAAAATAAATCAGAGGTTGCAGAGTAGCACAATTATTCCAATCCCCTCCTTGCCTGGAAGAGTCACAAGCAATTGCAAATGGAAGACAGTAACTTTAAAATAAAAAACATTACCAGCCTGTGGCCGTGTCCTTGTGCAGAGCGATGGCTCTGCCTGGTGCTCACTGTCCCTCTGCAGGGAATTCAAGTTGACTTCACTGCTACTGTTTGACATTCTGCGAGTTTTATGATACCTGTTACCCTAAATGGAATGTTTGCAGAATTGCTTTGCTTATGCCTGGAACCTGGCAACAAACGGGTTTGGAAATAGCAGACGTAAACCACGGCATTTGGGAGATGGGCTGTGGATTAGTGTGGGGTACAGAGAGGGAACGGTGCTGGGCTGTGCCTGCTGGCCTCCTGCTCTGCTGTCTGCAAGCCAAGCACTGCAGGACCAGTGGAAACTGGGAGTGCTGGTGGGAGGGAGAAGTTGGGTGCCTGGGTGGGTTTGCTTGGAGGGGCACTGAAACAGTGCTTTAATGCTTGGAAAGTGGCCATGAGTGGCAGGGATGGAGAAGAGGGTTAAATCCAGCACTGCTGGCTTTGCTCTTCTTGGGTGTAATTAAAAGCTCATAAAGATGGAGTGGGACAGAGCTGGGATGCTGGTAAAGCACCTCCTCTGGAGGAACCTCAGCTCTTCATCGAGCAGCCACTTCTTGTTCCCTTTGGAAGACTGACTGGTGCCCCTTGAAGTGTTTTAGAGCCAGGGCCTGCAGGGAGGAGGTGGCATCGCTTCCTGCAAACGCAGCTGAGGCCATCAGAGTTCAGTGGTGACATCTGATGGGGGATGGCAGCGTAGCCGGATTATTTGGCTGCCAGGATAATTAACGAGCTCAGTGATGACTTTGTCTGTGCTGGTACCCTGCAGCTGGAGGTGGAAGCCATCCCTAAGTGCCTCCTCCCCAGGCTCCCAGAGCCGACCTGTGCCAGCCAGTGCAGGGTGAGGGAGGTGCACAGGCAGGAGAGCGATGCCCACTCCATGCCCATTCACTGCTCACTCGCCTGCCCCTAGAGCAGCATCCTGGGCCTCGGGAGAGCTGGGAACACTTAGTTATGGGAAGGAGCAAAGCAAGTCTTCCTGCAGTCAGCTAAATACCCCTGGGGACCAGCATGGGTTTGTATTTCCCAGCTTAGCTCTGGCCTTCTGCCTCACGTGGGATTTAATCATACAGAATATCTGCTCTTTGTCCACCTACCCCGCAGGATTTTTTGTAGTCAGTTAAAAGCAGTAATTAATTTCCCAGAACAGGTGTAAATGGACTTATCTTAGAATGAACAGTAACAGGAGTTCAAAGATATCTCCATGGAAATCCATTAGGCTTCACTGGATCTCTTGCATTAAAGTACAGAGTCAAGGGAAGTAAACAAAATATTGGTTTTATAATAAGGGCACTGTATGTAAAAGTAAAATGATGCAAATTAATATCTTCAAAACCAGCAATTGAAAAACCTTTATGTAAAATCTTAACAGAAGTTACTTATCTTGCTATAATTGCCTTGGACGAATTCATCTCACAAGAAAACATCAAACTGTTGTATAATTGCACCCTAAATACCTCACTAAGTGGTAATACAGAGAGAAAAGCAGAGTGAAATAGCAAACAGATTTTATGCAGTGGTTTTTCTGTTTAAAAAGTTTGCAGGATAGTTTAGTACATCACAATTAGCATACTGTAATTATGGATTTGGTCAAGGTATGGTAACACTGTGAGGAATTTCGTTTCTTCATCGGGGTGTGCTGGTAATTGTTTAACACTGCAGCATTGGACACAACACATTTTTTAGTTATACATACATGTATATATATATAAAATAATTCTCCATCCCTCTGAATCTTTTAGCTTTGGTTAGAATGTTTACAATATTTGAGCAGTTGACTTAAAAATAATGTAATCCTTTGCAGACCCCCCACCCCCCTACCCTCGTGGCATCTGAGTACCACCATCACTGCATAGATCTGCAAATATTTACATATAATTTCATAATAGAGTATAAATAGCAATATGGTACTTCTGGCTAAAGAAACCAAATTACCCCTTAGAATGAGGTGTGTGTGTGTGTATATATATATTTATATATGATTTTTTTAAAAGTCATACTAGTTTAGATTCTGTCCCATATCGAGTAAGAAACAAAACATTTTTCAGTGAACTATTCTATAAACTAATCATATTATCCTAACTTATCAGAAGGGGTCTTTTTTTATCTTGAATTTTGGAAGAGGAGGACAAGTGAGAGCTTATATTACAGGGGCTAATTCTGTCTCCAGAGAAACCAGTGGAGTTAGTGCATGAAAATAGCTTCCCAGCGAGAGGAAGCCTCAGCTGGGGGGGCAGCAGGGGGACAAAGAGAGGCTTCTTCCTTCCTTCCTTTCTTCCTTCCCTCTTCTCCTTAACCTCGCTGTTGATATTTGCTTTTAATTAAGAGAACCTTGCATTAAGGGTATTTACACATGAAAAGGTGTTGAAATGCTGTTTGTTCATTGTCATTAAGTAATTAGCCTGAATTCATGAAAAGCATCATCAAGTGAAACCAGGGAGCTGAGCACTGAATGTACTTAATATTTCCAATCGACCCCGGCATGCTGAGCCCCCCTAAAGAAGCTACACTGCCAGTTTGGGGGCACACGGAGGGCTGTCCTGCTCCTGGGGGTGTGTGCGTGCCCGTCCTGCCTGGGGCTGTGTGTGCCCATGTGTGTGTGCCCGTCCTGCCTGGGGCTCTGTGTGCCCGTGTGTGTGCCCATCCTGCCTGGGGCTGTGTGTGTGTGTGTGCCCATCCTGCCTGGGGCTGTGTGTGCCCATCCTGCTCCTCTGTGTGTGTGCCCATCCTGCCTGGGGCTGTGTGTGTGTGTGCCCATCCTGCCCAGAGCTCTGTGTGTGTGCCCATCCTGCTCCTCTGTGTGTGTGTGTGTGTGTGTGCCTATCCTGCCCGGAGCTCTGTGTGTGTGTGTGCCCATCCTGCCCGGGGCTGTGCGTGCCCATGTGTGTGCCCGTCCTGCCCAGGGCTGTGTGCCTGTGTGTGTGTGTGCCCGTGTGAACTGCTCCTTTCTGTGCCTGCTGTGCCTTTCAGCAAACCAAGCTATGAAACATGCACGGAGCGAAACTCTATTTCAGATAAATTCACCCCAATGCACTGGACCTTTGTTGCTCTGTATTTCTTTTCCCTCTGTTTTCCCTCCCTTCCCTTTACTGGACTGAAAGGCTCAGAGGAGGAAAATCCTCCCCGGCTGCCCTTAGAGTGCCCGGAGCCAGCTGCAGTGTTTGGGATCCTCCAGCTGCAGTGGAACAAACGGAGCGCACGTCCCCACAGATCCCTGGACAGATATCCAGTATCCTTCCCCTCGGACTGTTTGCGGTAGAAAAAGTAGAATATGGAGACTCGGGTATAAATGTTTACACACAGTCATATAATTACATAACATGAAACATTTTACATAGTTTGAGGTGAGCATCTCTTTAGACTTTTAAACATTAGGAGTGCAAGTTTAATGTAATCATTGCTTCTTTAACACTGAAAATATTATGGATTCATTTTTTAAAAAACTTAAAAATACTGCACCACTCCATAAACAATGTTTCCATTAAGTAGCTTGGAAAATTAGGCTTTATGTCAACATTTGTAAAAATTAGAATCTGATGTAGGTCCCTACAATTTTAAAATAGGTTACTTATCTGGTTTACTTTGTGATGGGCTGTAGGTATTATACTTCACATTCTTTATAGGGCAGCTGCTGGCACTTGCACTGTCCGTAGCCATTGATGATGATGAAGGGTCCTTCGTGGGTGGGTTCGTACTCGTTATAGGGTCCTTGGTCTGACATATTGGCCATATGCAGCCGCGTTTGGGATCGGAGCTGCCTGTGGTTTTGAATCATTGAGCACTGCCTAATTCTTCTTAGTGTGGGAGGGCAGCACTTCCTGGAGATGAACACTATAAAAATGATAAAAAAGAAAGAAAACAATAAAGCCATTGTTCCTGTAATTACCCTCTGAGTGAAGATGGCATTGTTTGGCTCGGGGAACTGTTCTTCGGTGGTAACGACCATGCCTGCCGTCGTTGGAATCTCTTTGTCTCCCACATGGAAATGAGAAGAGCTTATTCTTTTCGTGTACTCGGTAGTTGGAGCTGTGTACGACGTCGTAGCCACGGGGGTAACCACAGTCGATAAATTCCAGCAAAGCTGAAAACCATACACTGCATCCAGAATATCCTCTCCCTGGGTGTGGTCGGGGCTGTGGCAGAGGATGGAGTGCTCCCACCGACCTTGGAAGCCACTCAACCATGTGGCCAAGGCGCAGATCTTTGGGCTGCATTCCCACAGATTGCCGGAGAGGCCCACGGTGGTGAGGGATGTCAGCGAGCTCAGGATCTTGGAATCCAGAGTGGTGAGCTTGTTGTTATCCATGAGGAGGGTTTTAAGGTTAGGCATAGTTTCAAAGACGGTGAGGTCGATGGCTTTGATTTCGTTTCCAGTCAAATCAAGCTTTGTTAAGGTGCCCCAGGTCCACTCCATCCCACATGTCAAGTTGCTAATTTTGTTCCACTGCAAGAAGAGCGTGTGCAGGCTGCTCAGCCGGAGGAAGTGAGCAAAATTAATCTTTGTCAGCTGGTTGTGCTCTAGGTGAAGCTCCCTCAGCTTGATTAATCCCGCAAATCCGTTGCGAGCCAAACTTCGCAAGCGGTTTGTGCTCAAATCCAGGAATTCCAGGCTACGACAGTCCCAGAACAGGCGGACCGGGATGGTCCGCAGGGAGTTGGATCGCAAGTGCAAGGTCTGTAGCTTGCGAAGGCCGTAGAAGAGCTCGGGGTGCAGAGAGGATAACTGATTAAAAGAGAGGTCCAAATTCTGCAGGTTAAGCAGCTGGCTAAAAGTTGTGTTTGGCAAATGAAAGATTTTGTTGGAACTTAAGACTAATTCCTTAAGTTTATATAGTCCTTGAAAAGAATCTTCTCTGACTGTTGCAATTTGATTATGATCTAAGTGAAGCCAAGTAAGTTGACTGAAGCTTGCAAATTGATCCCTTTCAAGTTCAGAAATATAATTGTGCCTCAGTGACAAACCTAGCGAGCCCTTTTCAGTGGTGTTTGGCACTGAGTGAAACCCCTGAGAGTCACAGTAAAAGAGCAGCTTCTCACAGCGACATTTTGGTGGACAAGCCATGCCCAAGGCAGGCAGCATTTTTAAAACCATACTCATTGCATATAGTGCTGCCAGCATACGAGCCCCTAATGGCCACTTGAAATGTAAGCCTGCAGAATATAATTTAGGAAAACAACAAGATAGGATAGCCTTATCAGTACACTTGGAACATCACGGTGGAAGATTTCACTGCAGATAACATTGCCATGCATTTCCAACAAGCTAATTCTAAATGCAAGAAACAACTTACTACGACAAACCGAATACTTGGACATTACACTTAGGAGGAGGCTTTATCTCGATTACGGAGGGTTACAGTGGCACTATCGGAAAACATTTTTTTCATAAGGTTCAGTGCAGAGCAATCAGCTTTAGCATCTTAACTGCTCCTTTAAAGCAGAGCTGTCATTCATTATACAAGGAACAGAGAAACGCAGGAACTTACCCATTCTTTTGAGTACATTGGAGGGTGCATTCAGTCGTAGTTTGAGACTCAACGCCGTGAGTCTGTGAAAGGCTCTAATGTAAGACAGCCTTGAATAATTGACCGGGTTCGGTGTCCTTTGATATTAGTGCAAAATCCACGATGCTCTCTTGGAATATTCCTTTTGAAATTGCTGCCTTGATCTCCTCTGACGGGTCTGAAATTTTTAAATCTTAATACAAGTTTTCGTCCTCCGTGGCTGCTCAGCTGGTTAATTGAAGCTCACGTTTTCCTTTTCCGCAGCTGTGGCTTCCTTTAGTCCTAACTTGTTGATGGCAGATGGGTGGCTTATTGCTGAGAGAAGCTCCTGTAGTAGCATGAGTGCATTTACTGAAAAGCTTTTCAGGGAAGCGGTACAAGAATGGATTTGCTTATGCACTGCGACCACACAGGGCTCTATATAGGCTGACGTCACCTGGTGACGTTCCTTTTGTTTGGGTTTTCCAGAAGCTTTGCTGTTTTAAAGCATTGTGCTGCATACTGTGATCGTGTTAAAGACCACTGGTAGAGGGGGAAAAATCCAGCGGCAGGAGTCCTTCATCCCCGCGAGAGAAGGAGCAGGAGAGACTTGCAGCAGCACCCTGCTCCCCCCACATCTGCGCCGGCTCTGCCCAGCTGGGGTTAAAAGCAGCGCAGAGCCGCGGGTGGAAGTGCCTGAGTGCTGCCTGCTCCCACTTTTCTGCTAAATCTCCCTGCATGAAAGGAACTTTTAGATGCAAAATGCGCAGAGTTTGAATAGAGGATGCTGGTCAGCACCGGCTTTCATGGAGGTGAGAGGGACTGGGCAGCTCCGTGTGACAACTGTGTGCAACTGTGGTCCCTGCAGAAGTGCAGAGAGCAGTGGTGTAGCTGGAGCTGGTGTGTCAGGAAGTACAGCCCGGGAGCAGGGCACGGGAGCGAGCGCTTCAAGCCAGGGGAAATTTCTGGAAAAAGCAAAGCTTGCGTTAGGGCACGGGAAAAATTTAATTGGAATCCAGCTTGACAGTGTGCAGTTATGAAACTAGAGAATCTATTTTCTCCTCCCAAACGGTGGCTTTTGTACTTGCTTTTTCCTGGGCACTGGAGTGCGGGGAGGAAATGGTGAGGTTGGCATTTCCAGTCGGGGCTCGGAGCGGTGCGAGGGCTTCCTTGTGGTCACCCACTATGTCCTGCTGCTGTGTGTCCCCTCAGGAAGGGGGACACCACCTCCACGAGTCCCTGGCTGCAGGGTGGGTCTCTAACAGTTATCCTGGGGTTTAGGGCTGCAGAGCTGTGTCCCTGCAGAGCTGTGTGTGCTGGTCCAGCCCCACCGGGCTCTGGCCGGAGCGTGCACACGCAGCCAGGAGGAGCACACTGGGCTCTCATGGCTGTTTGCTTGCTTTAAAGGTTCATTGCCCCGTTTTTCGGAGCAACCTCTCCTCTGGGACAGCTGGTACTGAAAGGTAAATGACCAGGCTTGATTGACATTTTTATGTGTTTTTAGGATGCATGTGCAGGTAAAGCCTTCGGAGCCACTGCTCTGGTCGTGGCTCGATGTGGGTGCAGCAGGGGGACGCTGGCTTCCTGCTCCAGGCAACTTGGATAAGCTTTTTTTTATTTTCACCTTGAGATAGAAAGCAATAACGTAGTAGGAGGCACTTGAAATGTTTGCTGTGTAGCAGCGAGGTATCACCTCCGACCTCCAAGATCTGGAATGAGCCAAGAATAACAAATTTCCCATGCTGATGGAGTGAGATGAATTGTGTCGAAAGAAGGTTTTAAAATAAAATGGCCGTTTACCTTTGTTATTAAGTGTTGGTTCCTTGCTTTGGTTCCTTGGAGGTCCTTGCTCAAACTAAGACCTGCTGTTTCCTGCCTGCTTCTCCCTTGGCTGTTCTGTGGTGGAATGGTAGCACTGCCTCTGGTGCTCCCTTGATGGGATGGGCAGACTCAAGGGGAGCACCGAGTGGAAAGTAAAGGGATGGAGAAGGTGAACTCTTTAACAGCACACAAGAAGAAAACCTCAAAAACCTCAAGAAAAGCTAAAGCAAAACAAATAAACCCTACCCTGAACCCATCAGGAGAGTAACTGTCTTTAATGATTAAACAAATTAGGAAATGTTAGATAAATTTCTTAAATTGCTCTGCCATAGTAAATGTTTTCACATTTGCTCCAGGGTGAAAGAAATACATGCAAAGAAATGACAGAAACCTATTTAAAGAATTTCTTCTTGTTTAATGTTCAGTGTAGGAAGAGCTGAGGCTCAGCTGGCAGCTGTCCGACAGAACCGCGGCACCTGCGGACGGTTCTTGGAGCAGCTCTGTGCAACACCCTGATCTGAAGTGTTGCTTTGAATTCTAATAACATTTCAATGTGTTAGCATAACATTTAACAACAGCATTCCAAAGGGTATAACTTGAGGTCAACTGTTAGCCCTCGCCAGTGCTGCCTCTTTCGCTCTTACCAGGAGACTGAAATTAGGGATCGCTGGAAACATTTTGCTTTTCTGCATCAGTATCTGCTGCTAGGTTCCACCCACTTTAAGATTGTGTAATTTGGCACAGAGTTAAGAGTTAACGTTCAAACACGGTGAGTTTCTCCTTTTCTGAAGCTCTCCGTTCTTTGGCCCTTAACCAAACAAGGGCTATTTAGCACCTTGCCAGCGAGTTTCCTGTTTAGGAAACTGTTAACGCGAACTTTATGGGTGCTTTTCTTAGCAAAACATGTTTTTATGTGCACTTGCTGTGAAATAACAGTTATTACCACAAGTGTGCATCTGAGTCTCCTGAGTGTGGAACACTGCAGTAACATTCACATTGTTCCTTGGGAGCTGCCTGGGGTGTCAAGGTGTAACAGGCTGGGAATAAACCCCCAGAAAACTCATGCAAATGCATTTCTTGTGAGCCTGAAAACTCATTGCCCAGCAAGGAGAACCATGTCTGATGCCATCTGGGCACTTCTACCACAGCGGGAGCTTTATGGCAGCCCGAACCCTCACATGCAATGGGGACAGGGAAATTGGCAGGATTAAGCTTGCTAAGGCCTGATAACTCCTTTGGGGGCTTCTCACCTACCCCACTCCTGGAGCAGCAGCACAACTGGTTTTCCTCCTAAACCCCTGCGCTGGGAAAGTAGAATTGCACCCTGAGGCGAGCGTTGTCATTTAGTTAGGCTGACATCTTGTGGAAGCCTTCCTAGTGTATTAAGAACAACATAAAAGCTAATTTTACTTGATGTAGATGTGGGGGCTGCGTGACTTCCCTGTGCTGGGGGCCTGGAGGGTGCAAGCCCTGGAGCTGCAGGTGAGACTGCAGCAGCCGGGACATGCAGCCACGTGTGTGGCACTGCACAGCAGCCAGCTCACCCCTCTGCCTGCAGGAAAGGCTGTGGGAATTGTTGCTGGCTGTTAGCACCTCGGGGACCACGGGAGGATTTGCTGCTTTTTGGCCAGAAGGTTGTCCTTGTGCTGTGTCACGGGGCTGTGAGGCAGGAGGTGAGCAGGGACGTGTGGCTGGAGTGTCACCGTGCGTGCTCTGTCACTCCCAGCGCTGAGCCCTGGGGAGGGGCACGTGGGACAAAGGCATGGCCGAGGTGATCCAGCAGCAGCAGATGTGCCCAGTGCTTCAGGCCAGCTGGAGAGTCCTTTGGGGAAGGGCAGTGGGAGGGATGGGACAGGGCACTGTAGGTCGGGTGTCCTTCTCTTCCTGGGAGCAAAGGGCGGATGTGGTGGCAGAGCGTGGTGGCTGTCACCTCCCTGTCTGGCAGCTCTCTGCACCTGGCACTGGTTGCACACTGTAATTCCTCCTCGTGCCAGGGTGAGTGCAGGAGCCACCCTTCCCCTGTGTGGTGCAGCCTGGCCGTGGGGAGGGATGTCAGGCTGGGAGTGCTGTGGCACAGCCAGCTGGGCAGGGGGGACAGTGCAGGCAGCTTTATTGTCACTCAGGTTCTTGCTGAGCCCTGGACCATGCCATGCAGCCCATTTGCTTTGCTGAGCTGTGGGCTGGCTGTGGGAGACTCCTTCCTGCAGCAAACCAGGCCACAGTCCTGCCTCCTCCACCGGCAGAGCTTGGATGTGAAAACACTGCTGGAATTCGTGTGGGTCACACTCTGCTGCTCACACTGCCTGGCCTTGAATCAGCACTGTTCTATCTGGAATTTGTTGGCAGCCCTGCTGTCACAGTGATGGAGGGCCGTGCGTGGTTATCCTCTGCAGACACGGAATTAGGCTGGGTGGCAAGGCAAAACCAAGCGTGGGACAAAACGCACCTGGGAACTGATGTCCTGTGTTCCCTGGAAGCAGAGCTCAGAGGTGGCACGGTGACACACCACTGCCTGCCCACAGGAAGGTGTGCCAGGCACTCATTTGTCCCTTATTCAGCCCCCATCATTAACCAGGATGCTGCCTGTTGTACTGATGGCCCAGAAGACAATTCACGGGCACCTGAAGCAGGAACCTCTCTGCCAACCATCCTTTTTGGGTAATGGTGTGGTGGGTGGCAGGTGGGGCAGTGGTGGCTCTCGGCAGTGGCACATCTGGCTCACATCTGGGTGCTGATTTGGGGAGGGGGCGTGCTGGGCTCTGCAGGGCTGGTGTGAGGTGGTGCTGAGCAGGAGGCACCGTCTCCCTCAATACCTCTGTGGGCTCAGCTTAACCTAAACTGATGATAAACCTTCAGGATTAACAGCAGATGTTGGTGATGTTTAGCTATAAAAACATCTTTGAGTAGCTGGTTACAGCACATGCTCTGCTGATCCTGGTGGAATGCACCACCACCACCACCACCGTGCTCCTGTACCTGTATAAGTTAGCTGGGATTCGATTTTAACTTCCAGAGCTACAGGAAAAGCTTGGGTCTGTCTTTTGGTTGTCTGAATTCAGATGGCACACCTATAGCAGGAATGCTTTGTGACAGAAGTGGTGATTCTGCTCCCCTCCCTGTATACAAATCCCCTTTTTTTTGCTTTGAGCATTAAAACAAGCCCCACTGGGGATGGGGGTGTGAGCTGGGACCGCAGGGATGCGACAGGGAATGTTGGTGTTGCTCTGCGAGCAGGGCAGCAATGGTGGGGGAAGAGCAGAGATGAAGGGGGTGGGGGAAACGAGCAATTTTTAACATCAATTCTATCGTCTTTGATAAAGATCTGATTTAATTTAAAGTAAATTTGCACCGTGGCTAAATTTATTATCCATGATGCTGGACAGGGTTGGGATATCGTACTGCAGGATGATTGACATGGTCATCATGACCCTTATTAAATCTACTGAATCTATTAGCTGCTCGCTGACTGCGGGGCTTGTGATTCCCTCAGCAGAGTTTTGTGCTGAATATCTTAAAATCCTATTAGAAATCTGAATATTTGGGCTTCACTCTTGTGAGTCCTCCTAATCCCGTGGATAGCAGGAGCTGATGGCTGGGCTGCCCTGTGCTGCCAGGTCATTAGCTGGCTCCTCAGTGAAGGTTCACACCAGACATGAGGACCAGTTTTTAATGGTCAGGCTAATTGGTTAGTGGAACAAATTACCCAAAAGAACTAAACTGGCACTTGGAGCCTTTAAAACATGATTTATTACTTGAGAGAGGGAGACCAGCTCAAACAGGACTTTTGAGCTGTAGGGTGGAACCAATGGGTGAAATTGGTGAGGTGTGCGGGAGCCTGGGCAAAGGGACAGTGTTGTGGTGAGGGATGATCCTCAGCGTGTTTCTGTGCCCAGGAGGGTTCATGCTGCCACAGGCTGTGCAGCTCTTCATGTGTTCCACCAGGTCCTAATGGGGTTGATTGGCCCCACAGTGTTTATGGGGCAGGGAAACACAGTGTTTATTATGCAGGGGAAAAAAAAGGTCAAGAAACTTCACCTGGGCAAAAGTCGACATCGTTGTCTCCAGGACCTTGGTTGGAATTGGCTGTGATGGTTTAAGATGTCAGTGGCAGCAGGGTAGAGGTGTCCTGGGTCTGTCCTCTTCTGCCCTCACTCAGCCCTAACGAAGGATCCCAATTAGCAGCTCCATGTGCTAAATCACCCGAGCTAAATTAGCAGGGTGCTTTATCCTGCAGCCTTCCGAGGGAAATTCTGGCCATGCTTTTGATGAGCTTCTGTACCAAAACTTCTGCATGCCAGCAAGGTGGAAATAAACTGGAGCTGCCTTCCTAAAATCTAGTGGGGCTGGATTCTGCAGCTCTTTCTGTGCTGGGACATGGTGCAGTTTCCCAGGACTGGATCAGCAGGGAGGAATCAGGCTGTGATGTGCTCTTCGGGGTGTTTTCATAGTGGTCTCACAAACTGAATGTCCATTAGTGGAAGCCATCTCTTGGTTTTCCTCTCCTCCAAAAGGCATCTGGTGCTGTGCACCGAGGCTGTTGTGGGCTATGAAGCCAGGGACAGCAAAGTGGAATTGATGGGTGGCCTCGCCTCAAATCCCTGCTCCTGCTTCTTGTTAAAGTAGTAATGTGGGAGCACCCAGGGAGAAGTAAAATGGCACTTCTTGGAACAGCTGAATGTTTGGCTTTCTGCATAATAGATGAGCGTGTATCTTAGATCCAAACTTGTTCCTGGCAAAAAAACCCAGTGCGTGGGGAGGGGTGCTGTGGGTTCAGTAAAATGGTCACGCTGCCGTGGGTAAACGGGGGTGAAACATCAGGAGGAGAAGCAGCTGCCACTGCAGGTTGGTGGCTCAGAGCAGCTTGTGGCTGGGGCAGTGCCTGGTGGCAGCTTCTGGGGTCAGTGTCCCCCTGTCCCCCTCAGGTGCCAGCCCTGCCCACCGCCACCAGCATGCCAGGGACAAAGCCATCAGGGAGTCTTGTCTGTCATATCCCCTGAGCAGGGAAACAGCAAAGTGTTGGGTAAATCAGTGCATTAATCTTCACTTTATTTAGAGCCTTCAGCTTTGATTTTTGAGTGTAGAGCAAAGAAGGAGCCGGGGCTGCCGAAGGCTGTGGCGGCGTCACAACGAGCTCCTGGGTTTAGCTTCAGTCACTTTTCAGTTACCTTTTGTGATGAGAATCAAATAACCTGATCGTGGCGGTGACAAATCTTCAATAATTCATTACACTATAATGACATTACAACATCCTAACTCCCTCCCCCCCCCCATTTTTTATTTCTGCTCTAGAGTGGACTTGATGTTTTAGATTCAAGGCTGTTCATCCGGATATTTCACACCAGCCTGTCACCTGGAGAATTGATACCTGGCATACCCTCACTGCAGCACTGCTAAATGGCTTTTCTTCTCAACTGGATAATTATATTGATTGTGGCTTAGGACTTTAGAAATTGGATTGTGGTTGCATAAAGTGTGTTTTGATACCCTAATATAAGCTATATTATACGGAAAAAAACTCCCAGCAAAACCAGACCACCACCAGTGTCTTATCTAACTCTTAATTTGATACAAATGAGGATATTTTTGACCCAGTGTCTGATGGAAAAGGGAAGCTGCCCCTGCTGCCTGGCCCTTTGCCCTCTCTAACAACAGGGCTCAGGAGAAACGTGCTGGATCAAAACCATGGCAGCTCCCCGTGGGTGGGCCTGGAGACTCACTTGAAATGTTGAATTTCTTACCCAACAAAAGGTTTATAAAGATTTGACTTTTGATTTTGGGCTTTTGACTGCCTGCTCAGGAGCAGTTTTGTGTGATCCCTGGGGATGGGGTGTGGAGGGAGCAGTGACTGCCTTATCGGGGAGGTGGAGACTCTGCTGCCAGTGTGCAGAATCACTTTACAAACCTGAAAAATAAAGAAAGAAGCTTACAGTATACTTGAAATGAATAATAACTGGTTTCGTTTCGAGACCCTGAATAGCTGTTTACCTCTTTGTCTGCTCTTTTGCAGGCTGGCCGCAAGGAAAGAAGTGATGCCCTGAACTCTGCCATTGATAAAATGACCAAAAAGACCCGAGACCTGCGCAGACAGGTAATGGATGTGTCCGAGGTGGCACTGGCTGAGACAGACGAGTGCTTTGCTGCATGTTTGCCCTCTGGGAGATGTTGGCTCTGGGAGATGTTTGTCTCTAGTGGGCAGTGGGTTTGCTGGCCTGTCTTCCGTGAATTAAAAGCCAGAAGCTTCCAGTGCGTGGCTCTAGAGGAAGCATGGGGTGGGAATGTAATTCCCTGTTAATTCCCTGTTAACTGTGTGATACAGATGTTGGAGTCTTAATCATCCTCATGGCAAGAGAGATAAAAAAACCCAACCAAAATCTCCCAAAAACCAACTTTCGTGTTACGGATTTTGAAGATAATCAGTGATATTTTATCATTCTGGTGGTGTTCATCTCAACCTATTTTGTTTGAGATCTATATTTATGTAGCATCAGCCTTTTGTCTGTTTGGTTTTAAAGCAATATATTCCCATTTTTGAGTAAGCGAGAATATGGATCAGGTTTGTTGAGAAATGTTTTTATTCTAGCAGAAAAATAAAAAAGTTAAAGCAGTGTGTTGTTTAATCAGCTGAGGGAAAGCAGCAAATTTACTCAGACAAAACCAATATGAGCTGCTAAATCAATATTTGTGGCCAAACTGGTGACTTGCGCTTCTATAACTAATTCATTTTTTAAGGAGATTTAATTTAAATTGAAGCAAAAAGTGTGTAGACAAGACTTAGTGCAAGGAAAGCCTTGGTCACACAAAGGAAAAAGGATCAATGACAAAAGTAGTTTAAGCTTTACGTATTAATACAGTAATAGGGAAACAGCAGTGGAACACTACTGAAGAATAACTCATTCTTTTATTTTTATTTTAGCTCCGCAAAGCTGTTATGGACCATGTTTCAGACTCTTTTCTGGAAACAAATGTTCCTCTTTTAGTATTGATTGAAGCTGCCAAGAATGGGAATGAAAAAGAAGTTAAAGAATATGCCCAGGTTTTCCGTGAACATGCCAACAAATTGATTGAGGTAAGATGGTACAAATTAAAATTTAATTGTTGCTAGTTAAATTAAGGCAAGACTAGGCAAAACAGGTTTTTCAATTCCGTTGAAGCACAAAGCAAATTCTGTAATAAATTCCCTTTTAAAATTTTATTTGAATGAATTTAAACACAATTTAATATTTTAAAAATTTAAAATGTAAGCTTATCAAAAGAAGCTGTTAAATAACCCATGTCGTTGTGGATATTACAATGTGAGTATATGATAAAGGTTTTGTTACTTGGAACTGGTCATTTGGAGTGAGGGAGACCAGGGCAAGATTGTCCTGCTGGACAGTTTGACCCATTGCTTTGAAGCCTGGAGGATTTTTCTTTCCAGTAAAATCCCACTGAATATAAACAGGCCTTTTATGTGAAGGCTTTTAGAATGAAAACCTGCTCATGTGTGTGTGTAAAGAGCAAACAAAACACTTGGAATGACAACACAACTGATCCCTGCCACCCCTCTGTAATGAACACCCAAAGGCTCTCCAGCTGGTGGAACTGCAAACCAGAGCTCTAACTGGGGGGAAAACCAGGTTAAATGGGACCAACCTATCTGAACTGGAATCCCAGGATCACTGAGGTTGGAAAAGCCCTCCAGGATCATGGAGTCGCAGTTGTGATCCCCACCTTGTCCCCAGCCCAGAGCTCTGAGTGCCTACTCCAGCCCTTCCTTGGGCACCTCCAGGGATGGGCACTCCAAACCTCCCTGGGCAGTTCCAAGGCCTGAGCTCCCTTTCCATGGGGAAATTCCTGCTGCTGTCCAACCTGAGCCTCCCCTGGCCCAGCCTGAGGCCGTTCCCTCGCTCATTACCTGGCGAAGAGGCTGACCCTCACCTGGCTGCCCCCTCCTGTCAGGGAGCTGCTTTAAGGGTCGTTAGTGCAGTGTTGAGGGAAGCACCCTCCATTTCCAAGGGTGGTGTGTGCAGAGAGCAGCAGCAGAGCTGTTGAACACAGTGCCCCGTGTTCATGGGCACACCTCAGAGCCTCGGCCCCTCGCCACCGCCTTCGCGTGAGAGTTCTGTGCCAGCTGATGCTGAATGGCAAGGAACAAACAGCAGTAGGTACTGTTGAGGAAACATGCCACTAGGAATAAGCTTCAAAAACTCCTCCTGTGCCCTTCCGTGCTTTGAGGCTCTGGCTGGTTGTGCTTAACCTCAGCAGCTCCCCGGGAGCAGTCCCAAGCCCCTTCGTGTGGTTTTGTTCTCTCGGTGTCTCTGTGTTTGATAATGGAGTCCACGTGTCTCCAAGGCTCGTGGGGAATGCTCTCACACAGCTGGGCAGATTCAGATTGCTCAAGAATAAGACTTATCAGACATCAGTAGAAGTAGATTCTGACTTGCACAATATATTTTTCGTAGGGTCCTGAGTGCACTTTGCAACTGCCCCGTAGTCCGGGGTGCATGAAGTTTGTCCAGCTCTTCAGAGCTGCTGTCTGAGCAATGAAAATCTTTAATTCTTTGGAGGCATCCATTTTTCACTTTTGGCTTGTCATGTTTCAGCGTCAACGCTGTCCTCCTAGAGTTGCAAAGTTATTCTAATCTAAATTGTAAGTAACTGACGTTGTTCTGCAAAGCAGCATGTGGAAGGAAGGCAGTGCTGCTGTGCCCTGCCTTGGCAGCAGGATACAGTCTTGGGAACACTTTGAAGTGGGTTTGGTCTAAAGCTTCCCTTCTTCATGTTGCAAGCCTGATTTATCTAGAAAATTATTTTTAGGGCTTGTTTACAAGAGAAGTGAAATGGTGTAACAATAGCAGTGCCTGTTCTGCCAGAGTTCTGCTACCTCCTCAGCGGATGTGTGGCGTCCGCACACGGGATTTATTGGCATATTTACAGAGGAATAATTGTGCTGCTCTGTCCCTGAGCTTCTCCCCAGCCCTTGCCAGGTGAGCCCTTTCTCCCTGTCCCCTCAGGAGCCGTGTCCCACCGGAGCAGCCACAGTTCCATCCTCACTGGCACTGGCCCTACCTGGTGTGCAAATGCCAAGCTGCAGAGGAGTTTTCCAGAGCCTCTCTACAGCCAGACACTCTTGTCTTCCAAGGACTATTCCCCTGAAAGTAGACATTCAGCAATATTTTTGACTGACATCAAAAGGTTCTGCTAAAATGATATGCTGCTGCAACAGCTTTTTGAAGGCTTGGTTATTGCTTTTGCTGTCTGAAATGTAACTGTAGTTGTAGAGTAGCATGATGTAGATGGTTTATAAACCTCTTCCCTGAATGGAGATGGATTATTACATACACTTAGCTTTGACAGAAGGGGAATAGTGCTCCTGCAGAGCCCTTGTCCCGAGGGGCAGGAGAGCCACTGGAGTCGTATGAGATGTCACATTCACTGTGCAGGAAGATGGGTCACAGGGTGGGTTGCACTTGAAATGTCTGTGTCTCTGCCAGAATGGAGAAGGATGTGTGCAAGCTCCCTCATGATTCTGCTCTTGGGCAGGAAACTCAGGAGAAGCAATAAAAGGTTGTGTAAGTGCAGAGCAGAAGATGTTTTGCCTGGTGAGATGGGAAGTGATTGCTTCCACCTGCTCTGAGGGGGAGATGAGTGTGCAGGGAGCTTCTCAGAACTGCCCTCACAAGTGCTGCTGAGCGACTCGAGACATCGAATGTGCCAAAACAGCTGCAGCTCCCTGCATCGTGCCCTGACTGACAGCTCCTGTGGTCTGGGTGTAGAGGGGAGCACGTCCTTCCTTCCTTCCTTCCCTTTGATGCTGAGCGAGGGCAGGAAACGTGTGGGAGATCCTGCTCTGCCCCAGGAGCTCGGCACATCCCCACTGGACTGCTGGGAGGGGTTGCACCTTGGGTTAATACCCCTGTGTCTGTGAGCTGGAGGGGTCAGGGAACCAGCCCCTGAGAGATGTATAATGAGATAGATCTCTTTTATTTTGTTTTCACACTGAACTGTTGCAGGTGTTGGCCAGACAGGAGGAGTGGCAGTGCTGGTTGTGCCCTGGGTTAGCACAGGGAGTTCTTGCTCCTGCAGTGCCTGGATGTTTATGGGCCCTCCAAGTACTCATCAAGAGATGCAAGCACATGATTTGGGTAATTTCGTTTTGAAATGTTCCCTTCTTGGCAGCACAGCACTATCTGCTTTTGTGGTTCCGAACGTCCAGGCAGCCAAATTTGACCAAAAGGTGCAATAACCACAAAAGCCTGATTTGCCTGCTGGGTCTGTCTTCTAGAGAGCCCATACCAAGTGCATCCCAAAGGTCTCCCATCTAATTTGTTTCCCTCATAGTAAAATCGTAACCCTTTTATCCTGCCTCTTGAAAACTGAGTAACAGTAAAAGAGTAGAATGAGCCTTGTCTCAGTTGAATAATACGTTTCAAAGATAGCTTTCAAAATTGCTCTGTGCTAACAGACCATTAACTCTGGCTGGATTTGGTTAAAGGACTTTAATTCAGGAATTGAGACGCCAATTTCAATGTAACACACAAGAATAACAGAAAAGACAGCATTTGGGGAACCAGAGGAACAAAAACTTAAATTCACTTTGTCAACTCTGAAAGTCTTCCCAGTTTCCAGATTGTGAACTACTTTCTCCATTCCAATGGTTTTTCCCACTGGCTGAGGTAACCTTGGCTCTCCACCCTCTGGCTTTGCTCTTGAGGAGGGACAGCTTGGCACTGGCATCCCTGGAGTGACAGGGGCTGTCCTGCAGCGTGCTGCTCTTACCCACTGATGTCACTGAGCACCACGCTGGCTCTTTGTCCCTGCCAGGCTTTGAAGAGTGTTTGGGCTGAGCTGCCTTTGTGCTGCTCCCCAGGGGTGCTCCGGGCTGCTCCTGCAGAGGGAGAAAGCCAGACGTGTTCCGCAGAAACCTTTGCTACGCCGCTGAATGCTGGAGAAAAATAAAAATTATCTTGTCAATTTGTCGCTGTTTACGCTGTGACACGGTGTAGCACTGCGTAGTTTTAATGGAAAAGTTTTTCAGACATTAAGAAATTAGGAAGTAAAAGGTAAGTGAGGATAGGGTCCAGGTTAAAATCCTCCAGTTTGCTTGCTGAAGAATGTTTTGGAGAATATTTTTGGAGTTTGTAGTTCCTTAAAAAGAAGAAATAATCTCTTCTTCCTCTGGAACCCACTACCCCTGTGTCAAATGTTTTTCTCAACTTAAATTTTATTTATAAGTCTTCTTCTCAGAGAAATATTGATAAGACCAAGGAGGCAAAAGCTCTCAATGGTGTTTCGTAAGCATTGATTTTTTTTTCTAATTGCTTTAATTTATCTGAAAAGACTGCTCTGTGCCTTTTTTTAATGCACTGGGTTGCATCTTGCATATGGAGTGATGATTTTCTCATTTTCAGTGAAACCCATGAACAGATGCAGACGGCAAATTTATTTGCTTGGAAAGAATCACATTTGGGCACTTGCAGCTCCATAAGCTTTCTGTAGCCTCTTGCTCTGACATTTCCCCCTTCTGTTGCCCTCCCTGTCTAGCCCGATGTCCTGGAGTCATTCTTCAGATCTCAGTCTAAAAATACCCCTCTCCCAAAGCCTGAAGCCTTGCACACTTGCTACATTTTTCTTGCAATTATCCTGATTTGCTCAGACTTGCAGCCTGGGTGTTCTTCGGAGAGTCTTAACAGCTGCAGGTTTTTTTACATGTGAAAGGCTTTTCAAAAATGCAAAGTGGATAAAACATAGCTCGGATTTAAACTAAAAACTGGGGTTTGGGCTGGAGGCACAGTGAAGGTTTTGGAAAGCTGAGGCTTGGCTGTCCCCTGGTCACGAGGTGTCACTTACCTGGGCATGGCCAGGCACCATTCACTGCAAACAAGGCATGGAATGGAAAAATCCAGCAGATCCAGAAGTTAATCTGCTCTGACAAGATTATCCTTTGTGTCTGTCAGCCACTTGATTTCCAGAGTTTCTGCAGAGTTTTCCAAACCTCTCTGGAGGTGGCTTTGCTCATTCTTTCAGTGCTCTCCCCTCGTGCCTGCCAGCACGGGGATGCTGTGGGTCACTCAGTGCTGCCAGGCAGGGATGGGCTTCTTGGGCAACAGTGCAGGCAAGCACTTGGCACCCAACTCAGATATTGACTTGGAGTGTTTTTCTGAATATTTTTAATATCTCAAAACCCAGCATTTTCCAGACTAGGGTCATTACCAGGGTACCTCAGCACCTATTTTTCCAGTACTCTCATTTACAGAGGGAAAAAAAAAAATCTGCCAACTCAGGTTTGTCTTTTATTGCTTTTATTTTTAATGTAATTTTGTATTACAAGGGAAATGTCCTTGCACTGTGGTCTGGAGAAGAGAGACAGAGTTATTTCCCATTTAAAATGGAGACCAAAATGAGCAAAATGTCTCTTCCAAAGCACAAGCACGTTTGCTGCAATTTGTCTGTAGATAGCCTTGGCAGCAATTTAAAACTAATGTCTTCAATAAATGACCAGTGTAACTCTAATGTGCCCTCTAAAGTCTGACACTCTTCAACAGCCGATGCACTTTCCTTGTAAGTTCATTTTATTAGTCAACTAATTCATAAATAAATTAAATTCTTCTCGTACAACATGCTTTCCTTACATTCATAATCAGGAAAGCAGGAGAGCCTCAGCAGAAAAATGTTCCTACATTTTTCAACAAAACTGGATATACAAATTTAATACATCATACATAAGTAAAGGCAAGTGACCTTTTAATAGGATAACTTCTGTTCTTGTAAGGTTATTTTTTGAGGCCAGTCTTCTAATGCTACACCAAATAATGTATGAAAGGGTCTGTAGGATGCTGGTAGAGTTTAAAAACCATGTTGGAAGAGAAATAAGAGACTTCGGGATAATCTTTCTGTCCAGATTTCATTTTAAGTGCACATGGGGAAGCAGGGCCATGACAGTGCAACTAATGGGAGAGATGAAGGGATTGAATCCTCACAAATCTGGGCAGGGATTGGGCTGTTTGGAGACAATTTCTCCCTTAGGAAATCCTCTTGGTTTGCTGCTGCTCCGTGGAGGAGAGGCATTTCTGCCACACCTCAGCCCCAGGGACAGTCACCTGCTGTGTGACTGCTGACAGGGAGGGGCTTGCTCTGTGCACACCTGGGCCAAGGGAGATGTGGGGGGAGGTAGAATTTGGAGGTGAATGAGTGTAGGGTGGGGAAAATATTCATGTGCTTTTATTCCACTAGAAAGTGCCCTGTGTTTACTCTGTTCCTTTTTCCTTTGGAAACAGAAGCTTTTGCGGAAAGGGAAATGTGTAAAAGAGGTCAGGAAGTGTGAGAACAGTTGGGTTTAGGTGGTGTTGACATGATGTCTTCAGAGGTAGCTGAAAAGCAGTAGAGTCCTTTTATTTTCCAGATATTTAAGTCTTAATTCCAACAGCATTTTTAAGTAGCTTTTTGGGTAAAGTTTTTATAGATGTGGCATAAACGTTTTAATTCTTGATATTTAACTAAAAGCCTTGATGCATGTCTGGATCTTCATCATCTTAGTCATTAGCAATATTGGATTATTAGTCATGTCATGTCATCAAGGAGTTGCCTGAAATCTGTGTAGAGCTCATTACTGACACTGTTTTGTCGTCTTCTTCAGGAGCACAGTGTACTGACAATTACAGTTACACTGCCATGAACAGTTGTCTGAATCACCAGAAACTGGTTTAAGCAGCTAATAATAGGCACCAAGTTGGAAGCCTTTAGTCAGATCAGAAGGCAGCATGTTCTGAGTGACGAGCAAACTGAGATGAGAGAGAAGAACAATTTCACAGAATCCCAGACTGGTTTGGGCTGGGAGGGACCTTAAAGCCCATCCCATCCCACCCCTGCCATGGGGCAGGGACACCTTCCACTGTCCCAGGCTGCTCCAAGCCCCAATGTCCAGCCTGGCCTTGGGCACTTCCAGGGATCCAGGGGCAGCCACAGCTTCTCTGGGCACCCTGTGCCAGGGCCTCCCCACCCTCCCAGGGAACAATTCCTTCCCAATATCCCATCCATCCCTGCCCTCTGGCAGTGGGAAGCCATTCCCTGTGTCCTGTCCCTCCATCCCTTGTCCCAAGTCCCTCTCCAGCTCTCCTGGAGCCCCTTTAGGTACTGGAAGGGGCTCTAAGGTCTCTCCAGAGCCTTCTCTTCTCCAGGCTGAACACCCCCAGCTCTCCCAGCCTGTCTTCATTTCCACTTTGATAAACACAGAGACATTCTTGGATAAGGATAATTATTTGGGTACTGTCCAAATAGCACTACTAGAAACACTTTTATTTTAAGGAAAGGTATTTGTGTTGCTAAGAAGCATCTCAGATGACGGTTGGCTTTGGAGGTTTCAGCTGAAGCTGAGCTCTCCATCACACACCAGTGGTGTCACTGCTGTCGTGGTAGCTCAGATAGACTCGTGTAACTGATGTGGTTTGTGATTATAACATTTTAACACTTTAGCTTGTTTGTCTGAGGGAGGAATAGTTCCTGTGCCAGCAGTTACATCTGCTGCCACAGCTGCATCGAGGAGGGGCACGGTGCCCACGTCGCACACTGGTGTTGCTGTACCAGCCCTGCTTTCCCTCAGGTCTGTAGAGAGGATAATCCACCAGGCTGGAAATAAAGATATTGCTGCTCTTTGCTACTGTGGGTATGGTTTATGCTGGAGATGTATTGATTCCCTTCAAACACCTCTTCTTTCTCTCTAATTGAAAAACTTCGCTGTTGGCAAGAGAGAAGTTGTGTCCATGCTGCCCTTGCTGTGCAGCAAATGGAGCCCAGCCTGGTTTGTCCTGATGCTCAAACTCTGGGATTTGTCCTGATGCTCAGACTCTGGGATTTGTCCTGATGCACAAACTCTGGGATTTGTCCTGATGCTGGTTTGTCCTGATGCACAAACTCTGGGATTTGTCCTGATGCTCAGACTCTGGGATTTGTCCTGATGCTCAAACTCTGGGATTGCCCCGCTGTGGGAAAAATTGCCCTTCTCTGTGAAACCTTGGCAGCACGTGGTGCTGTCTGTTGGGGAAGAACATTTCCCTGGGGCATGGAAGGAGCTCACCAGTGTGGAGCAGAGCTTTTGCAGGACAGCTGTACCTGGAATGGCACCAGGGAGCTGGAGAGGTATTTGGAGACAGCTCTGGACAGGGTGAGAGGCAAGTGCAAAGCTGTATTCTTTAATCAGAATTTTAAACACACAGATAGAGCTGGAAATGTGGAAATACTAAGATGTAATCCCAAACAAACCGTGGTTACCCATGAAAATATTAAGTGGTCGCTTCAATGTAACAGGGAGCAGAAAGTACACAATACATTTATTTTTATACTATTATATTACTTACAAGAGCATGGAGAGACAGAGCAAGGAGGAATGGCTTCCCACTGCCAGAGGACAGGATTAGATGGGATTTGGGTGAGAAATTCCTCCCTGGGAGGGTGGGGCGGCCCTGGCACAGGGTGCCCAGAGAAGCTGTGGCTGCCCCTGGATCCCTGGCAGTGCCCAAGGCCAGGTTGGACACTGGGGCTTGGAGCAGTGGGAGGTGTCCCTGCCATGGCAGGGGGTGGCACTGGGTGAACTTTAAGGTCCCTTCCCAGCCCAAACCAGTCTGGGATTCTGTGATGTTGTCTCTGATGCCCTTCTCTTGACATCGCTTGCCAGCCTGTTGAAATAACAAACTGTGTAACCTCCATTTCTCATTGGGCAAAACTTTGGAATCAAAAACGCCAACCCTTTGCTTGCCAGTTTTGTTCCAGCCAGCTGAAACTTCCCCTCCTTGTGTTTATAACCAGACTTGGGATGAAAACTGTTGTCATCTTCGCGTGAGGCTGCAGAGCTCTGGAAATAGCAGCTCCCTCCGTTCATTCCTTCGTTCCCCCCGGTGCTTTACGTCTGCAGTTTGTCTGTGTGTGCCTTGTTTTATTTAAAGACTTTTACTATTTTCAGTTAATACATTGGGATTCTGTTGCCCACAACAAGCTCTTGCAAGGTACCTTCTGTGGAGCTGCAGCCACATGCAGCTACTTAAGTCATATCAAATCACAAAGCAGTTTGACAGCACAACTCCAGTAAGTGCACAGTCCCAGTGGATTCGATATCCCAAGTCCTCCTGCGTTAAAGAAGTGGAACTGTTTTGTGTAATTCCTGCTTAGCTCTGCCTCTGCAAAATGAGGGGTTTGTAGGGTGGCAGCTGTAACACATCTACAGCTGTAGCACCTCTCCCTCATGCAGCACCTGTTAGGGCTGGATGTTAAAATGCTCAGATTTGGCTTGAATATGGAGTGTAGTATACAGGTAAATAAATAAATGTATGGACTTAGTGAATAATGAAAGCCTTTCTGGAGAGGGATGGAGATTACATAATCGACACATCTCTTCTGAGAGTCCTCAGTTGCCATTAGTTTTGCCAGAACAGTTGTTTCTGCAGATAAATTAATTTCCTGAGCTTTGACCAGCGTGAAGGAAATCGGGACAGGTTTTTTTTCATATGGAGAAGGAAGAAATTGGCTGTGCTGTATTTGAATTTTGTGAGAATATCAGGTACACTTTTCTTTAACAAATCCCTAGGAGGAAAATGTTCAATTGCTGCCTGTCCATTCTTTCTTTTTTTTGCTTTTAAAATGGGTGATTTTTTAAGCTGCTTAAAAGTTGGAATTTGCATTCCCAGAGAAATTGTAAAATGTAAAGCAAAAAAAAATAGAACAAGCAGCTGAAGTTTTGAAGTTTGATCAGAAATGAAAATGCCAGGAACACCTTTGAAAAGCTTCGTTTCCGTGGTGTTGAAATTCCCAAAGCATCTGTGTACACATGGATGTGGATTTGTTATTTTTGTGTAAGAGTTTTTGAGCACCGGTTACGAGAGGATTCTTGTTAAACTGAGAAGTTTTTCAGTGTAAGACAGTCGGAAAACTTTCTGCAATGCTGTTTTCACAACTGCAGGTTCAAACGAGAGTGCTCAGACTCTCAGGGTTCAATTAGTGCATTTTTGGCTCCTGCAGAGCCGTGTGTAATCCTGGGTTGCAGCAATGCTGGGTGGCAGGGCCAGCTCTGACAACATTCAATTATGCAGCAATAAACACATTACAGAGCCTTCTTTGGGCTGCAGCAGCTCGGGGTGGTTGCAGCAGCACTCGCTTAGGAGACTTTGCCTTCTTGACTGCCTGAAGAAGCTGTCCTAAAAACCTGACCTGTAAACAAGGAGGAAAACCTGGCTGGTGTTTCTGTGAAGTCAATCCAGGTGCCTAATTCAGAGGCTTCAATACATACTTTTATTGTCAGCCTTCGAAATCCTTAAAAAGAAAGGTTTAAAGTGTTAGAGATGATAACTCCTTTTTTGTTTTTTCTATTGCATTTTTTGTCTCTTGTTGAAAATGTGATTTGCCAGTCCTTCAATAAAGAGTTCCCTGTAAAGCAACCCCTCTGCCTAAGCCAGGGAGTCTGTGCAGAGAGAAGGTGGAACAAGCACCAAGCTGGAGCATTGTTACACAGAATCACAGAATGCTCTGAGTTGGAAAGGACCCACAAGGATCATCAAGTCCAGCTTTTAAGTGAATGGGGGTCAGACCCACAACTTTGGTGTTATTATTAACATTGCTGGGTTGTGTTCAACAGTGTAACTGAAGAAGCTTAACACTGACCCCAGATTTGTGTAGTTGAGGCTGCTGCAGTTTTTTAATTGCTGGAAGATTTAACTTCTTAGTCACGATCTGAACAAACTTTGAGTTTAAAAAAAAAAACAAACCCAAAAAACGTATTTCATTTGGAAAAGGTACAACCTGTGTCTTGTCAGGGGAGGCGTTTCTCTGCCACAAATTGTTACTAATGGTAGAAAGAACAGCTTTAGAAATGTCAAGTTTTTCCTGATTTAAAAATTAGTAAATTCTGAAGAGTCAAAGTTAACTAGAATTTGAGATGGAATCACTCTGTGACAGATGGTACAATATTTTTTTTAATATTGGAGTTACACCTTCTTACTAATAACATATTCCCAGCTGAGCCTTTGCCCTGAGATAGTGTCTGCCTCTCAAAAGGAACTGCTTAAGTTATGCCTCCTCCAAAGGCACAGAACCATGGAGGTATTTAAGTTGGAGAAGCCCTCTGAGATCCTTGAGTCCAGCACTGCCAAGGCCACCACTAAACCCTGTCACCAAGTGCCACATCTGCGTGGCTTTTAAATCCCCCCCGGGGATGGGCACTCCAAACCTCCCTGGGCAGTTCCAAGGCCTGAGCACCCTTTCCACGGAGAAATTCCTGCTCATGTCCAACCTGAGCCTCCCCTGGCCCAGCCTGAGGCCGTTCCCTCTCCTCCTGTCCCTGTTCCCTGGGAGCAGAGCCCGACCCCCCCCGGCTGCCCCCTCCTGTCAGGGAGTTGTGCAGAGCCACAAGGTCCCCCCTGAGCCTCCTTTTCTCCAGCCTCAGCCCCTTTCCCAGCTCCCTCAGCCTCTCCTGGGGCTCCAGCCCCTTCCCAGCTCTGTTCCCTTCCCTGGACACGCTCCAGCCCCTCAATGCCTCCCTTCCCATGAGGGCCCAGAACTGGACACAGCCCTCGAGGTCCCTCAGCAGTGCCAGGACAGGGGACAGGCAGTGCCCTGGTCCTGCTGCCACCCCTGGGCTGGCACAGCCCAGCTGCCCATGGCCTCCTTGCCCCCCTGGGCACTCCTGGGCTTGTGTCCAGCCGCTGGCACCAGCATCCCCAGGCCTTTCCTGCTGGACCTTTCCCAGCCTGGAGCATCCATGGGGTTGTTGTGATCCCAGGGCAGGACCCAGCACTTGGCCTGGTTGAACCCCATGCAATTGGCCTCATCCCATGGATCCAGCCTGTCCAGATCCCTCTGCAGAGCCTTCCTGCCCTCCAGCACATCCACACTCCTGCCCAGCTCAGTGCTGTCCGTGCACTTACTGAGGGTGCCCTCGATCCCCTCTTCCAGGTCACCAATAAAGACATCAAACAGGATTGACCCCAGAGTGCTGAGCCCAGGGACCCCCACCAGTGACCAGCCTGGATTTAGGACCATTCCCCAGCACTGTTTCCTGCCCTCCCGGATCGTGCCAGCACCAGAGCCACTCACCTCAGATCATCTTGCAGTGTGCTGATGTCATCATTAAAGACAATGAGATTTGAGTTCCAAGAAGTGATCAGTGCATGAAAGGCCCTTTCCAGATGAGCCTGTCCAGCTGTTCCACTTGGCACCATTAGTTCCGTGCTAGGAATGGCTGGGGCTGTGCACTGCATTTGTCACTGGGGGGAAATTTAAGCTCATTCCTCTAAATACCAGCAGCTGCTTCGTCTGCCCTGCCTCTTGGGCTCTGGAAGCGTCTCTGGGCCGTGGCTGTAGACTCTGAACTGAGGGAGCAGCAGAAATCCGCTCTTAAATCAGTCTGTGAGCAGCGAGAGGTGTCTGCACCGCCCTGGGCTGCGGTCTCGGGGCTGTCTTCATTCCCAGTGTATTTTTAACTTTTTTCAAGAGATTGCTCGTTGTGCTGATTACATTATTTGCGATGGTTTTGTCTCCTTTGATGCCTGTGCCAGTAGTGCTTATGTAAAGGGACTTGATGGTATTGAATGGTAAGAATGAACAAATGCAGCGGGAATTCAATTGCTATTTTGCTCTCGAGCACAAGTGTTCTTCTTTCTAAATCAAGTCTGACCACTTACTATGTCAGTCAGCTGCTTTGTTGGAGACATGGAGAAACTATTTAATTCACATTTGATTTAAAGGAAATTTCTGTTCGCTTGAGGTACATTATTTAATTTAGAAGTTTTGGAAATGTATGATTTCCAAGTGCTCTGTGGGCTTTAAAAGAGTTGATCTTCATCTCAGCTACAAAATCCAATGTATTATGTATGTGTATGTGCCAAGTAACTTGCCAGCAGTACCGTATCCTCTGAAGAGAGAAGGGGTTTGAAGTTATTTGTCAGATCAGCTGGGAATTATTGAAGATGGGTCCTTTCAGGTACTTTTAAAATTAAATTTCATAACCCTGCAGCCGTCCACCTCAGCTGGTACGTGCAATTTCAGAATGCATGTTACAGAGCACCTGATAATTACTGACAATTTAGAATACCTCGTTGTTATGTCATTTACAACTTGATTTATTAGTAGACACAGCTCTTCTTAAATTCCACATTTTAAGAGGCTTCTGAGTGTTTTCCAGGAGTTCTCCAGAGCCTTCCCCTGGGTGCAGTAAATGCTGCACTGCTGTGAATTTACAGCCCTGTCTGCAGCACTCTGAAGTCATCTCAGCTGCTGCCACGTCTCTGCTTCGCTCTGATGTTCAGCAGAGAGTTTGCTGGGAAGTTTGTGTGCTGATCTGGCAGAGAAACCAGCCCGCCAGAGCGAATAGCTGGCTTCTGGATGAGCGTGCTGAAATGAAGTGTTGAGCTCTGGAGCCGCAGCACTGGGATGGGATGTGGCAGCCAACAGTTGGATTGTCTTAAACTGCCAAAGACCCTCAGTCAGGGAAGCACACACGCTCCTTTCATGAGGGTTGGCAGTGCCAGTCGGGCGCTTTCTAAAGAAGAATTGCCATCAGTTGGGTATTCAGGAGAAAAATGACTGTTCAAAAATGACTGTGCAAAAA
The DNA here is from genome assembly GCA_013398115.1 of Falcunculus frontatus. Taxonomy (NCBI): domain Eukaryota; kingdom Metazoa; phylum Chordata; class Aves; order Passeriformes; genus Falcunculus; species Falcunculus frontatus. Next base: position 148,953 of record VZRV01002661.1, read on the forward strand.
AGCAAATTTTCATTATACCATGGTGGGGACACTCCATTATGAACTTCTTTGCCTCTCTGTGTTCAGACAGAGCAGGGTTTCTGTGCACTTGATTCATCACACTTGGCTTGAGAGACAGCACAACATCTCCAGATATCGGAGAGGCTGATTTTGTGGTGCTTCAATGTCGCTTTTATTCTGCCCCTACTCAATAGAGCTTTGTGTTCTCCTCGCTCCTAGAGATTGTAACTGCTGCTGTGGAGGCAGGAATGACGGGGAAATATGGACCATAAAAAATATTGGCAAACCGGCGTTTCTCAAAAATATGACCTGTGCTTAAACCAACAGCAAAATCTTTAGCTGACTTTTAAATCATGGCATCTGATTGTCTTTTGATTCTTGCGAGCCTCTAAACAAAAGCATGCTGTACTGCAGCCTGCTGGGAACTAGGGATTTAAGGCATGGCAAATGTGCAGGAAAACCCCCCGATGCTCAAACACGATCCCTGTGTGAGAGAGAGGGTGGTCCAGGCCAGCTATTGGCTGGGCACTGTGCAGAGGGGCTGGGCTGGAGCCTGCTCACGTGTGGTGGCACAGAGGAGGAGCAGAGAAGCCCTGGCTCAGCTGGGCCCTGCCTGCAGCAATGTGCAGAGAACTGGGGACGTCCTGAAACTCACCCCTGCACGTGTAGGACTTGAGTGGAAGAGAAACTTCAGGAGCAGGACGCAAATATTCCTGAGAGCTGGCAGAGTTTCCTCTGTGTTGTTGATGCTGCACAGTCTTTCTCTCAACTTCAGTTTGTTTTCCTCCAAATATGTGCTGTCGCATCTGTTTGCTTGCTTGTGCTGTGCTGGAAACACCTCTCCTCTTGACACCCTTGCTTTCCATCCTCTGGAACTTCATTTGGAGCTGGAGGGAGGAAGAGGCCGTGTGCTTTGTAGTGGGAACTTGCGTTTTGCTCCCCAAATTGATCATGGGATTGATGAAAAATGCTGTTCAAGTGTAATGGCACGTGATAGATGATTTGCAGGACAGTAATGTATTCTGTGTGGGAACATCTGCCGTGAGGGAAGGGCTTGGGAAGGGGGAAAAGCATGTGGTAGAGCTGCAGATACTACTTCAAAATGACTTAAATGAGTGCAAAGAATAGTTTAATTAAAGGCAGAATGGAAATTCCCCAGCTTACAGAGAAAAGTATCTGGAGAAATGTGGTTCAGTGGCGTTACTGAGCATCTGCTGGCTCCTGGTGATGCTTTTATGGCACATTTACAGGGGGCTTTGCAGGTTGCTCTGCCTCTGGAAGGACAGTACTCGGTGTTCGTCTCAGTTCACTTGCTGCTATTTTTACAGCTTTCTGTGTTCAAATGGCTCAGAATAACATGCTTGTCATTCACCTGTCAGCTGAGAAATGTAACTTATTTCAGACTTCCTTCCCCTGAGAGTAGCTCCAGTATGAGGAATATCTTCAATTACCAAAAAATTCTGTGCTGTCCCCATCCTCCGTGCTCTTAAAAGGCAGGTGTTTACAGAGGTCTCTGCTTCAGGCTGACCTAGTTAAGGGTGATGCTGTGCAGCAGGTCAAGGTTGTGGAGTAAAGTTTTTAGCATCATAAGAAATCCTGTTCACATTTTGGAGGCCTGTGGATGCATCTCAGAGATCTCCTGTACTGGTTTTATTTGATGAATAGCAGCATAGATGGAGGGCTGGAGGAACACCTGCCAGGCTTCACTCGCATCAAACCTGTGTCCTGTCACAGAGGGGCCCTCGTGGAACACCAGCAAACCAACTCTGGCTCTGTGGGGTTGCTGCTGCCTCACCCCCGTGGCAATGGGCTGTTAAACTGGAACTGCAGCTGCTGCCAGTGCTGCTCCTGTGCATTTTACTGGAGAGAACTGACCCTGATCAGTGCCAGCAGTGATGTCTGCCCTGTTTGAAAGGCTGGGGGTGAGAGCTGGACCTGCNGGATGGAGCAGCTCTGCTGGGAGGAAAGGCTGGGAGAGCTGGGATTGTTCAGCCTGGAGAGGAGAAGCTTTGGGGTGAGCTCAGTGTGGCCTTGCAGGGCCTGAAGGAGCTGCAGGAAACATGGAGAGAGACAATTTACAGGGGATGGAGGGACAGGACACAGGGAATGGCTTCCACTGCCAGAGGGCAGGGATGGATGGGATATTGGGAAAAAATTCTTGGCTGTGAGGATGGTGAGGCCCTGGCACAGGGAGCCCAGAGCAGCTGTGGCTGCCCCTGGATCCCTGGCAGTGCCCAAGGCCAGGTTGGACAGAGCTTGGAGCAGCCTGGGACAGTGGGAGGTGTCCCTGCCCATGGCAGGGGGTACAATGGGATGGGCTTTGAGGTTCCTTCCAACCCACACCATTCTGGGATTCCATGATCTGATGTGTTGCGATTTTATGTCTACAGAAGGAACAGGTGCCATCAGCGGTTTCAAAACTGGTTAGAAAGGAGTGAATGTGGGCACTTCGTGTTCCATGATGGGTTACTGGTCACTGGTCACTGTTGGGATTAGGCAAAATTTTTCTACAGAAAGAACTAACCTTCAATTTCAACAGTTGTGTTTTGTTTTCTCCCGCCTCTGCCACAGGTTGCCAACTTGGCCTGCTCCATCTCAAACAACGAGGAAGGTGTGAAGTTGGTTCGCATGTCAGCCAGCCAGCTGGAGGCCCTGTGTCCCCAGGTAAGGAAGGGCATCACAAAGACAAACCCAACCAGCTGGGCAGCTGGTGCTGCTCAGGACATGCTCTGGTCTCAGGGTGGCTGGCTGTGCCCTGCTGCACAACTTGCTTTTTCCCTTAGTGTATGTAGAGAATGAAATGCAGCGGAGGCATCAAGACTTAGGAACTTTAAAATCCATAGCAAAGGAATCACTGATGTGAAAGGGTCGTTTTTATGTCACAGCTCTAATTCCATTTGGCCAGGATATTTCAGTGACCTGCAGTCAGTAAATGTGGGAAGCTTCAGTGGTTTCCTGTGCACATCTGTGCTGCAGGAAGGTGCCTTGTGAAGGTGCTAGCACTGCTCCTGGGCAAGCTGGAAGATGGATTATAAAATACTATTTTTTGCCCGAGTAGAATATAAATATGCCAAAAAATCTTCCCAATGGAGTAGGATGAGAGGAAGTTGGCTGTGTGTGAAGAGTGGGAACCTGGCTGAGACTACCTTTTAATTAATAACTTTTTAATGGAAACAAGGAAATTAAGTTTATATAAGCACTAGACTATCCTCTTCCTTTCTGACAGCCTGATGTTTTAAATGTCAACAGCTAGATACTTGGATGAACCCCTGAAGACTGCAGGGTGCTGTTGATTCGTGTAATTTACATTTTTTAAAGCAACAGATCAGATCTAAAACATCCAAATAAGCTGGTGTTGGTAAGAAAGAACTAAAAGAAAATATGTACTCAGAAAAACTGGGAAGATGGCATTTTATGAAAAAAAAGTGTATTGTCTCAGAGCTACTTGGAATTTCTCCAGGTTTTCCCATCTGTATTGGTCTTTTTTAAAACCGGTCGAAAGGAAGAGAGATGCTCACCTGTAGCCACCTCAGCAGGAGGGGATTTTGAGGGAGCAGGTGCAAGGCAGCGTGAAGAGCAGGACTGTTTTACCCTTTGTGTGACCTCCAGGTAGCAGTGCTCTTAAACAGGTGAAGACAGGCCCCTGAACATAAAGCATGAAATCCCGTCCTGGAGGCCTTTGGGCATCCCCAGGTGGCTCTGTGTGTCCCCACTCTCTGCCCCCCACCCTGAGGTGAGGGCTGTGCGTGGCTGCTGAAAGCAAAGGTCAAGTTTTGCAGTTGGAACAAAGCACGTGGAAGAAAAAGCTTTTAGAAATCCCATCTTCCCTGATATAAGGGCTTGCTCTTTTCTGGAGGAGCCAACTAGGCTGATGTAAGTTTTTTTTTTAGTTATCTCCCAGAATATGGGTGTCTAACGCAGGGTGTTCCAAACAAATGCTGCTGCTTTTGAAAATAATCATCTGAAGAAAGTTAGGTTCTCTTTGAATCTGAATGTTTCTGGTGGTTGTCCAAGTCTGTGGGGGTGTTTTCCTCTCCCCATTGCCGTGTGTATTTCAGACTCTTCTATCTCTGCTTTTCCAACAACTGCCTATTTAAATAGATCTACTCCTGTATAAAATAAGCACCGTGGTAGTCAGCATGAAATAATGACCCAGCTGTAGTCACCAGTCACCAGTGTAGCCACATCTCCTGAAGTGCAGCTGTTAACCTTTGACTTTGGGGATTATGGACAATATATTTAACACACATGGGAAGCTCTGAGTATCTATAAATGCACGAGGGCTTTAACCGATGGATTTTGGCTTTACAAAGGTCACGTCTCTGAACTTCCAAGCTCCACTGTGCTAGATGCTCCACTGTGCAGTCTTGCCTTAATTTCAGGGTCATCACCAAGAGATTAGTAAATGACACTATAGATGTTCATAGCAGTTGAAAGAGTGCTTTTATATTACATTACATGCTCTCGGGCTGATTCTTTAATGCTTTAAGAGTATTTAAACATGTTGTGAATCCTGAGAGATAATTAGGGGCACTTGTCTAAGCTGTTTTACAAACGGCATCTGTGTTTTGTGGTAACAATAGCTTGTCTTGTGCCAGTGCAAGCAGCACAGCTCTCCATCCTCCTCCTCCTCAGCTGCCTTCCTCAGCTTGTCCCCAAACCTCGGGTATTCTCCACGATCTCTAAAAGGTTCTCAGTATCAAGAACAGCAAAGTGGGATTTTATTTCCTGTTTTAGACAATTACCTATTTATATTGCAGTTTATTCCTGGTGAGATTCACAGCTGCTTCTTGAATCCTCCTGGGTGGCTGTGCTGAACAAATGTGTGAATTAGGCATAAGATGCAGGTTAAACCCAACATTATTTGCCCTATATATGTTGGGTTGGGGTTTTTTTGGCTCAGATGGTATTTTTCCAGGAAGATGCTGGATTCAGAATGAGTCAAGTCAATCAGTCATTACAATAGTCTCAGAAACTTCAAGATATCAACAGCACACAGAAACACGGTGTATGAAATGTAATTCAAAGTATTGCTGCGCTTGAAAGATGAAATTGAAATTTAATGCACTTGAGTCCCAGGTAACCTCTTAAATAGTTTATCTGAGCAGAGGCCATTCTGGGAGTAGGGAATTCCTGGTTAAAGAATGATTTCTGCAGAAATCAATCTGTAGAGTTAATTATAAAAGCTGTATCTCAAATAGAGCCATAATTTGCTCCCTTGCCATCAGGAGCCATTGAACCGGCAGCAGGAGGAAGGAACATGCAACTCTTCAAGCTGGCTAGGGAAAAACCTGGAAGTTTTGTTGGTATTGACAAGCAGTCAGTCCTTGCCAGTGTCACCCTTGGGTTCAGGCATTCTCAGGTTTGAAATTTTCTTTGAGGAAAAAGAAAATGCAGAAAATTTTCCATCAAAACATCTCTACAGAAACAAGCAGTCCATTTATTTGGCGTGGCTTCGTTACTGGAAATCAGCTCTTCCTCAGGAGTAACATCATCCCATCCTGTTTGTGGGTCCCCAGCCAATTAGCACAGAAATTAATGTGAAGCTGAAGACTTAATGGGATATTTGGAGGTCCCTTTTGAGGGTGCAGGAGGAGCTGTTGGGAAGAGCTGTGCATGCTCTGGAATAGCCAGCTGGATGATTTGAGTTAGTCTGGATTTACAGGGCAGAAATAAGGCAGCCTCAGGGGGTCATTGGTGGTTTTGTTCTCAAGCCCTGACTTACAAGCCTTCCTGAATTCTTTCTTTTGAGAATTGCTGGAAGTCTGTGTGTGGAAGGAACCAGCTTTGTCCAGCACCTCGCAGGAGTTCCCTCAGCCCTGCCTCGCTGGCTGCTGGGCAAAGAGGCCAGGCTGGAGGGGGTTAAGATGAAGGAGCAAAGTTCTCCATCACTACAGTTAAATTAAAAAAAAAAAAAAATCTTAAAGTGTCTTTCTAAATGGAACTGGAAGATGACTGCTGTGAACTGCTTGGAATAGCTGCCTGTGCCTGCCTTTGCCTCACAGAGCAAGGGGGGAAAGTTCTCTTTGCCTTCTTGCTAAACACACAGCTTGCCAGTGGTGAATTAGGGAATGATTTTGTTTATCTGGACTCGGAAACCTGGATCCTCGCTCACATCTCTGGCTCCTGCGCTCTGTTTCCAAGCAGTACTTGCTTTGGGAGCCTGCAAAGGCTGTTTTGTAACAGCGTTTTGCATTAAAGATGCCTGGGAAGAGCTTAAACCATCAGTGTTTCTGATCATACAAGCTGTAGGTGTTAGAAACCAACAGTGAGAATGCCCCAGCCCAGCTCTTGAGAGGAAGGAAAATTGCTCCAGCCTTTTGATGTGACAGTCTGCTGTCACTTGAGCTCCTTTCACCAGCTATACATTGACTTTCTTGGTTTTTGCAGCCTCCATGAAGTTCATCTATAGACTCCTACCCAAACTGCAGTCAGGCTGAGAGCTGTAAAAAATAACTGTGGAGTAGAGTTCCCATCAGGTTGGGTGTTTGCTTCTGCCAGCAGAAGCTGGAGCCCCTTGCCCTGGCCACTGAGCATCTCCTGGGATGTGGCTGCAGGACAGACCTGCCCTGGGCATGGAGCTGCTCTCCCGTGTAAGGCAGGACTGGTTGCCTTCCCCTGCACAGCCTAAAGAGCTCATCCTCCAAAGAAACTTTGGGAGGCCACCAGGCAGCACCTGGAAGCACAGGTCCTTCCCAACCCCCTCCATACCTGCTGGAGTATGCTTGGATTGCTCACCGTGCACACGCGAGCGAGCGTCGCCCGTCAAACTGACTCCAGAGAATTCTTGGATTAAATTACATTTTTAATAAAAATAAATTGGCTCTTCTGGTATTAACATCTTGTTTTAATAACTGCTTGTTCACATCCTTCTATTCCAATTTTGAACTGCTTGAAAAGCCATTTGCTGCTTATAGATTTCTGATGAGGCAGATGGCTCATATGTGATCACACCTACTGACACACAGACAAAATACCAAAGCATAAGGAATCCCATGGAGAGTTCCAGAAACTTTTGTTTAAAAGTTGGACTATCTTAGAGAAACAAAAAACCCCTCCAGACCACCCCTCAGATCAACCAAACCCAAATATGACCAGCAGATTTTGTTCTCCTCAAGTCCCCAGTCACCTCCAATTTCCTGGTGGCTGTTGGAGAAGGAGAGAACTTCATTTTTCTTGCAGTAAAGATTTAACATCAAACAATTGTCCCCTTTTTTCATCGCTTTGAAAGACTGTCAGATTTTTTGAATGTTCCAACGAGCAGATCTGTCTCCAGACTGTTTAATTACAGGTGCTTGAAACATTTTATTGGCATTGAGTAGAAATGCTTCTATTAAAAACTTAACACTTGGGTTGCAGATTTGTATCACCCAGGCTTGCTGGGAAGAACTGCCAGCACAGGCCAAGGCTGACCATAAAAGCAACAATTTTAGAAATTCAAACAGTTACTGATGCATAAAAATAAGCAAAGAGCAGGAAAGGGATTCAGTTCTGTAGAAAGAGGTGTGATAGTGAGTAAGGGCCCTGTGTTTCACAACAGGCACAGGATCTGGGGAGCACAGTGGTGGAACAGCTTCCAGGAAAGACACAAAGTCCCCGAAACCCCCAAAGCTTCAGCACTTTTAGAAGTCACTAAAATGCAAAATGGAGCAAGACAAATGGCACCAAAATTCTTTCAGGTTCTACGTGGACTGGCACTACAAAATCAGTCATCAGCTCCAAATGAAAATGCTTTTTTCATGGATGGGGAAGTTGATAGGATAATTATCTATACAGAGTATGCAAATAGTCTTTATAGCAAATAGCAAATACTGCTGGGACAGTACATGCTGAACTGGAGAAGGGCTTTTTGCTGAGGGGACTGGAGCACGTCCCATGTGGAGCCAGGCTGGGAGAGCTGGGAATGTTCAGCCTGGAGGAGAGAAGGATGTGTGGAGACCTCAGAGCCCCTGCCAGTGCCTGAAGGGGCTGCAGGGAACCTGGAGAGGGACAATTCATCAGGAACTGGACCCCCACTGCCAGAGGGCAGGGATAGATGGGATTTTGGGAAGGAATTGTTCCCTGTGAGGGTGGGGAGGCCCTGGCACAGGGTGCCCAGAGCAGCTGTGGCTGCCCCTGGATCCCTGGCAGTGTCCAAGGCCAGGCTGGACGGGGCTTGGAGCAGCTTGGGACAGTGGAAGTTGTCCCTGCCATTGGAAAGAGATGAGCTTTGAGGTCCTTTCCAACCCAAAGCATTCTGTGGTTCTCAGTTACTCAGTAAGAATGTGCATCTGTGGGTTGTTACAGCACTGCCACAAGACGAGTAAATATCTCTGCAGAGATCCCTGCAGTCACTCCATGCATAACTTGCAGGAAAGGAAAGTGCTCAAAGTGCCTTTTATACATGGGAACAAAGTATTGGAAATCAAAGGAAACTTTTCCTTCCTCTTTTGGTGCATCAGCCTCTGTTCATCGCTGGTCACTGCCATTAGAGCTTCTGAGAGTGTAAAACAATCTGCTGTGTGTTTTGCTCCCAGGCATTTCAGCTCATCAGAGCCTGCAGAGTGCTTTTTGCTGTACTCGAGTACACGGAGGGCTGGCACACACAGATGTGGGCATGCAAACCTGGCCTTGGATGTAACTGGAAGCGACTCCAATGTCCTCCTTATAAACCATTTTTAACGCTCGGAGCAAAACGCAGTGAGGAGCAGGGAAGGGGCACGAGTGGGGTGAACACTGGAGGCAACTCTGGCATCTCGTGTATGTAAAGTTAAATTAGGAGGAGCTTCTTATGAACTGCCAGTAAGCAAGCCATGCTTGCTTTATTGCAGGAAAATATGGGATTAAAACCCACCTGTGCAAGGGCAGAGAGGCTTGGTGGGCTCCTTTTCACATACTCCTGAGTAAAACTGATTTCACATCCCCACTGGGGCACTGCCTGTGTGTGTCACTTGTTCCTCTGCCCCTGAGATGAGAGCTGATGGGCGGGGGCTTGTTTTATTAGCTTTTATCTTTTTTACAAATGCAAAGTATCCTGGATTTGTAGGCCATGGAGCTACTTTCCAACTCATCCAAATGCCACAAGAAATTTGGTGAGTCAAGATCTTTATATAAACCCCAGACCCCAAGCGAGTTATTTTAGAAACTGCAGATGTTTGGGTTGTAAAGAAATGGCATGTAGTGAGGGGAGAGGACTGGGGGTTCACTTCAGAGCTCCTCAAACTGAAAAACTCCTCCTTGCTGGGGCACAGTCACATCCTAAAACCAATCCTATAGGAATTAGGGCAAAGCTAAACCAGCTGCAGAAAGAACATTCTCCTGGAAGGAGCAAAAGCTCCCTATCCAAAGGATGGAGGCAAAAATCAAGAAGTGCTTAAAGCCACTGAAGTGGGTGTGGGTGAGACGTGGTGTGCACGGAGCTGGGGTAGGATACAGCAGGTTGGGACTGCAGTGCCAACAGATGGGTGATAGTTTTCCTCTCCCAAGTGATGTTTCTCTCTTTGGCCGTGCCAGCCAAGTATTCAAAATTGTTCTTTGTAAGAACACCACCACGTGTAAGAGCTTTGTTCTGGCCTCTCTGACTTTCAGATGGGGTGCTATAGAGCTGAGGCTGGAAGCCATCCTAAATTTAGCCTAAAAGAATTAATTCTGGCTGACCCAGTGGCTGTAATTTACCCACAGGTTTAACTGAGGTTCAGGTGTTTTCTGGCCAGAGTAGCTGAGCTTTTTGAGGGAGCTTCTGGGCAAAGCAGCTGCAGGAGTCACTCTGCCTTGGAGAGCCCTGCCCTGCCCAGGGGGAAGACACAACCACGGTCTGACATCTCTGGTTTCAACAGGGAAAATAAAAACTGGGAAAAGCAGCAGCTTCTTCCCATGGAAGGGATGAGAAGAGGAGTCGAGGTGCAGATTGAGACATCCATTGCAGTCTTTGGAATGCTCAGCCTCCCCAGTCCCAGGGTGTTGCCAAGCCCTGGCTGCTGCCACGGGAAGCTGTGAGGTGCAGGAGAGAGGCTCCAAGGAACTCACTGGAACCACGTGATGGAGCATGGAGCTGTCTGACTTGAACATTGCAATTGCTACATGAAACAAAGCGCCGATAAAAATAGTGTGTTTTCTTGCCATGCTTCATTTCCTTCTGGATAGGCTCAAAATGTCCCTGCTTGATTCTCTTCTTTGTACAACTTCAGTGAGTCACTGTGATCACAGCGCTCTGGCAGCATCTTGAAAAGCTCTGAAATACAAAATATTTCCCTGAAATTGCCAAATGTTTTACACGGAAGTGGCTACATTTCAGATGGTCTGGTCATGATCTTCCTGGGGTTTTAACTCTGTCTGCCTCCATCCTGTGAGAGCTACTGATATTTTAAGTAATTGCTCAATGCTTTATGTCTTTTGGAGAAGGAATAGTGTATTGTGGTCCATCCCTCCTCCCAAAAAAGTGTTTCCTCCTCCCCCTGGGAGTGTTTATTTTTAGATAATAAAGGGATCATAGTCCTGCTACATACACAGACTATTTAAGATCCAGCATCCCTGTCATTTTCTCATCTTTTCTCTAAGCATCTGTGGGAAAATAAATCAGTCACTCCGTGCTGGATACCAGGGTGTATTCCCTGGAATAGATCACATGCAGGGTGTTGTCAGCGATCCCTGGGACATTTCCTCAAGCAGAGGTGTGAGACACGTCCAGGATGATTTGCCCACTTGAATGCTAAACTCTCCTCAGAGTGAAGGCTTTTATCACCCCTGCTAAAGCTGCGTGTTGTGGCCACTTTGCACAGGGAGATGTGGAGTGTGTGCTGTAAAAAGGGACTGCTGAGCTGTGTCTGCTGCCCTGGATTTCTCCCTGAGCACACACACACCTGTCTGGCCCTCCTGGGCTGGAGGCTTGTCTTCAGCTCCATGGTGACCACGGATAACCTTTGATATCCCCACCACGTTTCCTCACCTCCAACACTGCTGGCTGCCTCCCTAATGCAGGAATGTCTGTCTGTAAGGGAGATCATACACACTGCTTTTGCTTGATCATCTTTAGAAAATACATTCACCGTATAAAAATACATTTTTGCTGTAATGTATAAAAAAAACCTACACTTTTCCCAGTTGAACAAGCTGCCTGTTGAGAGGAGGGTGATGCAGCCTGTGCCTCCTGTGTTTGGATCTGGTGAGGACACACAGTTTGAGTTTGTGGAGCAGTTGCAGAGCCCTGTGTGTGTGACAGCTCTGCCATTACCTGTGACGAGGTGCTGAACGTGGGCATCTGGGCTTGACATGCGCTGCTGGCAAAGATTAATTGTCCAGGCAGATGCTGTGTCCAGACAAACATCTCGCAGGTACCCAGGCCATATGTTCCTGCAGCATTAATGCTGCCCTGTCTCGGTGCTGAGAGGATATTTCCTATCTGATATGGGCCAAGGCAGGTTGAGAAAAGCAGAGGAAATGTCCTGACCCTTGGTATCGCCTCTGTAGTGACAGCTTCTAGCAGGATAAAAGCTGAGAGCAGATTTCTAGAGCATTGTCTGGTTTATCTCTCCTGTTTCCAGGACACTTGTTTAGATTCATCTTCATGAAACCTTGGATATCTAGATTTTGATTGATAGGTGGTTCATTCATTACATCCATCAGGCCAGGGCAAGAGGTGGCAGTGGCCGGACTGCAAATCAGGGCTCTCAAGCAGAGGACAGGTTTACCTCTCTGAAACCTCTGTTTCTGTTTGATTTTAAAATTCTAAACAGCATTTTCTTGGGTGTTGCAAGGCTTTTTGGGAGCTTTCAGGACTTTGAGATCGATGAGTGAGGGTGGCAGAGCAGCAGGGACCGTGGCTGGCAGCAGGGACATTGCAGAGGGACATCCCAGCTCCTGCAGGTGCCACGCAGGTGTGACCTTGGGCTGGCTGGAGGAAGGGGAGCAGCAGAGGAGCCCACGGTGGTGGTGGGGACAGGGACAGGGCTGTTCCTGCCAGGGGTCAGGGGTGTGTCCATCCCCACAGGCCCCCGAGCAGATGCTGCTCAGGCTCAGGTGCTGCTCCCTGTGTTTGTCACTGTCCCCAAACCCGTGGAGCTGGGCTGGGTTTGTGTCCCAGCCCTGCAGCCCCCAGAGGCAGGATGGCAGCGTGGGGAGCAGCCCAGCCTGGGTGTGGGTTCTCCTCAGTCACTGCTAACTCCTGGCATCCCTCGGGTCAAGCAGCCTCCTTCTCCTGCCTGATTCATTCAGTGCCCTCCCAGTACGTGTGACATCACCACCATTTCCATGTTTAGTGAGTTACATGTTTTTTGAAATGCTTTGTGACACTTGTTAATGAAGCAGGTAGAGAAAGTAGATTTTTGGAAAAGCGGGAACATCTGGTGCTTGCGTGTTTTGGTCGACAACTTTGTGAAATTAATACAGTCCTAAAGTAGAGAAGAAAAATTACACCTTGAAGTTGTGAGTTAATTAGCTCTGACTCTCAGGTGCTTGGGAACAAGGCTGGGATTGTCACGCTCTGACTGCGGATGGTTTCTCACACCTGGCACCTTTCCAGGTCATTCTGCTGCAGCAAGAGCAGGACCAGGCTGTTGAGATTGGTTTCTCCCCACATTCAAAGAGGCTTTTGTGGCCATTTAAATGACCAGTTAGTGGACACAGCATAAGCTTTGTGGCCCAGCAGCACCTGTAGCATTTGTTCTGCTAAGAAAAACTAGGATCTGGTGTAAATTCTGGTCTTAGGGTTTGAAGAAGATTAGGAGGGGGTATTCAGAAGGAGCACCCCCTCCCGTTCCCTGGCTAATCTGGCTTATTCACAGCCACTGCAGCAATCTGAAATCATTACAACAATTACTGGCAAGATCCAGAGTAAAGCTTTAAGGAAAAGTGATCATTCAAAATTCGTCTTTAATTTTGTATTTGCATATTGTTTCTACTTCAGTCTGTATAAGATTAATCCTTTTTTGACCTTTTTACTGAGGCTTTGGCAAGTAGCAAATGCAGCCTCGAGTATACTAAATGTCATCCTGTCTAAAATACTTAACAACACAGCCTGCACTGGGAAAGCAACACCTTGTTACCACGAGCTGCTAAAGACAGGTGAAACCAGCTCTTGTGAAAACTTGCCAAGTGATTTTGCTTCTAATAACTATCCACAATAAATGTGGAAGCAGGTATGAGTTGGATGTGAGAGCAGCAAAATTAAACACTTCTGTGTTTAAACATCAAGTTCCTCAAAACTTATTAAAGTTGCTCCGTGTGCTGCTGAGTGCATTGGATAAACACATGGGAGGTAATCATTTCGTTGGGATATGTTTTAAAGATCCAGAGGTGTTTTACAGGTCATCAACGCTGCACTGGCTCTGGCTGCTAAACCCCAAAGCAAACTGGCTCAAGAGAACATGGATCTGTTCAAGGAGCAGTGGGAGAGGCAGGTGCGGGTGCTGACGGATGCTGTGGATGACATCACTTCCATCGATGACTTCCTGGCTGTATCAGGTAATCAGGGGCACAGTCTCAGAAATAATCACCCTCCTAAGAGCTTAGTCCTGGGAATGGGTGGTTTGGACACGTGTTCTGGAGTCTGTGAGGCTTTTGGAAGGTTTGGTGTTGTTACACCTCACCTGGTGTCACCTTGTGCCCAGCGAGGTGTGAAAGTGCAGCAGGAGATCTGGTCTCAAGGAGAAGACACTTTATGTCTCAGGATTTGGAATTGCTGGCTGAACTGAGGATGAATTACCATTTAGCTGCTGTAGACAAGCCTCACCAGTAACTCTGGGGGAAATAGAACATGTTTATTCCAAAGGTAGGGACTAGCAGCAAAAATGATCCCTCAGTTCACTTTAGACTCTGCCACGTAAACAAAACTGAATATCAAATCTTGGTTGTACAAGTTAATTAAAATAAAACTGCTCATACCATGTCAGCTTTAGGAAAGTTTTAAGAGTTTTTAGAAGAGATTGGATCATTATAATAGATTAATAATTACATATGGCAAAGTGCTTGCCAAGATAATCTGTTTTATCAGCATCTTGATAAAGACCCACTATCAGCTGCTGTGACCTAGAAATAATGGGGGCATTTTTATTTCCACATCCTTTAACTGTGCTCTAATCAGAGGACATGGAGATGTAACCACGTGAATTGTGCCTGCAATAGTGTTCACAAATCACCACTGCAAGCTGGGATTCTCATTTCCGTGGTGCCAGCAGCTTTGGGCATCTCAAGTGACCTAAAGCCCCCAGTCGTAAAGAGAGATTTCACAGGAGATGCGTGGAGTCAGAAGTGCCAGGTGAACATAGAAAATGTAGATAAAAAATTAAGGTCCTGAATTAAGAGACTGTGGTTTTTTATTATTAAAAAAAGAAAAGTAAAACAAACGAAACAAACAACAGCCCACATGGTGTTTCTGTGATGAGTCACCTGCGTTGTCATACACATTGTTTTGTGGTTCCCTGGGTTCTGAATAAAAATCCTCTTTGCAATGAGTGAGCATAAACTTCTTGGGCAGTTCGGCATCGAGCTCTTTGTATCCAGAGGTGCTCACTGGGGCAGCAGCAGCTGGAATTGCACAGCTGGGAGTGCAGATTTCCAGGGAAATCTGAGGGAAATTCAGAGGGAATTGTGTGCTGGAGTTGGAGGCTCAAGGAAAAGCTGTGAGTCCATGCAAACACAGCCTGTGGGGAGCTGCCAAAGGGCATCTCTCTGGCCGCTGTGCCCCCACAGGGGTCAGCCACTGAACTGAGGGCTCTGCCTTCGTGCAGGACATTGGAGGAATGGCCCAGTGCTGGGCTGCTCTCAAGAGCTCCAAGCTGCTTTTTAAGACTGAAGTCACCACAAGCAGAAAGTTGCATCACTCAGTAAAATCACTTTCCTTCCCTTGGGGTCCAGGTGTAGCACCCCAAGACTCAAGTGAGTTGTGGGCAGGACAATCCCATCTCCTGCAGGGATACAGGTTAGAACAGAACTGGGTGTTTTGGTTAAATAACCAAATCTATTGCATGGCTGTACTCTCAAGAGCTTGGCAGTAAGCAGAGAAGGTTTCTTTCCTGGGGTGGTGGCAGCTTGACTCAGGAGAGTTCACCTCGAGTGAGTGCTCACCACCCAAAATGGAGCCAAGGAAATGCTGTTGGAGACAACTCCAGACACCCATGTGCATTCAGTAATTATTTATATGTGTGTGTTACCAAAGAGATGGTAGAAAAATATTAAAGCAATAAATACTCTTTTAAATATTATTTGTTTGAACATTGATAAATGTTTTCCATATAAATGCCGGAACTCCAATTCATCTGCTAAAAGTCTGAACTTCTCTTTGGATGAAGTCGTGGCAGGTATGATTTATGTCGAGTGCTCTTTGGGGTTATTGGGATGTTTGTATCAGTTACTAACTGGGATGGAAGCAGAATTTAAAGGAGTTCTTGTGAGAGCACGAGTGTGTGTGTATAAATATGTATTTAAGGCATCCCACATTCCTGCCGTGTGGTGTGCTGAGGTAAAGGCTTCACCATTCAGCTTCTGCTACAGAATTGTATCCACTACCCAAAGTAAAGGCTTGATGGAAGGGATGCTGGGTTTAGGTAACAGCAGAGCATCACAGAAGAAGGATCCTTCAGTGCACAGTGCTGCAGGTGAGCGTGCAGGTGACAGCATTTTTGCAGGTACAGCAGCAGAAGGGCCCTGTTGAGCTAGGGCAGGGTCTGAGGGAGCCTCACTGTCAGGATAGGAGATGGATGGCACAGGAGCCCTGTAGCCTGGAGATGTCTGTGTGCTCCCAGCCATGAGTGATGTGCAGCTCAGGGAGCTCCGGCATCGGAGGTGCTATCTCCTGAACAGTCCTTGACAGATTTTTCTCATTGAAGCTGGTGTTAGTTGTCCTTTTGACCATTATAAACTGCTGGCACCTCCATCATCCCCTGCAAAATTCACAGCTCAAGTGTGCTCCGTGTGAAGAACCTCCTTGCTTTGCACTGTCGCCTCTTTGCTTCATTTGATGCCCCTACTTGTACTAGAAGATGGTGAAGAGGTTTTATCCCTCCTCTCTCTCTCTTCATGCTGTTTGCAAACGTGCAGAGTTCTGCCATGCACTTTGTCAGTCATCGCCTTCCTGACTGCAGTCTTTGCCTGTTTCATTATTCCTCATTTCAAAGCTCTCCTGTACCTTCTGTAACTCTTATCCCTCTTATCAGTGCCTTCCTGAAGCACTCTGGGTGTGTTGGTGTGCCCACTATCTCTGTTCTTTAGAGCAGTTGCTGATAGCACCGTGTAATTGTCAAATTCAGTGTTCTGAAATTACCTGAATCTCCTTTGAAACCCTCTTAGAAAACCATTCCATTTGCTGCCTTCTGTTCCTCTGCTGCTGACAGAGGTTTATGCCAGAGATTGCCCATCTCAGTGGAACTGGTTTTTTTCAGAAGAGACTCCCAGTGAATATTGGCAGGATGAGCACTGTATTTACAAGTGTGTGAACACTCCTGTGTTTGCTCCCCGTGCCAGCACTGCTGCCTGACCTGGCTCCTGCAGTGCCCCTTGGCAGCAGAGGTTCAGCATGGAAATAGTTCTGAGACCTTCCACAGGACAGGCAGCAGAGAAGCACAGTTGTATTTATGAATCTGTGGCTTCATCTCCTGGCTGTTGCCCTTTGATTTTGATCTCCTGCAGCCCTCAGACTCGCTCACAGACTGCTGGGGTTGTTTGGAAAAGGATTGCTTAATCCCTTCAATGTGGAGGTGGGTGGAGGTGGAAGGTGTTTGGTGGGCGTGGATTGAGGATTGACAGTCGTGGGTGACTTTTTATTCTGCAGCTTTTCACAATTTAATGTATTTCCTTGTTTGGTCTAAAAATCATTTCCGTGGAAAAAAATACCTTCTCTCTTCCCTTGCTGCCCAACCACACCATTTTCCCTGTAGCTATTTGGGTGGGACAAGATCCCTTTGCTGTTGCCTGTGCTGTGTTCTGTTGCTGGGGGATGTTTCTCCTGCTCAGCAGGAGGACAGGGGGGTTTTAACGTGGGACAATCTTCTCCCACGCCCAGAGGTGCTGGTGGTGACCTTGTGCTCCGTGTTCCAGTAGGATGGGGAGCACTGGGTGTATTTACAGGAACTCAGCGCAGTGTCAGATCTTATCTCTTATCATCCATCTGGAGAATATCACCAAAGCAGATAGACCTGACAGTCCTGCACTTCCCTGGGCCCTTTGCAAGCTGCCCTGTGGGTTATCTCCCTCTAGAAGGGACTTTCTGGCCACTTCACATCTGCAAAAGGCATTAAATGACGGCAGACATTTAAATATTCGTCTTCATTTTGTCCGTGCCTTTTATTAAAGTTGGGATAATCCAAAGAGGCTTTTAAATGGTCTGTGGCTTAATTTATTCATTTAGGAATTGAAGCAATAAACAGTCTGTGTTTTGGCCTGGCGCCGAAGCTTTTTCTTTGGGCTCTTGCAGCTCCCAGGGCTGTCTCTGCTTTAAATACCCTCTGTGCTCGCTGTGGCTCCTGTGCCTGCTCACTGACTTGGCAAATCACTAATGAACCTGCTCTTCCCTCTCTCAGGGCCACATTCTGCCCTCAGCTGAACTTGTTCAGGCTGAGTTGCTTCAGAGGGATTTCACAAGTGTCATTTTTGTCCAGGTTACTTACAGAAGTCTCGCAATATTGCACCTGGCTCTGTTAATTTTATGTAAATCAGGCGTAACTTCCCGCAGCAATCCTTTCAGGCGGTTCCTCCAGATCCTCTCCCAGCCAACTCTGAGCTTCTTGTCTCTCCAAACTCTTGCAAAATGGCTCTTTTACTACCTGCAGAGGGAATAAAAGCCACTTGCACGGGTTGGCAGTGTAGAATGATTAAGTCAATGGTAATTAACACTGGAAACTATTTTAAGTGACAGAGCAGAAATGTTTCCAAGTTGGTTTCTTACCAAGCAGCCCAAACGCTGGTGTTGGATGATGATATCGAAGCATTGGTCCTGGTACATTAAAGAGTTCTCTAACAGAGTTTGGAAGTCTCTACAGGTTGGGAGATCTTTAGGGTAGGTTTCCCCAAATGAGGGTCCCAACTTCTTTAGGCATCTTCAGAAATCTCTTAGAGGGTTACACCCATTTTGGGCTTCTTGGACTTGATGAATGGGGAAAATATCTCTTTACAAAACCAGAAAATGTATATTAAAAAGCAGATTGCAAACAGGGGTCTTGCCTTTATTTTATTTTTGTTTTCTGAACAGTCAGGGAGTGCTGTGTGCCTGGAATGCTTTCCACATTATTCACTGCATACATTACGTGTCTCAGATGGGAATGGGCGACTGACAGTGTAATGTGCTCTGATGGAATGTGTGTGGCTGTAGGAAAACACTCTGGAGGAAGCTGGAAATGTGCACCAAGTGTTGGAGTGTTGAGGGGAGTAGGTGTGGTGCTGGGGAGGTGCCCATCGCCCCACGTGCAGTGACAGGGGAGTGGTTTGCAGGTATTTGGAATAAGGGCTGGGGCAGTCCAGGGGAGGAATATGGAAAGAAACCAGGGGAGAACTCAGCAGAGCTCAGCTTTCCTGTTGGTAAAATCGACTACAAACAGGGGCAGGACGTGTGGAGGCCAGTTGATGGACGGACTGATGGCTTTTTAACACCTCCTGTGGAAGGGCAGCTCTTTGCTGGTTGTAGTGACCTTCAAATTAAAGCTTGACAGCATCTCCATGGAGCTTTTATAGAGCAGGTCCCACCCTGAGCAACTGCAATGCTGATGACTGCGACAGAAAAGACGTTACCATCTAAATCCTCCTTCTTTTACCGCCAGAGAATCACATTTTAGAAGATGTAAACAAATGCGTCATTGCTCTCCAAGAAAAAGACGTGGATGGCTTAGACCGCACGGCCGGTGCGATCCGGGGCCGCGCCGCTCGGGTCATTCATGTGGTCACCTCGGAGATGGACAACTACGAACCCGGAGTCTACACCGAGAAGGTGCTGGAAGCAACCAAGTTACTGTCCAACACAGGTAAGGGTCGCTTGCTCCCAGGAGCCTTGAATTCCTGTCGCTTGAAAGCATGTGGGCAGCTGGGTACCAGTGTAGCTGTGAAACCTGTGAAAGACTCAATTTGCTGGAATGCAAATTAGTGGGAGTTGTTTGCAAAGCTGTTTCAAAGTGAGAAGTGTGATTTTTGCTGTGTTGACTGGCCTAAAGCTCAGCGGTGCACGAGGTGTCCCTGAATGTGCTCGCTGTCATGGACTGGGCTGTGGGAAGCAAAAACACCGGGAGCGAGTCCCAGATGGGAGTGAAGGCTTGAAAGTTGTGCTGTGCTCATCTTGGAGTATTGCACCAGGCTCTGCAGCTGTTCAGGGTCCAGAAGGAAGATCACATTCCCCCAGCAGAATAAATTTGGGGTAATATTTAGGGTAAATTCTGTAAAGTATCTTTACAACTGTTGAAAGAGCCTTGTAGGCTGCGGTGCCCCACACGTAAACACCAAATGAGGGTGTTCCCTGTGAACTACCTGGTGACACCCATACAGGGTGATGCGGGTTGCTTCAGTGCCAGCCACTAGTTGTTGGTTTTGCTTTAATTACTTTGATGAAGAAGCAAGGGTGACACTGGAGAAATAGCAGACTCTAACTGGTTCTGGCATGTTCTTCCTGGGGCACCATGAGTCACTGAAATGCAGCACTGCAACCTGCCCCCTTCCAGTGCTCCTTAAACGTGAGCTTCCTGATGGTCGTATGACTTTTTATCCCCCCCCAAAAATGATGTACATCTGCAGGGAGCATCAAACAATCAATATTTTATCCCATAGTGCCTAAGGGCTTCCCCAAGTGTTTTCTCCTTCCACTAGTAAGGTGTGATCAACTTTTCACTGTCCAAGAGGAAAACACCGAACAGCAGCAGTATAAGCAGAAACAGAGGTGGATTAAGACTTCAGCTGCTGTAGCAAATGCCGTGATTTCAGTGGAAGGACTGCACAGCTCCCAGGATAGCTGAGAGCAAGGCACTCGCGAGGGTCCCGGGAGTGGGGAGCGGAGCGGCTCTGGGGTGGGACTCACCGGCTCTGTGCTCTGAGTGCAGTCATGCCGCGCTTCACGGAGCAAGTGGAAGCTGCAGTGGAAGCCCTGAGCTCCGACCCTGCCCAGCCCATGGATGAGAACGAGTTCATCGACGCCTCCCGGCTGGTGTACGACGGCATCCGGGACATCAGGAAAGCCGTGCTGATGATCCGGGTGAGCTGAACTTCCCCCAGCAGCTCCCCGCTTCCCCTGCCCCTGCTGAACTGACTGGCATCGGGATAATGGGGAGCACGCAGCAGAAGATTTTCTTTAGTTCCTATTAACATTCAGAGTCTTAAAATCTGCTAATCGCTGTGGAGCACTTGAGCAGTAGGTTTGGATTCAGATTCATTAACCAGATCTGAGCATCGATGATGGCCCGAGTTGTGATGCTAAATACCCTTCACGCATCTTTTGTAATCTCAGGGTAATGCCTGGCTCGTTAATGTGCTAAAATCAGTGACCTTTGAGTTAACAACAGCAAATTAATTCACAACTATAGATGCTTGTTGATGGTTTGAGAGCTTAGAAATAAAACCTAATGGCTCTTCATTAAGTAAATTTGGAGAATTAATGTTAGTTAGTCAAAAGGAAGCTGAGATGAGTTTGCTTTGTAGTTCCTAGAGCGTGTAATTTGTTAATTGGCTAACCTGGGTAAACAGGGGCAGCTCACAGAGACCTTGACTCCTGTGTGCTTGCTGTTTCAGGTGCAATGGGTGTGACTTTGGAAGCCCTAATTTCTGGTAGATCAGAAGGTCTCCTGCAGTTGGTTGAAGGGATGCAGAAAAGGAAGTTCTGGTTGAAGCTGATCCATGGGCCTGTTTCTTGGATCTTAGTGGGGCAAAAATGGGCAGGAGCCAGACACAGCAAAGACAAATATAGGGGGGTTATTCCTTTTTTCTTCTTTTCCTTGTATTCATTTGAGAAACTGCTCTGGTCTTCCAGAGTGGTGAGCGTGGCAGATGCAGCTTGGTGATCAGTAAATCAAGGATGCCCAGCCCCAGAAGATAGGTGATTACAGTAACCACTGCAGTAGCATCTTCCATGTGTGCTGCTTAAAGCAGAGGATCAGATGAGAAACCAGGAGAAAAGCTGACAACCACATACGTGCTCCCCATGGAATTTTTTTCAGACAAGCTCAGGATTTATAGACAGGCAGCGTTAGATGAAGATATCAATGCCTTCCTGCTATGCAGACAAACGGATGTGATTCCCCCCCTGCTGAAGCCCTTGTTATTCAGGACAGGGAGCACAGCTGCCAATCCCAGTCGGCAGCAATTATCCGGGCTGGCAGTGCCAGGAGCGCTGACTCTTCCCCTGTGCCACGCTCCGGTGTCGGGGAGCCACGGCTGCACTGCCAGCAGCCAACAGCAGCCACCTAGAAAGAAGTTAAAATGTTAGCACTTGTGCTCCAGAGGGTTTCTTTTGGAATAAAAGAGCCATCCAAATGGAGATTGCAGGGTTCTCTGGGGCTTGGTGTAACCCGCTCACAGGGGCTCATTCCTTTCGGCTTTGAGCAGTGGCTCTTGCTCTTCACAGGGACCAGCAGGAAAAGCCCCTGCAACACCTCATTTCTGTGTTTATGCAGGGTATTTTCAAAACTACCATCTCACTGTATCTGTATTTATTGAAGAGAAGCTCTCCCCCCACTCCCTGCTGCCCAGGCTCATCACCCCAGAGGAGTTTCTGCCCTGGGTGGCACTTGAAAGGCAGAGTTAAACTCTGTGTGTCCCTGGGCTTTGGGAGGGATGGGCAGAGGAGACTCACAGACAGTTTGTAAACATCCAGCAGAACTGGTTTCTTTATGTTTTTTCATTTTTTAAATATTGATACCCTGAGCTACTTCTTAGTGTGTGTCCCTGTGCTGATTTTGTGGATATACCCTGGGTTCTCCAGGGAGGAGGCTGGAATACCCAAAGTCTTGATTGTCACCCTGCTCACCTTTGCTTTTTGGCAACTATTCTGCATGTCCATCTCTATTTTCACTGTATCACAAAGTGTCTGTGTTGGAAGATGAGTCTGTGAAATTCAAATCATAGGAGAGAAATGTAAAGAACGGGGACTTTATTTGCATCTTATCTGTTAATCACAATTTATTGCATTTATCAGTGAAGTTCTTTGTTGACCCAGCTCTGGAGAGTTGTCGTGAAGTGCCACTTTAGCAAAGATGTAGTATTTTGACAAACATGCTGTTTAAACTTGATAAGCTTTATAAAAAGTTTGCCAGCTACAGACTGGCAGTAGCAAAAATAAATCCTAGGCAAGCAGGAACTAGGTCAGATGTGTTTAGCCTACAGCATAAAAGCTGGCCCTTACTAGCTAAAATTTTTCAGTTTTTCCTGAGGGATAAGGATAAATTTTGAGATATTTTATCTGTTGTTAATTTAGTCAATGCTTTGATTCATAATTGTGCTGAAGACGCTGTCTGTGCTTCTGAACCAGCCCTTAGAGCTGTGTGTAATTCCAGCTTTGGAATCTCGAGTGAAGCTTTTACATTGAATCGAGTTGCAAAAACACTGTTCGTTTTGCAAGAACATTTTTTTGTCTTTCAGATGCCGAGTGCATTAATGTCCTGACAAATCTCAGCTGTTTAGTTACTGCTGTGTGATTTTGGGGATCCCTATGGTGTTTAACAGGAGCAGTCGAGCACATAAAATCACACGTGTTCAGAGCTGCATACAGCCCCTGTATTTACCTTTTTGTTGAAAACATGAAATAATTTTTACCTCCATTGATTTCCATTCTCTCTCTGCCTGAAAAACAATATTCTTGTTGATTTTCAGAGCTGTGAAATCTGTAGTTTGACTCTGACCGAATGCTTTTTTCCTCAGACTCCTGAAGAGCTGGATGATTCCGACTTTGAGACCGAGGATTTCGATGTGCGAAGCAGAACCAGCATCCAGACTGAGGATGATCAGCTCATTGCTGGGCAGAGTGCAAGGGTAAGGCAGAAACCTGAGCCTTATAAAAGTGTGACCTGCCTTCAAGGAACACTTCAGCTTGCTTTCAAAACCCGGGTTAAATTTGGGGGGGGATGGTGATAAAAATGCTGGATCAGAAAACTGGCATTCTTTGTTTCCAGTATTCTTCTGAAAAGGAGGTTGAGTGAAATGCAGTTGGTCTGGTGGATGTGAGAAATGTCTGTGTTTTATTTTGGGTG
This sequence comes from Falcunculus frontatus, assembly GCA_013398115.1. Taxonomy (NCBI): domain Eukaryota; kingdom Metazoa; phylum Chordata; class Aves; order Passeriformes; genus Falcunculus; species Falcunculus frontatus. The sequence goes on from VZRV01002661.1 coordinate 172,076, forward strand.
TTCTGAGAGATCAAAATCCTTTTAGTACCAACAAATTACCTCCCATTTTGATCTCACAGACACTGCAGTCAGGTGAGCTTCTGCAGGGAGGTACTGGGCAGATAATTCCATTGGATTAATGGTATTTCCAACAGACAAATACTAACTTTATGAGCGAAAAATCTTCACAAAATGTCTCCTCACACACGTGCTGGTGTGTGTTTGGTCACTGAGCATTTATCATGACAACGTTGAGAGGAACTCAGAAATGAAATCATTTCAACTAACTGCATTTCCTATGAGTTAAAAATGAAAGCATTGATAGGCAATATATAATCATTAAGAGGTGAAACCCTAAAATCAGTGCATTGAAGGAAGACCAGGCCTTACCCATTGCTTTTATTTGACACGGCCCCTCTGGATCGATAACAATTTACACTCTTGGGAAAGTGCCATGGCAGATTTTTTGTGGAGGCTCTTCCTGCCAGGCAAGAAGTAGCCAGACCTTATTTATCAAACTTCTGCCTCGTTGGCTTGGGAATTACACTAACTGGGAGTGTTTTTATGCTCCCCTCCCTTGCACAAGCACTTTCTATGCCTTGCCTCCCCCCTTCTATTTAAATGCAGACATTGCTCATTTACCTCTTAGCACAGCTGCTGCCAGAGGATTTTTACCAGAGGCTCCTTTTTGCCTGCTCCTGGAGGCATCTGTGCTCCCAGTATTTATGAAGGCAAGGGCATGGAGCCTTACACAGGCTGTAAACCCAGGCTGAGAGATTTTATTTGGGAGTAAGCACATACTCTTTATTTTCACTTACTCTTTCCTCAGCAGACATGTTTCAAAAGAGTACAGCTAGCTTTTTGCAGGGAAAAGACTGGTAATATTTCTTATTATCCTCAATACCCAAGTGGAACTTAATTTTAAAATGTTGACATTTTCTATAAAAGACAAGTCCTCCTTCTTCATGCAGTTTTATTTTGAGGGATGGTAATATGTGGCAAATTTGTTTGGAGTCTTAACAGCTTTATCATGCAAAGGCCCATATTTTAGGTGTCAACTTGTCTTTCTGGGCACTTTTTCTTAAAAAAGAGTATAAACTTTGATTCAAAATGGAAGCAAATGGCTCTGTAAAGCCTCTAGGTAGAGGATTGCTATTAAAGTTTTATCCCCCATCTACATGACTGAAATTGGTTATTAGTGAAATGTTCCAAAAAGCCTCTACAAGGCAGCAGGAGGCCATGTGAGAAAACTCTTCTCTTCCAGGCTATCATGGCTCAGCTCCCTCAAGAGCAGAAAGCCAAGATTGCTGAGCAGGTCGCCAGCTTCCAGGAGGAAAAGAGCAAATTGGATGCTGAAGTGTCAAAATGGGATGACAGTGGCAACGACATCATTGTCCTGGCCAAACAGATGTGTATGATCATGATGGAAATGACAGACTTCACCAGGTGAGGCTTTTTCATTTGTGCTCACTCCCAGCTGGCCGAGCTCCTGGGCTTTCAGTGGGACACGGTGCAAGTTCTCCTAAGAGCCTTGCTCCTTATAATTTCCTTTAAATGGTGCCCTGTTACAGCCTGCATATGAACTGGGGAGATGCCTTATTGTGCAGTGCCTGGGTGGTAATAACTGTTTAAATTGATCTACAGATCCACAGCAGTTATTGCCTGTCTTTCTTTCTTTCTTAAGGGTGATTCTTGTCCCCAGGAATATATATATATATTTGCTCAGTTCTTTACAGCATTAAATTCTATGGGCTTCTCAATATTGCCACACTGCAGAAATAGTTCCTAGTGCAGTTATTTGCAGAGGAAAGAGAGGCTTTTTGATGCCTTTTGAAATTAATTTACCAGATTTTATATAACGCTATTTTTTAAACTTCATGTTCCATTCCATAAAAATTGCAAATCTGTCTTCTAAAATGTTATCTCTTATCATCATTAGCTTGCTCAGGGCAGTAAAATTTAAGGTGTTTTTATTCCTGGATTTAAGCTAAACGTGGGGAGGAGCTGAAAGGGGGTAACTCTTGGAAATGAAGGTGCTGTAATGGCTGCTCCTGCCTTTTCCTGCCCTTTGGGTGAGGAGTCGCTGCCAGCACTGTGTGGAACACAGTGAGAAAAGGGACACAGAGTTCACTGCTGCGGTTTTCTGGTGCTAGGAGGGAGCCTCTGCTCTGTTTTGCAGGGGCAAAGGTCCACTGAAGAACACGTCAGATGTGATTAGTGCAGCCAAGAAGATCGCAGAGGCTGGGTCAAGGATGGACAAGCTGGGCCGGACCATTGCTGACCATGTAAGTCACAGTCCCACAAGCCTCCAGCACCAAGGAGCAGTAGCAGATCTTTAAGTACTGCAGCCATGATGAACAGATGAAAATGTGTTTGCTTTTGGGGTGTTTTAACTGATTGTCCAGATCTGCTGCTAGAAAATTCTGTTCTTTCCAGCTGCTTTCCTGCCTCCCTGAGCTGTGTCCCAGCTGAGCTGTGTCCAGCAGTGACACAGCAGCTCCTTGGCTGGCACCTGGCATTTTGTGCCAGCCCTGCTTGAGGTCACGTAGAGGCAGGGCAGTGCCTGTGCTGAGCAGGAGCCAGGCTGGGCTCACGTCACCCCCAGAGCACTGCTGGTGCTCCTCAAAGCACACGCTGCAGGGACAGCACCTGCACTATTGCACCTGGCCTCTTGCACAACCTTTAATGCTGGTTTTGAGGCAGCTTTCTAATATTAACAATTTTGAGATGCTCCACAGACTGAGTGGGGAGGTTGTCAAAGCTCTCTGTTGGTTTTTTTCACTGTCCAGTCAGAGCTGAGGAAGATTTGGAGCAGGGCCTGCGGTGACCTGAGCGTGGCTGTGCTGTCCCAGTATTTGGAAGGAATTCTTCCAGGACTGAATGAGCGTGGCCAGCTCAGGGATTTATTTATGCAATGCTTGTCCTGAGCCACTTAGAAACTGGGCCAAGCAAGAGCACCTTTGGCCTCAGCCCACACCCAAACGGCAGGGAAACATCAACATTAGTAATAATATTCCACCTTCAAGAGAGACTCTGAAATGCAGGGAGGTTCAGTCTGAGATCATGGACTAAACTTTGTTTTCTCCAGTTGTCACTTGCTTTCCAGGCCTTTCCAGGATGGAAATTCGTACTGCAAGGTTTTAACTGAACCTGTGTCACTTTGGAAGTAAATCATTGCAGTGCAGGACTCTCTCTGAATGCTGCATCCAGGGGTGCTTGTCTACAGCCTCCTTTAGTAATGATGCAGTGAGAAATGTTCAATGGGGAGATAAATTTGAAAAGTGTTTTTTCAAATGGGTCCCTTTGCTATAGCACTTTGACAGCCTTGTTTCTGCAAGAACCAGGTGTGCTGCTGATGTAGGTAAATGAAGCAAGGAGCAGTTTGTGTTAGAGGTCCCACGGGAGCTTGGGCTGAAGGTTTACAATGCTTTTTATTTTTTTTTAAATTCACATGTTTTATGCAAAGTTAGTATATGGTTTTCTGTACCAAGCCATTTTGAAATATAAAAGAAAACTAAATGGCTCCTTTTAGTAGCAGTAAGGTCCTTAAAAATGTAACAGATTAAGCACATGTTTGAAGATAAATACGAGCAGCACTGTACAGTTAGTCATTTTGACAAGAATATAGCTTTTTCCTGACTCCATACTCTGCTAATACTTTGAGCCTGCATATTTCATTAGCTGTGCTTCCACACTCTGTAGAACCATGTTCATGTGGCACAGTGTGACAGCTACAGAGCAGGAGCAGCTCCGAGCACTGATCCTGCTGTGCCTGCTCCTGGCCAGGAGCACACGGAGGGGTTTGTGTCCTGTGTGTGGGTGACACCAGAGCCCTGAGCCCTCGTGTCAGTGTGCCAGGGGCTCCCAGCTCTGCCATCAGGCACTTTGCAGCACATTCCTCTGGAGCTCCCAGAGCTGCTATCCCAGGAATTCCGTGTCTGTTGGGAAGAGTCCCGCCATCAGCCGCAGGTTCTCCCCAAGGTTTCCATCCCTCACTCCAAGCAGCTGCTGCTTGCTGGGAATAGGGGAGTACGAAGCAGTTATGAGCACAACACAAATGACAAGGATTTGCAGCAAGACAAGGGTTCTCTCTATTATTTATTTGTTCAACATCGAAACACCTACAAAGCTGAAGAAAATTTCATGTTGCTTTTTTCCTTTCCTAGCGGTGGGAGGCTGAGGCTACATCAGTTCTGATCATTCAGGGAGAAGTAGCTGGGGGTGAGGGTAGGGGTTGTCCCACTTCCCAGTGAAAGGTTCCAGCAGCCTCTTGCTGGGGAGACTGGTCCCTGGCTTGGGGGGCTGGCTTGGGGACCCTGGGCACAGGCTGGTGGCTCTGCTGGTGGCACACATGGTCAGTGCCCTTCGTGCCAGGGAGCTGCCTCCCCAAAACAGCTGCTGGCAGCTCCTGCAGGCCCAGCTGGCACCTGGGGCAGGGGGGTGTTTATTGGGAAATGTGGTGCAGCAGGGTCCATTCCCAAGCCAAAGAGGCAGAGGGAGGAAGAAGCTCTGCAGTTGCTGGCTCTCCCCTACAGCCTCTGGGGATGGGCTGTCTACATCAGCACACACCACCAGGGCTCTGCTCTCTTCCCCTGCCCCTTTTCTTGGCAAAAACAGAGAAAAGGGTGATTCTGCTTCTCTGCAGGCTCAGCTGGGGCAGCAGGAACCGAACGTGGGGGGTGTTTGCTGTGTCCAGGACCTGGAGCAGCCAGTTATTTTCTGCCAATAACCTTCACTGGCTCTGTGGCAGCAGCTCAGACCAGGGGGTCCCCACAGGTTCATTTCCATGGACACTGCCCTCCCTGCTGGGCTGCGCTGTGGGAATCCTCCCATGGCAGCTCTGCACGTGGGGGCTGTGGCTGTGGGTTAATACAATAATGTCATCGTTCTTGATCAGTGTTAAAATTGTTGCCTTTTGGGATTTTTGATTTTTATCCAAATGCTCCTGCCTAGGAAAGGACAGGGCTCCTGCAGGCACCCGCAGTGCCTTTTGTTGATGCTCTTTTTTATCTCGTGTTACATCTCCATTTAAACCTCATCTGTCTTTGAGCTGAGTCCTCGATTCTGCCCGCAGAAATAGCACACACAGGAGAGGATGTGGGTTTCCAACTCACATCATATTGATGTACACAAGCCAGTGATGATTCCTATTCCACGAAGGTTTTGCTGCCTTCCTCAGTATTGGCGATCATGCAGCAGCCTCCTGCCTCGAGAGTCTTTCCTTGAACGGTTTCTGCAGCCCCACAGAGTAGCTGGAATTGTTGAGCCATCCCTCTGACGTGCTGGACTGGGCATTTGTCAGCTCTCAAGCCCCTCCACTGCTGTGCTGCTCACTCGCTGTGTTAGATGAGCTCTTTGGGAGATGGAGAGCAGTTTCCAAAATGGTAATTTGAGCTTTTCATTAGCTCTTTGGCCAGGGCTATTTGTGGACTTGCTCTAAAACATCTTGTACTGCTGACTAATATTGATTAGCTAAAAAAATTAACCTGCAAGCTTTGCTGCTTCGTTAGGCAGGGCTTCGCTGCACTGATGGAAGCCGCGTGCCCACGGCGAGAGCTGCAGTTACTTTGGGTGTTCCATCATTTTCCTTGGGACTCAGAAGGTGGTTTTATGTCTCTTGGTGGGGTCAGATGCCCGTAAAGCCATGCAGATCTCCACAGCCTGATGTGCTTGTGCCAGCGTGCCCCCAGTCCCTCTGCAGTGCCCTCTCTGTGTGTGAGCTGTGTGCGCATCACTGCAGCACCTGAGTTACCTCTGCTCAGCACAGAGACCACTTCAGCTCACAAAAACCACTTGTTCTGGCCCAGGAAAAAACCAAATGTGTGTGTTAGCTGCACTCACCCTCACTGCAGAGGGAAATGCCTGTTCTGGCAGATCAGGTGCTGTTGGGAAGGAAATGCTGCAGGGGTGTGGGACCCTGTTTGCACATCCCTGTGTGTGCACCACAGTCTGCTCTGGTGCCTCTTTCAGACAGGCAAAAGAGTTCCTGCTTCCATCTCGTAGCTAAGCAGAGAAGGTCTGCAGGGAGGATTAGGGCTCAGACCCTGCTGCTGACAGCCAGGAGGAGATTTTTTACCTTGCCCTGAAAGGGGAGGAGAGGCTGCGTGGCCAAAGCAACAAACCTCAGCTGGAGTGAAGCATTAAATAATGAAGTGGTGCCACATTTATGATTGATCTTCCAGTCATGCCATGTCCATTAGGAATCTTCATCAGATGGTCCATTGCACAGGATCAGGGTCTCAGGTGAAACGGGATTTTGCTGTGAACAGGGAGGTGTGAAAAAGAGCTCTTAAATCACTCAGGATGGGGTGCAGCTGTCTGCAAGGCTGGAGATCACTGCAGGCTGTGCCTGTAGTCCTGTCCCTGGGTAATTCCAGGTGAATTCCACTGCTCCAGCTGAAATAATGCTGGGTACAGGGCAGCCTGCCTTAGAGCAGAAAATAAGGATCAGTGTGAGTGTGATGGTGGTTTTATCCAGGAGGCCTGTGGATGCTGGGTGGGAAGATGAGATGATGAGTGGCCATTTCAGTGGAACAAAGAGCAGGAGCTCTCTGGTGGGTACAAGTGATGCTTCTCTGGGGTTCAGATAAAGTTACCTTTATCTTACGGGTGAGTGCTGCAGCAAGCACCTTAAAAATGTCATTTTGTGCCTGGTGAGGAACCAGGTTTCCCCCACTGCTACGAAATGGGAGCAGAAGTCAGGAAAATCTCTGTTTGCTGCAAGTCATTGAGTAGCTGTTGGGTTTATCATTTCTGAGCTTGGAGTACTTAAGATTGAGCACTGAGGGAAGAATTGGTAACATGTGCTAATTGCAGCTTGAGATCTTGGGTGTCAAACCATTGCTGCTGTGTCCTGTGCAGTACAGGAAGGACCTTTTACAGCTGACAAACCAGCTCTGGGGAGGGGAAATAATCCTCCTCTTCTTCCTCTTCCTCCTCCCCCTTTCCCTTCTGTTCCTCCTCTTCCTCCTCCCTGGGAGGGCTGCTGAAGGGCAGCTGGGAGGAGCCCAGCAGCCTGTCCAGTGCTGCCCTTGTTCATGGCTCCTGGGTTTTAGATGCCTCTCGTGCTGCTGAGCCGTCTCCAACCCCAGTGCTCCGCAGGGAGGGCAGCGCTCTCCCGGCCCCGTTCCCTGTTCCAGGGGGAGCTGCCTGCTTTGTCCCTCTGGCTCCTGCCCCAGCTGTGGTGCTGCAGAGCCTGACGTGCCCTCTGTTGCCCCGCAGTGCCCGGACTCGGCGTGCAAGCAGGACCTGCTGGCCTACCTGCAGCGCATCGCGCTCTACTGCCACCAGCTCAACATCTGCAGCAAGGTGAAGGCCGAGGTGCAGAACCTGGGCGGGGAGCTCGTCGTCTCCGGGGTACGTATGGCACCCGCCTGCCTCGGGCACCTTTGCTTCCACAGGGAGCTGTTATTCCAAGCTGAGCTTTTCTGTTAAACACCACGGAATGTAGACAGGAGATGCTGGAGCGTTCGGAGTTTTAATGTGTGCAGAGTTTGTGTTGCTGCCTCGTTGTTCTGGGGAGGAAGGCTTGCTGTGAAAATATAGACTTCACATTTCCTTACTCACCAGTGTTTGTAGACAGATTCCCTTCACCTCTGTGTAATCTGTTTTCCAGACTGCTTTTCACTCTTAGTGAGGTTAAATCACTTTATCAGCACAGCTAAACCTGCCCCATGTCTCTGCACAGCCTGGGAACATGCTGGGGTCCTGCAATGCTCCAGAGATGTTAATATTTCAGGATAGCTGTGCCCTGAAGAGTGCAGGGATTTTTAGTGGCTGCTCTGGTTTCTGACAGCTGGAAGCTGCCCCAGGCCAGCCTGCTTCCTTATTCCAGCCATTACTTTGCAAATATTTTTTTCACTGTAGTTCATGAAATGTTTCCTCCTAAGAGGATTCTGTATGATGGATATTTGGGGGGAGGGAAGTGGAGCTAAATTCTTCATTTCTTCTGGCATATTCTTCCTTGCCCTGCACAGGCACGTTTGGTCACTGGTGCTTTTGCCCAGCTGTGTCAGGACTGAGGAAGGAGGTTGGAAGAAGGGACAGAACTGGCTGAAAGTCCAGTATTGCTCCTTGAATCCTTAACAGCAAATGGCAAAAACTTCCCACATTCTGCCATTTTGATACCACAGAATCATGGAACAGTTTGGGTTGGCAGTCCCTTAAAAGTCCATCCAGTGCCCCCCCCTGCCATGAGCAGGGACACCTTCCAATGTCCCAGGCTGCTCCAAGCCCTGTCCAGCTTGGCCTTGGACCCTTCCAGGGACCCAGGGGCAGCCACAGCTTCTCTGGGCACCCTGTGCCACTGATATTTTCCAGTGAAACCCTGTTTGATATTTCAATTGCTTAAACTTATTAGCACAGGTTTCCCCCAAAAAACCAGGGAGAGCTGTGGAAGGAGAGCTTTGGGGCAGCAGCAGCTCAGCAATAGCTATCCCTGCATGAGCTGAGCCCATCTGGGGGTGATGGGGCTGTGCTGCCTCCCCTGCTCCCTTTCCAGCCCCCCTGCTCCTTTTCCAGCCC